>CM077218.1:23564739-24069739 GCA_039654775.1 Spinibarbus caldwelli
CACACTTTTTGGACAGGTGTGTATATAATAGAAGTGTACAGAAGAAATAAGAAAGCCTGCATTAATATACAATAGTCATTTCAATAGAAATGTTGCCAAAGACACCATTTTACAGAAAACTGCTTGATAAAAAGACTTATTGAAAGATAAACCACTACTGGTGAATAATTACTAGCAAAATCAAGATTATATGTCCTAACATATAGGATAATCCTTAGTCAATCTAAGTAAATCTGTTTAATAGCTTCATATATCTTGGTTGTGGTTAAAAATAGTACATGTATTTTTATCTAAAATATTTATTCATATCTATGAGAGTATCGTAGAATAAATTGTACACCTCCTACTATGCAATTGGACAATAATTGTGAATAACAAAAAATAAAAATAAAAAACACTTACCATAACTAAATATAAAGCCATTTTCAAACACATTAGTGGGAAAACAGTACTGAAGCACACTGAATAACCTTCAATTTCATTGCGTCTCCTCTACCTCTTGAAAAATGAGGGTGACCTCTAAATAAATTAAACAGTGACACAAAATGTTATAAAAGCACAAATAATAATCTATTGTTCAAAAATTATTCTTGCACTAAATGAGGTGGTCCAACATGACTTGTTGTCCCATTACCACCCACAGAGACATCAGTAATAATACTCCAAAGAAATTCTGCATAAACACCTATTATTATTCATGATTTCATGGCCCCGGCCCATTTAATTTCCGTATCGGTCCCCTGTTCCATTATTTCCTTGGATGGACATTTGCTGATTGCCCTCCACTAAGTCAAACAGACCATAAAGCCCTGGCTGACATGACCTAATCTGCCCTGAACCTCGCTGACGGCCTTTCAACTCATAAATCTCACAGCCTGCTCCAGGGGCATGATGGGTGATATGTTTATTGGCAGTATCAACAAGGCAGCAGACGGTCTCTGTGGCGATTAAGGACAGGCCCACACAGCAGCTGGCATTTCTCGATAAGATACTCGCTGGGAGCGCAATTCAATGCGCGCCTATTAATGTGAACCACTTCTATTATGCAGTAACCGATGACATCGAAATAAAGATTTATCTGGACTGCTGACAAAAACGACTGCACACACGAAGCCATTCAGATTTGCTTGGCAAGAATTCACGTAGACAAATGAAACCCCCGATCCCCAAGAAACTAGATTTCCCCTAATTTTTCAGGGTAGGTAACAAATGTGCTGTTAAACCTGGAGAGAAAGAAGGAGTCCCGGCAATTGAGTGGAAAATATTTGGTTTCTCATATATTTTGTGATATAACATGCTTTTGTTTTAATAGCCTGATATTAAATTTTTGCGACATCACACTTTTTGCCAACTGCACATTTTAACAAGCCTCGATCCCCTATCGGCGTATATCTGACAGCAGAACGCTTAAAAGAAGGAAGTATGGGCTTTAGACTGGAAACCCATTAAAACTAGACACCGCCACATCTTCACGTAATCAGTGATATATCTAATAAACCTGATCTTAAAAAAAGCAATGTAAGTTCAAATGTGTTTAATGAAACCAGCAGAATAAAGTTCCATGAGGTTTTGATTGTTTGTTCTTGACTGTTTGTTGCAGAGATTCCTGTTGCTGCACCCACAGCCACCTACAGCAGTTCAGAAGAGCCCACAGGTGAGTTCAGGAAAGAAAATAAAACCTGCATATAAAAATACTTTCAGGAACTTCAAATTCACTTAATAACTTATAATTAACTTAAACTTAATAAGGCATATGTGTAGCTCTATATGGGAAGATGTTCCAAACACAAATTTGTGTTTATTGTTTGTGATTTTTTGCGCTTTGATTCAAATATTCTAAGCAAACTGAAAAATGTTGATAATTACATCACAATTAAATCACTTTTATTTTTAACGTTTCTTTATGAAGTTTGACATGCTGAATACAAAAATCACATTATGTTTTGTGCGCCATTAACAGTGCTCATGAAAACAAAAACATATTTTGACAACTTACAAGCTAATACAAGCGAATCTATTTTTAATCATGCATAAAAATTATAATACTGAGCTAACAACAGTCAGTTTAACATAAACAGTTACCAAAAGTGAATCATCCAAAACTTCAGAAGTGTACACTGGATAATTTTTGTTTTTAATGACTAGTCCCACAATGTTCTGGAAAGTTTCAGAATATTCCAGAATGTTACAGAAACTTTTAGAATGTGCCGATACTAACAAAAGCTAAGTATTCTAAAACAAAACAAAACAAAACAAAACAAAACAAAACAAAACAACAACAACAAAAAAAAACTAATTAATGGTAGAAGTTCTAAATTTTGCCTGGTCTAAATATTTACCAAAATATTGATGTTACGTGAAAATAGATAGTATAATAACAATTAGCACCACAGAATTACAGAACCATAAATAATTTAAGTGAAACATTTTTTTTCTACATTGTGTAATAATAATAATAATAATAATAATAATAATAATAATAATAATAATAATAATAATCATCATCATCATCATCATTTAAAATAATATATTAATAATAATTTTTAAAGTCTTCTCTCAATTAATTTCTTAATGGTGGAAACATGCTTTGATAACTTTTACATATAATTAACTTTTAAATTTAATTAATTTTATTATAAAAATTATACATTTATATAAAGTTATATATATATATATATATATATATATATATATATATATATATATATACATTTACTTTATTGTATACATAGTTTGTATATATAACTATATCTAGTTTATATATGTATACACACACACACACACACACACACACACACAAAGTGTAATACATAAAGAAAAGGAAAAAACTGGACTTAAATTATTTTCAATATGTGAATCACATTAATTGTGTTATATTATATATGTTAATAATAATAATAATAATAATAATAATATATTAATCTGTCCTCCATTTTTTTTTTTGTATAATGTCACAGCAACAAATTCTCTAGATAGCTGTGTTAGTTTGTCTCTCATGTCACGCCAAAACAAATCTAATTTCATGTCCAGTTATGTATTTATTTGCCACCTGTGTCAATATTACACAATAAACCCCAGCAGCATGCTGACTTTACAGCATGCCTTAGATTGCCAAAACAGGGCCATAAAAATGCAGCAGTGGATCTTTGATTTAAATAAGATCTGCGTGAGGTTTTCTTAATCATGAGGATATCAACATGAGCGGTGGCTTTCCTTCTCTACTCGCTCTGTCTCAGTCACCATCGAAACTGGCTGGGACTCTAATCTGATTACATGCTTCATTTGAATGCGTTTGCTTTCCTGTCACACTCTCGCAGCACTGTGCCATGAGGGAGAACACACCCTTGTACGTTCATTCATACTCAATTACCCAAGCTGCCCGATCACTGTCTGCGCTGTGGGGGTAACGCCTGTGACGTTCAGCCGTCCCATGGAGCCAAACTCAGCTGCTGAACGCTTTCTGGCTTCTATCAGCTCTCAGATGTTTCACTAAGAGCAATTACATTTCCCCGGTTAGCGCAGTTGTGGTAGTCAGTGTGACATGCCGGTTCTAATATGGTCTACATCAATCTGGTCCCAATTTTGTTTGAGTAATAATTATTATTAATCAGTAATTTCATATTGCATCTGTGGCACTTATACTGTATATGGGAGACATGATTTTGGGTCTGGTTTATGTTGTGTCCACTGTTTTCCCCCACGCTTTGTACATTTCTTAAATTTAACATACAAATTGAAATATAATATATAAATATATACATAGAAAAGTAAAATTATTAAGTGTCTAAAAATATTTAAAAATATTAGTAAATATATTAAGTGTCCAAAAATTCGAGATGGTCCTCACTGCAGAACACAAGATCCAGGGGGCGAGATTGGATCCAGATCCAACTCCTCCCACCTTACATGTACCTAAACCTACCCGTCTCCACCCCCTGATCCCTAAACCCACCCATCTCCACCCCTAAACCTACCCATCTCCACCCCTAAACCCACCCATCTCCACCCCTAAACCTACCCATCTCCACCCCTAAACCTACCAATCTCCACCCCCTGATCCCTTAACCTACCCGTCTCCACCCCCTGATCCCTAAACCCACCCATCTCCACCCCTAAACCTACCAATCTCCACCCCTAAACCTACCAATCTCCACCCCCTGATCCTTAAACCTACCCGTCTCCACCCCCTGGTCCTTAAACCCACCCATCTCCACCCCTAAACCTACCAATCTCCACCCCCTGATCCCTTAACCTACCCGTCTCCACCCCTAAACCTACCCATCTCCACCCCTAAACCTACCAATCTCCACCCCCTGATCCTTAAACCTACCCGTCTCCACCCCCTGATCCTTAAACCCACCCATCTCCACCCCTATACCTACCAATCCCCACCCCCTAGATGTGGTTCCAATCCCGCCCCCTGGATCTTTATTCTGCAGTGAGGGGCTACTGGACATTTCTGTGAAATAAAATTCAGCTACCACAGTATTTTTTACAAGACTGTTTTTATTCATCTCAACATGATTTGTATAGCACTTTTTCACAATACATATAGTTTTAAAACTGCTTTACGGAAAATGCTTGTTTTGTTAAAGAAATTTAATGACAGAATGACAATACAAAACATGAAACATCACTATATTATAAATAATATAAACTACTATTCAAAAGTTTGTGATCAGTAAGAAATTAATACTTTTATTCATCAAGGATGCATTAAATTGATCAAAAGTGATGGTAAATCCATTTATAATGTTTCTATTTTGAATAAATGCTGTTAGTGTTTCAAACTTTCTAGTCATCAAAAAACTCTTGGAAAAACAACCAATCATTGTTTCCACAAAACATTAAACAACACAACTGTTTTCAATAGTTGCCAATAACAGGAATTAATTATGCTTTAAAATGTGTGTGTGTGTGTGTGTGTATATATATATATATATATATATATATATATATATATATATATATATATATTAGTGCTGTCAATCGATTAAAAAAATTAATCACGTTAATCACAGTCATGGACTGTGATTAATCATGATTAATCACAAATTTAAAATACTAGGATTTACCTGTAAATGTGTTGAAATAAAGAAATGCATGACAAACTAGTTTAAGGAAACAGAAGCTTTCACACCTCCGCCAGGTATGAGACATAATCCTTATTATTCTTTTATCATTATTCTTCTGTTTTTACTCAGCCATTATCAGCCTTTATACTGCCAATACAACGTTTACCAAGCCACATCGCTTCAATCCCAGTATACATTTACCCAACTATTATCAAAAGTATTTCTAAATAAATACAACAAAACATTTTCTTGCGACCTTACATGAAGTATTATAACAAAAATGCATTATGAAGAAGAATTGGACCTGTTCTGCAGGTGTATTAGAGCTAGTATTAGCATCATGCTTCATAAGACAATTTATGAGATTAATAGTACGCTTTTACTCAGAACTCACTTTAAACCAGCATCGAGTGTTTGTAATAACTTCCTTTTGCGATCACATGTAGAATTTGGTCGTTTACTGTTGTTAAAATATGCTATTTATAGCCTTTTATATCGCTGCACAAATTAGCATTTCAGATGTACACATTCATCTCAAGAAAATCAAATTCAAATATCCTATCGTAATCGTGTGTTTATTATCTTATATAATCTATAGTGGCTGTTGTCATGTTTATTTCTGCTGTGTAAAAGCTTTGTGCTTTGGCTGAACTCACGTTGTTTGTGATGTTACAGCCGCCTCTCCGTTCTTAAGTTGTCAGGGATACATTCCAAGTATAACACACATTAGTAAAAGGATCTAATTTAATTTTTATTTGTCTATATACACCTTGGGCGGCCGTGGTACATTATAAAAGTAGCCCAAAAAACCGCAACCCACGGGTCTGTAATTTTTCCCGCGACTGTATTTTCAAAATAGCCCACTTGTGCCGCTGCCCTGGCAACACTGGTTCACTGTACCCTCATCATACAATGATAGATAACCTTCTGCGCTGCGATGATGGGAAGAAGTTGGGGTCAAACCTTATCAAATGATTAATTTGCGTTAAAAAAATATTAACGCGTTCAAATTTTTAGATTAATCGCATGCGTTAACGCGTTAACGTTGACACCCCTAATATATATACATATATAAACTGTAATAATATTTCACAATATTACTGATTTTACTGTATTTTTGATCAAATAAATGCAGCCTTGAGACTACTTTCAAAAACATTCTGGCCACAATCTTTTGAACGGAACATAGAATATGTTCAAAATTTGAATGGTAGATAGAATTATTAATATTTACATGATGAATTCTAAGATTAAACAGATTTCATTAAAAAGGGGCCAAAACCTATATGTAACAGTAAGTTTAACCTCTTTTCTTACTCTGTTTACCTGTCCTGCTGTAGTTTACTGTGAGGACACTCCGGTGTGGTTCCCCAGCAGAGCAGCACAGTTGTGCTTGAGGGACTCTATTAAGCAGACATTTGTCCCTCCACAGGGGACGTCCATTATGGAGGGGACGTGGTTGTAATGAGCAGCGTCAGGCGTTGTGCTGCTTGCCTAATGGCCGCCTGGTCTTATCAAAGAGAGGCAGGATGAGGTGGACAGGGGCCGTCGCCACACAAAAGCCGTCCCGTCCTCCGTTCACGCATTTTGGAAATCAGGCGTGGCTGATATGGACTCACCAGAATCATTCACTTTTTTGGGACGCCACCCCCTTCTCCGCACTTTTTCTTACTCCCTGCCTCCATTTCTCCCCCCACGGTCCTTCACATCCTAATTCTGTGCACCACCTTTTTGTGTTACCACCACCCCCCAAAGCTGCCAGACATCTCGCTGTTCTAGCCCTCAACCCCCCTCTTACTTTCCCCCTTCAAACTTTTTTTTTTTTTAATCGGGTTGGTGGTTCTTTCCTGCTTTGCCGTTGCCCAGGTAACCTCATTCAGATGGAATATAAAAGAACATGAAAAGGGTGGATTGGACAGAGGGCTGGAGAAAATAATGAAGTTTGTCCATATTCAGGCAAAAGCTTAAAGGTCTTCTCGCTCCCATCTCTTCCAGTCAGCCAGAAATCTCGCAGTTATAGCACTATGTGAAGTAGCTGAGACGAGAGACTCTCGGGTTTCGGTTTACGTCAGGAGAACCGAGCCAGCGCTCTGGTTTGGTTCCAGAAGCTGGCTGGTGTTGAAGTGACTCCATGGGCCGGGCCTCAATGTGGGGTTCAAATCTCCACAGCGGTGTCGAATAGATCCGCTGAGCGCTAGAGCTAAAAATCATAGCGTGCTGGACGCCGTCCCTGAGGTTTATATGTGGAAAGCTGCGTTTAAATGAGGATTCGCTATTGTGGGCATTGTGACGGGGGTGTTCTGTGTCTGAATGAAGTTTAAATGACCTGTGAACCCCCTGCCCTGACATCGCTGAGTAAGTGGGGGGATATGGGGAGGCGCTGATAATTAGGGTGAGAAAATGAGTTAAGTGAAGAAAATATTAAATGATTAAATAGCCATTAAGTCTTAATTAGGTCTAACGTGACTCTCTGTAAATATACGAATGAAGCAGAGGCCTTAAAATCATCTGGACACTTGAGTAACACTTAAAAGTGCATCAATGTTATAGAATTAGACAATATAATACAAAACAAGTGGCATCTGCAAACAAATGATGCTTTTTGGTGTTATTTTTAACCAGTTAGTCCCAGAATTTCCTTTGTAAATGGGACATTGATATTATTAATATTGATATTATTTATTATTAAACTTCTTTTAAATGTCACGTGGTTTGATATTTTGTGATCTATTGAAATGATATTCATACATTTGGGCCACTTTGTATGTCGTCCATTTTCAATAACCCTATAAATCCTATGATATCCACATTTCTAAGGCCTCTAAATGATCAATGTGATCAAAACTTTGCTGAAAACCTATTGTTCATTATCTACTACATGCCTTGTGTCGTCTGATTGATGGTTTATACTTTTTTTTTAGCATGTAAAAGTCCTTTTAGTATCATTCTAATAAATTCCCCCTTCTGGTCGTGGTTCTCATGTCTTTTAGCTGTGAAATCTTTAATATTTTCCTAAAGTATATGTGAGAATAACTTTTATATTGTTTGTAATATTTCAAAACGAGCACCTACTGGACTAAAACAACATAGGTTTAGATGATTATCCAAACATATGTTTTGTAGAAAAATCATGTTAAAATGTGAGTATCAAATATGATACAACAGGCTTTTGAGAAATGTTGTTAACATGTTATTTTACGGTGTCCTTGTTACACGTTACATGTACTTACTATTATAATAATAATAAATGATGCATAATTACATGCAAGTAACCCTAAACCCTAACCATATAGTAAGTACATTAATATTACTCCGTACTTAAATGTGTAATTACACTGTAACAAGGACACCTTAAAATAAAGTGTAACCGAAAAGTTTATTTGTTAATCTCTCAATCATCATTGTACTGCATTAAATTGTATATTTTGCCCCACAATAAAAACTACAGTGCTTTGATCATAAAACATTTAAATATCATCTTACTAAGACATATTATTGGGTCTATGCATTTTATTTTAGTAGTCTGCTATAGATCTTACTAATTTACAAGAAATCAGAATTTCATCTTACTCTTTTGGACATATAAATATCAGCACTAAATTAAACCAAACCAAATAACTGCACCAAACTGTATTTATTATTATTTATTTTTTTTCAGTTTTGGCCTCTGAATAAAACAGGTGTTTTTCCTCTTTGAGCATGAGCTCCATATAGTCTTAAATCATACTTTAAGCTTGATGTCTCAACAAAAAACACAACAAATATTTTCTCTAAAGGTTCAATAAACTGTTCCATTTCAAAAACTTTAAAGGATAAAGTACCAAATATATTAAAAAATGCCAGATTTTGCCTCCTCGTGTTTTCCTCCTCCACATCTGACAAACTCGTTTTGTTGTTTCACACAGATTTTACCTGCGTTTCACTAGTCTTCTGTCTGTTATCTTCCTCAGACTGTGACTCCCACTGTAAGACTCCCAAGGGCAAGATGAAGGTCACCATGAAAAAATACTGCAAAAAAGACTTCGGTAAGTAGCTCCTATTGAGAAACACCTGCTTCCTTTTCACTTCACGTCACTAGACATCTTTCTCTTCTATGTCTTTTCTATCTCTCTCTTTATGTGTGCCCCTCTCTCATAGTTCTGACAGCTTATTCAGAGGCTAAAGGTTTATGTTATAGCATCAAAGCGTGTGAACTCAGCAGGTTTCTCCAGATGGACACGCTTAAAGTGCCTCGCAGCATCTAGAGGACAAAGGGGACAGCTGGTTCCTGTTGAAAGCAGAGATTTCACAGGTTTAAATACTAATATAGTTAATATAATAACGGACTTATAGAAGTTCAAGAATGTAGTTATAGGTTTTAAGGTTAGAAGTGGCACAACAGATAGCCAAATTCTTAAAAATGTGGTCAGTGCATGTTTTTATCATCTTCTTTGAGAAATTTCTACCACATATGTGAAACATATTAGATTACAAAGAAAAAAAAAAAAATTATACAGAAAACTGCATACACTCAGTTTCATATATTAAAGTAAAGTAGCTGAATTAGTAGAACAAGGCACTACTGTAGCATCAGCAAAGTGGTGGGTTTGATTTGTGGTTGGAAAGATTTAAAAAAAATAAATAAAGTATTAGTGCTGTCAAACGATTAATCGCAATTAATCGCATCCAAAATAAAAGTTTTTGTTTACATAATATATGAGAGTGTACTGTGTATATTTATTTATGTATATATACAAACACATGCATGTATATATGTAAGAAAAATATGTTATGTTTATATATTAAATATATTTATATATAATATGAAATATAATAATATAAATATATAAATGTATAGACGTAAATATTTTCAAAATATATACTGTATGTGTGTGTATTTATATATACATAATAAATAGAGTACACATACACACAATATGTTATGTAAATAAAAACTTTTATTTTGGATGCGATTAATCGCGATTAATCGTTTAACAGCACTAATTTTTATGCTCACCAATGCTGCATTTATTTGACCAAAAGTCCAGCAAAAACAGTAATGTTGTGAAATATTATTACAATTTAAAATAACTATTTTCTATTGGAATATATCTTAACATGTAATTTATTTCTGTGATGCAAAGCTGAATTTTCAGCATCATTACTCCAGTCTTCATTGTCACATGATCCTTGATAAATCATGCTAATATGCTGATTTGCTGCTCAAGAAACATTTCTTATTATTATCAATGCTGAAAATAGTTGTGCTGCTTCATATTTTGGTGGAAACCATGGCATTTTTTTCAGGATTCTTGGATAGAGTTTAAAATGTAATAATTTCCTTCTGATAATCATGTTAATTTCTTTTTAATTTCTTAATCTTACTGACCACAACTGTACTGTAAGTTGCTCTGAATTAAACTGTCTGTCAAATTCCTAAATTATATGAAATGAATGTAAACATTTAAACTACATTTGTTGTACTTCACCTCATATCAGGGTGCAGTATAAAGGCTCTTGCATGCAAATGTGGCAGAGGCAGAATCTCTGTTTGACTGCGCACAGGTCCTCTGGCTGTTTGCAGAGTGGAGAGAAAGATGTTTGATTTCACAGTGTGATACCATAAACTCATTCCTGACTGGCCTCAAGTCTGGAAACACATCTGAGATTTGCGGTGTCCAAGAGTGAGGACAGCACTGCCTCTGCTCAAAACACTGCCAAGCCAGAAAGAAAAAAAGAAAATGAAGACTGACAGACATATAACTGAACATTGTGTATGTGAACATATATGTGAGAAATTGTTGATAAAAGCATGTTGAAAACTATACACGCTTAAAAAAAAAGATTCTTTATTGGCACCCATAAGAACCTTTAACATCCATGGGACCTTCTATTGCACAAAAGGTTCTTTATTAGCTTCTTTATAAGCTTCTTTAGATTATTAAATGTTCTTCACATTAAGAAAAACTATTTTTTTAAGAACTGTTCACTGAAAGGTTATGTCCTGTTTATGACACAATTCCAGATTAATATGGAAGACATTGCTTGCCTATCGCTTAATGTACAGTACAATGGGCTCTAAAAGTCTGTGACCACAAGAAATGCATATATTTTTTGAACTGAGTACAATTTTTCCCCATTTCTTTAAATAATGTTCTATATGATTAGCATAACAATTTAAATTTGCAGTTGAAAGTTTAAAGTTAAATTAAAAATGAACGTGAATTTCAGAGATTTGTGTAAAGCCTGTGAGTAAAAATAATTTGAAATCCAAAGAGCATCTTGAGCTTCAATGGATTGAAGCAAGAACATCTGTACAAAGTTTTTAAAATGCTCATTTTCTTATTTGACAGACCTAGAAATGGTGCAGAAGCAAATTTGCTTTCATGTACAAACCTTATTTATTTCCAGGCTTAAATGAAACCTTTCCAGATTGTCAGTGTGGTTTCAGACTTTCAGACACGAGCGTATATGAAGGCCTCAGCGTGCCTGCAGCATTTAGCATAAATTGAAATGTGACTTTCCGGCTAAAACTGTTTCACACAGAATTAAATTTATAGATACACAAGTGTCCCATTTATCCCCCACACACAGGCCATCTGAAGTGCAATTTCCTTATTAATCAGTAGCACCTTATCTTTATTAACATCTTTTACTGCTCATTACTTGAAATGACTCATTTACTATCCCTTTCTGGTTTCCAAAACATTTTTAGGCATCCCCTGGGGTGAAGCTAATGATATTAATATAGATAATATCCACCGGTTGAATCAGCAACCGCACAGACTAGCGGAATAATAAAATCAAGCAGAGAAAGCAAGAGAAGGAGCTATTAATGGCATTTCTGGTCATCTGTAGCTGCTATTGTTCAGGCCGTGATATTAAGTTTCATTCGTTTTTTCACTCTCAGCCACAAGTGTTCATACTCGGAGGTTGTTCTCATAGGGAAGTCGTTCATAATGTTGATGTTATAGGACAGGTAACACTGGCTAAGTCGACTGCAGTATAAATCTCGCTGGGTGGGGAGTATGAAAGGGCTAATGGTGTGTCCCTGACTGTTTAACCGGCCCCCGGTGTGTTAGAGAGAGCCCATGATTTTAATTTTTTCTGCACATTTAAAACAGACAATAACAGTTATGTTCGGTCTAGCCTAGAAATACTGTATTATTACACTTTATTCTAAGGTGTCCTCGTTACAGTGTAGTTATACATTTAAGCACTGAGTAATATTAATGTACTTACTATATGGTTAGGGTTAGGATTAGGGTTACTTGCATGTAATTATGCATAATTAATTGTTATTGTAATAGTTAGTACATGTAATATGTGTAACAAGGACACCTTAAAATAAAGTGTTACCCATCATGGTTTCCACAAAAATGTTCAGCAGAAACACTGATAAGAAAGTGTTAGCAAAATCAGCATATTAGCAAAACACTTGCAAAAACAGCATGACAGTATGAGATGCTGGACAAAGGTTATTCTAGACAAATTTGGACCTCCGTTCATACAACGCTCTGCACCCTTGTCTGCATGGTGAGACAGTCTCAGTGAAACGGCAGCAATTCAGCGAATAATTGTATCAACACAATACAAATTGTCCAGAGCCCACAGGACATTTAGGCTACTGGGTAGAGCTGTTGCATCCAGCTCTCCGTTGCTGAAGTTTTAAATCTGCCCAGCACTGGTGGATGAGACAGACAGAGAGGCAAGAAAGAAAGAAATACTCCCTGTTGATCTGCTTTTATTTGCCGTCGCTACGGAGACAGCAGTCCGAAAGGGGTGCATTCTCCTACTCTTGGGTGGGGGAAGAATGACAATGAATCAAAGAACCGTGTGTGTGTGTGTGTCAGTGTGTGTACGGCGATCCTTAGCATTGCCACACACACACACACACACACACACACACACACGGCGGAGCGGCAGTCAGTGCCCCGGCGTAAGCGGCTGGGCGTAGGGCGTCCCAGCGGGGAGCTCGCAGGAGCTTCAGTGTGGTAATCAGGCGTACTAATTAGATTAGAGGCTGGCTTGTGTACCGCGTGCGGCTCGTGTTCCAGCACACTGGCCGCGGACACTGAAAACCAGCGGGACACCTGGCAAATCTATGGGTCTCTTCCTCTTTTTAAATTAATTTCTCTCCCACTCTCAATCAGGAGAGAAATCCCTCACCTTCTAGCTCTTTTCTTTCTCTCTTTCTCTTCACATTGTCATGACGGAAAAGAAAAGTGGTCTCATCCCATTCAGCCAATCTAATGGAGCTTTGGAGATGGATGGCTTTGCTGGCCTGTGCCGTGTGGCCTCATGCAAAAGAGGGTTTAACTAGCCAGATTAAACAGGCATTTTAACATAGTCCTATGTATTATGCATAGCTATTTATTCTATGTTATCACCATGATATATCAGGATTTTATGTTGCAGACTAAATAAGTGGAAACTGTTGCAATCTAATATTTAAACTTCTGTTTATATATTTTATGAATGTTTCAGGGAAATGTAGAATTTATTTTCATTATTCCTAATCAGTTTTTTGTCTTCACTTGTACATTTCAACTTCCCTGAAGTGTGACAAATTAATTTTTAAATGCAAATATTTCATGTTAATCAGTTAATATGAGCTCATGAAGGCAGTATGCATAATAATTATAAAAGTTTAACAAAATGGGGTTTAAAGTAATGTCGGATGGATGGCATTTCACACCACAGCAGGTGAAAGTTTTATGTCAGTTAGCCATAAATAGAAATGATTACAATAATTCATGCTGAGAAATGAAAATTTTATTGCTCAAACTCAACCCAAATTTGCTCATGTTGCTCACTGACACTGTTCAGACATACTGGAGTCTCGTTTATGATAAATTAATTGATTGCAACCACTTACCTTAATTTTTTTTTTTTTTAGTAAATTCAATTAATCATTTTTTCAGTGTATAAAAGTTTATAAAAATTATCCAAAAAATCATAGCAGCTTTACTATTTTGATTATTTTGGTCTTGAAGGTGAGTTTGGAAGAATGAAATGAGAAATGTTGGAGCTGATATTGATAATTAGTTGTTGTAAATTAAACTACTCATCTTTAAAAACTGATGAAAATTCAGTAAGGCTTAAATGAAACCTGGGAACACAATGAAGTCCTGTGAAAGAGCAACTTCTGAGTAATAAAATCATATCCTAAATAGTACTGTTAATCGATTTAAAAAAAATAACTAATTAATCACACATTTTTTTCTGAAATTAGTCATGATTAATCGTGATTAATCCCACCTAACATTAAAGTTTTTAAATACACTTTTAAATTGCAATAATTCCACATGCAATCTTCAAATGAATATAGAAACAACATAAAGACAGAATTTTTTATTTGTTTAATGGCATCTTTTTTTATGACTGAAGGCGAGTATCACTGATACCAATACTACTGATGTCTCTAGGAAATTGTTCTTTTTCCCCTAATATTTAACCATTGACTAGCCATTCAAAATTACAGTACAAATGAGAGATATCAATTTAAACAGTTATTAGACTTAAAAAAAAAAAACTTCTAATTTAAGTGAACTTAAAACAATCTTCACATAAACCCATTATAATAAATGTCATATTTACCTGCGCCCTTCAGCAAGTAGGAAATTTACAGAAATTGGATAAAGTTATCAAACTCTAAATTCTAGTAATCCTTAAAGCTACAAAAGTTATTGATTTCCTCTTTTTTCTTTTGTTCTTTGATTAACAGACATCACAGCAGCTGGGCTATTAGGTTATTTGGCTGCTATTACTTTAAGAGCTGCCGCTGCTGAATGTGACGTGGATCTGATACGCAGATTCCAAAAGAGACAAGCATCTTGAGTTTACTGGGGTCTTTTAAAAAAACAAAAACAAAACAAAACAAAAAAAAAAAAAGCAGATTCTCAGTTGAATGTCATTGCTGACTAGGAGAAACTGTCTGTTAAAGAGATCCTTTCTCTGTCCAATTATCTCTCTACAGCTGTAACATGGGCAGAAACTTAGAAGTTAGAAGATAGAAGTTATACTAACATGTACAAACAAAACCTTTCATTTGTCGAAGAAAAAACCTCATCGGGAGTCTTTCTCAATACCTGAACGAATCTGGAAAGTGTTTGCCACCCGCATGGCGTATCTGTGGCTCAGGGCTGCACTCAGACAGGAATTGTGCCCGTTTGGCAGGGTTTGATGAAACCAGTGCCAGTGATCACAGCATTAAAGCACCACGCAGAGAGAGGGGGAAATATTTGATCTATTACAGTAACACATTCTCAATATACGCACACTTTATATGTGTAAAACAAACAGTGATGACATCACTTTTAATATATTTTCAGCACTAAGCATTTAGGCTGGTTTCCTTGTGTTTGTTTAAAGGTTATACAATATGCAGTGCAATATACACAATGGTTTTTGGTTGTTAATGTATTCTGTGTAGTTTAAAGATGTTGCTATGTAGTTGCTAATGGACAGCATTCTGTGTTGTTGCCAGGATTCTGCTATGTGGTTGCTAACATATTCTTTGTGGTTGCCAGGACGTTGCTTAAGTGCTCTGGGTGGTTGACAAGCAGTGCTGGGTAGATTATTTAGAAATTGTAGTCCATTACTGATTACAAATTACATGAAATTACTGGATTACACATATTAGGTAATGTAGTCTGATTACTTTTTGATTACTTTTAGATTACTTTTGACATAACTCATTTATCACATGATATTGTATGGCATTATTGTGTAAAATCTGTCACAAATCTGACATCAGAGAACAGTGAGCATGCAAATATGTTGTTAAATTATTGAAATCTCATGAGGTTATATTTTAGAATCAAAGTCACTTTAACAGTCTAAAAAGCTATTAAAAACACATTTAGTACATATGTAATTCACAAAGGAAAAACTAACGTTACCACACTAATGACGTTGGTTTGGCATGCATGTGTGGAGTACACTGTAAATGATATGATTTTTTGCATTTTAATGGTTTAAAGACAATCTCCAAGTATATAGTAATTGTAACCACCTGACTAGTGGATGCAGTTACATAAAAACTGGAGGACTATCCAAATGAATAGACCTTATGTAGCTCCACCTCTTTTTGTTGTTTTATGTCTTCTGGTTTGTATTTCCAAAGTGTGAAGATAAGGTTGTATGAAGGAAAATTCAAAAGGAAAAAAAAAATGAATAGAAATCTATAAAGTAACTTTAATCTGATTAAGAGCATTTTAAAACATATTATGTGCCGTTGAATGCTTGAATCTGATTGGCTGACGAACGTTCTAAGGTGTGCAATTATTTTCAGGTAAACGTACGGTGAACATAGTTCCAGGCAGGTCTTGACCGCATTACAGGTGCATCTCAATAAACTAGAATGCTGTGGAAAAGTTCATTTATTTCAGTAATTGAACTCAAATTGTGACACTCGTGTATTAAATAAATTCAATGCACACAGACTGAAGTAGTTTAAGTCTTTGGTTCTTTTAATTGTGATGATTTTGGCTCACATTTAACAAAAACTCACCAATTCACTATCTCAACAAATTAGAATACTTCATTAGACCAAAAAAAAAAAAACATTTTTAGTGAATTGTTGGCCTTCTGGAAAGTATGTTCATTTACTGTATATGTACTCAATACTTGGTAGGGGCTCCTTTTGCTTTAATTACTGCCTCAATTCGGCGTGGCATGGAGGTGATCAGTTTGTGGCACTGGTGAGGCGGTATGGAAGCCCAGGTTTCTTTGACAGTGGCCTTCAGCTCATCTGCATTTTTGGTCTCTTGTTTCTCATTTTCCTCTTGACAATACTCCATAGATTCTCTATGGGGTTCAGGTCTGGTGAGTTTGCTGGCCAGTCAAGCACACCAACACCATGGTCATTTAACCAACTTTTGGTGCTTTTGGCAATGTGGACAGGTGCCAAATCCTGCTGGAAAATGAAATCAGCATCTTTAAAAAGCTGGTCATCAGAAGGAAGCATGAAGTGCTCCAAAATTTCTTGGTAAACGGGTGCAGTGACTTTGGTTTTCTAAAAACACAATGGACCAACACCAGCAGATGACATTGCACCCCAAATCATCACAGACTGTGGAAACTTAACACTGGACTTCAAGCAACTTGGGCTATGAGCTTCTCCACCCTTCCTCCAGACTCTAGGACCTTGGTTTCCAAATGAAATACAAAACTTGCTCTCATCTGAAAAGAGGACTTTGGACCACTGGGCAACAGTCCAGTTCTTCTTCTCCTTAGCCCAGGTAAGATGCTTCTGACGTTGTCTGTGGTTCAGGAGTGGCTTAACAAGAGGAATACGACAACTGTAGCCAAATTCCTTGACACGTCTGTGTGTGGTGGCTCTTGATGCCTTGACCCCAGCCTCAGTCCATTCCTTGTGAAGTTCACCCAAATTCTTGAATCGATTTTGCTTGACAATCCTCATAAGGCTGCGGTTCTCTCGGTTGATTGTGCATCTTTTTCTTCCACACTTTTTCCTTTCACTCAACTTTCTGTTAACATGCTTGGATACAGCACTCTGTGAACAACCAGCTTCTTTGGCAATGAATGTTTGTGGCGTACCCTCCTTGTGAAGGGTGTCAATGATTGTCTTCTGGACAACTGTCAGATCAGCAGTCTTCCCCATGATTGTGTAGCCTAGTGAACCAAACTGAGAGACCATTTTGAAGGCTCAGGAAACCTTTGCAGGTGTTTTGAGTTGATTAGCTGATTGGCATGTCACCATATTCTAATTTGTTGAGATAGTGAATTGGTGGGTTTTTGTTAAATGTGAGCCAAAATCATAACAATTAAAAGAACCAAAGACTTAAACTACTTCAGTCTGTGTGCATTGAATTTATTTAATACACGAATTTCACAATTTGAGTTCAATTACTGAAATAAATGAACTTTTCCACGACATTTAAATTTATTGAGATGCACCTGTACATGTAAATATCACTTCGCCAAATGATTTGAGTTATTTCAAGGGTCCTTACAGGCTAAAACCACAAAAGAACCAAAACTCACAACGACACTGGCCAAACAAATAAATATAGTATAGAAAAGGATAAAAATGACAGATCATGTCCATGTTTTTGCCACAAAATTACATTTTATTATGTACAGAAAGCACATACTCTATCTCTCCCACTCTCTCTCCCTCACAGACGCACACACATACCAACCCGATCTCGTGAAAGTGCGTATAAATAGTACACCAAATGAAAATGAAAACTCGTGGTATTGATACGCAAAAATGGACTTTGGCGTGTATATGCTACGTGATGGGTAGGATTAGGGTTGTGGGGTAGATGCGTATCATATGTACACGAAAACTGCGTATCATATGCACGGCAACAAATTTCGTATCATATGCACGCGAAAACTGTGTTTTATATGCACACCAAAGACGTTCATATCATATATACGCCAAAGTCCATTTTTACGCACATAAAGTCATATATACGCACAAATACCACAAGTTTTATTTGGCGTACTATTTATACGCATTTTCATGAGACCGGGCTCAGTTTAACAACGTAAAAACTACATGACTTCTCACAAGCGAGGTAACAACAACGGCGCTGTTCGTGAAGAAAATGAACTTAAAGTTTCACTATAACTAGAGACATTGCTGCCAAACACTATTGAGAGACGCACAGACTCTCTCTCTCTCCCTCTCTCTCATAACTTAGTTATTAACTGTATTAACTGCATTAGTCTGCTATCAACGGCTCAAGCCTCCGTTACTAGTTTTGGGCTTAGCAACGGAGGTGCTGGATGAGATGTGGAAGAAATAATCCTACTCACAATAAGCTTCACATCGTGGCCACATCACCACCTCGGGTGTGCATTATTTTTCTAATAATTCAACAGACCGAAGTCAATTATTCCTTACATATTCTTTATTTATTCTGTAGTCTTTATTCTTTATTTGGATTAGCTTCCAGTGAGTGGTTGCTAATCCTGGGGTCCACAAACAATAAAAAGACAAAAATCTATACAAATAAAGATACAATTGCTCAAATCAAATCACAAAACTACTTCTTCCACATTGTAGTTTTGGTGTTTCCATTAAGCTGACTGATTAACAGCACATTTAAAAATATGACAAATAAATAACTCAAACATTTAAAATAGCAGCACATCAAACAACATACACATACACATTTGTAAGCATGTTGTTACATAGTCTTTTAAACACATATGTACTTTTACTTTTTCTTATATTTATAGGAACCATGTTTCAAGCAGAACCAGATAAAGCACAAATTTGTTTGTAAATTTGTATTCTTCAAATTTGTTTGTGGACTAGCTAAAAAAGAGTTTAGTGTTACTTATTCAGTAACACTTTATTTTAAGGTGTTACATGTACTTACTATTATAATAACAATAAATTATGGATAATTACATGCAAGTTATCCCTAAACCGAACCCAGATCCTATCCCTCACCATATAGTAAGTACATTAATATAAATCAGTACTTAAATGTATTATTACACTGTACTGTAACAAGAACACCTTAAAATAAAATGTAACCCCTTACTCATTTGACACATTTTATAGTCATGTCTAAAAGCCACATATACAAGCTTATCAAAGAAGAAACATGGAGTGTTATGTAATCTAAATACAAGTAATGTACAAATTGTAGTCTGTTACTGATTCCAAATTACATGACAAAAATTGTAGTTAGTAATGTAATCCATTACATTACACATTTTAGGTAATGTAATCAGACTACTTTTTGATTATCTTTTGCTTACTTTTGACCTAAGTCATTATCACATTGATTTAAATAGAATAAACTTGTACCATATTGATATAAAAATACAAAGAGAAAGAAAACATATTTCATTTGTTGTAGTTTGTTGTAACAACATGAAGTGCATTAAACGTTACTACGTCAATGTTTACCAAACTGGGGTTCGTAAATGAACTGAAGGGGGTTTGTGAGTTCAAGAAAATCTAATAATTAATTAAATCATAAAAAGGTCAAATTAAATGAAGTCATTTTTAAACATTAACCAACATCCGTGAACATGCAAATGTGATACTTAACTATTAAAATAATTTGTTTTATTGAATTTGTGCATTTTAATGTGTTTGAAAGACAAAAGCTTTCCAAAGCTATAGTAATACATGGTTAAATAACCTACCGAGTGATAATTATGATTGCGTTTATCAGTAGTTGATGCAATGTTGAAACACTTCTCAAACCTGAAATGATATTTATAAATCCCATTCAAATGCTGTGTATCCACCCGAGTAGTGACCGGTCTTTGTGTGAATGTCCAGAAAACTGCAAGACTTTCTGAGTGTATATAAGGCTATTTTAGGCTATTTTAGAAAGGAACATTTAAAAGATGAAAAAGAGGAATTAGGGAGAATTTTTGCTATTGTGTGAATAATATGTAATCATGTAATCCATAAAAAAGTAACTGTAGTCTGATTACAAGGATTTTAAAATGTAATATAATCTAATTACAAGTACTTTAATTTTGGAATGTGATTACGTAATCAGATTAATGTATTCTGAGTGGTTGCCAGAGTGTTGCTATTGTGTTCTAGGTGGTTGTAAAGTGACTGCTCAGGTGTTCTTAGTGGTTTGCTTTCTGGATCATGAATATGATCCAGTTTTCTCTCTCAAAATAGCACTTATTAGACAGTTTTACCAAAAAAACTAAACAAGCAATGCAGCAACGTTTAACACGTACAAGCAGAAATCAGCAAACACGGCTAATAAGTCAAAGCGACTGTTTTCAACTATTTCAAGAAGCTCAACAGCACATTTTGAGTCAGTTTTCGGCTCGCTGCCGTCTCCCGCCGTGGAGAAGCGAGAGCAGGTCAAGAGCGAGACCCGGAGCAGGATTCTCACGCCAGCCGGGCTCAGATAGCTCATGAGCTCCAAACACATCCGCCATTCTTCTGCCACCTTCTCTGTGGCTGGGATGATAAACAGCAGCCCCCCTCCTCTCTGGGCCACGCTACCCTCTGCACACCCTTCTTTTCTTTTTATCTCTTGTTATTTGGACGGCGAAGCGGGCTCCGGCCCAGAGAAACACAGGCGATGAATGGCGGGCCTGTGGGAGTGCGTTCTCTCAAATTGGGTGCAATTTGCTCACAGCCTCCCCCCCTGCTGCTCAATTGGGACATTCCTTTCAGCGATCGGGGTGATCCTTGCCTCCCTCTCTAAAGAGAGTGTTCACATTCAAGAGCAAAAAGAAAGAGCGCTAGGAAAGAAAGAGCACTTCCTGTGTCATTTTCACACAATGCTGTAATGGCATATTTCTTAAACATGACGTGCCACTGGTTCACGGGTTACTGGCCGCAGGGTGTGTGTGAGTGTTTCAGGGCGGCACAGCCATGCCTCGCCGGTACACACTGGGTCCGTGCTAAATGTGTAATAGGGGTCGTTTTTCTTCTCCCTCTGGGCGTCCTCCCCGTGTGAATCCACTTCACGTCAAGTACAGATTAGCTCGCAATCGGCGAGTCTGATGATAGTTAAAATGTGTGACCCACGGGGATCTCTGCGTTTGTTAGCGGTTACCACATGGACTGGACATTAACATCTGATGTTGGACTTTTTCCATTTGCATCGTAGTTGTGGATACTTAGTGAACTGTGTCCAAAAGACTGAGAACACATTAAAAATCTGTTGTTTTTTTTTTTTTTGCAATGTAAACCTTTAAAAGTTTTAGGATTTTGAAGGATTATTCAAATTACTATTAGTATTATTATTATTATTATTATTATTATTATTATTATTATTACAAATTATTATGCTTATATTAAATGCAATAAAAAAGATTTGGAATGTTTTAGTATATTAGCTCAAATATATGTTTACATATATATTTTTACATATACATTTTTTGTTCAAAAATGTTCAAAACCTTTTTTTAAGGTTAATTAAAACAATAACATTTACATAAAAATAAAGAATAAAATGAAATTAATTAAATTAATATGAAGTAAAATGAAATTAAATGACATTAATTAAATAAAAATGCTTATAAAATTGTTTAAAAAAGAGAAATAGCTAAAAATCTCATTGCTGTCTAGGATAAACAAGTTACTAAAGAGATTTCAGTTGTGCTTTTTTTTTTCTTTTCTATGGGTGGTGCTCAGATAAACGTCTTAAAGTTACAAAAAAGCTTGAAGTTCACACAAAAGATAATGAAGAGAACGGAATGGGTTGGTCTCCAATTTTCTGTTTTATCAGTATCAGGAGATGGAAGGAAGAAGTTTTTATGACAACTTACATTGTGGTCAAAAAGAGAAGTTATTTTAATGGTTGAAAGAGAAGTCATTTAATAATTCAATAATAATGTCAATTTAGAAATCAATAATAATAATAATAATAATAATTATTATTATTATTGTTGTTGTTGTTGTTGTTATTAACAACAAAATAAATACATTTTATTTATTTATATATATATATATAGAGAGAGAGAGAGAGAGAGAGAGAGAGAGAGAGATTTAATATTTTCAATTATTTTGTTTTATTTTTAATATTATTTTCATAATTATAAAAATCATTTAAAATAAAACTTACAACTTTTGGAATAGTTTATTTAATATAAAACTTACGCGCACACACACACACACACACACACTATCTATCTGTCTATCTGTCTATCTATCTATCTATCTATCTATCTATCTATCTATCTGTATTTCCTGCTCTAGCATCTTTTAATCTGGCTGTTTGTCTCCGCAGCTGTCCAGGCTCACGTGCTAAAAGGAGATAAGGCGGGCGAATGGTGGAAATTTACTATCAACATCATATCGGTCTATAAGCAGGGCGGACATCGCATTCGCAGAGGAGACCAGCTCCTGTGGGTGCGCGCTAAAGATGTGGCCTGCAAGTGCCCCAAAATTAAACCGGGACGGAAGTACCTGCTGATGGGTTCTGACGACGACGACTCCCGCGGTCAGAGCGGCGTGGTGGCGGACAAGGGCAGCCTGCTCATCCCGTGGAAGGACCTGTGGGCCCGTCGGCTCAGGAAATTCCAGCAGCGTGACAAGAGGGGCAAGTGCTAGAGAAAAACATGGAGGAAAAACAGAGAGATCAGGAGAGAAGGAAAGAAAAATAATGACCCGAGCAACGTCGGAGCAGATTGATTGACGATTGATCAGAACTGTGGTGAAGGACAACCAGTTGTGCAGTTTTGCCTTCCGTTGTTTAGCGTTTTTTTTCCCATCAAGATTTTTATTTTTTCATATCTTCAATTTTGCAGAATTTGCACCTACTATTAAGTATACATATATGTAAAGTCGTTTATGTGTGATCCTTTCTGGTGTCTCTTTATGATTTCTGTCTTTTTCCACAAAAGATAAAAAAGAAACAAGCTACTGAGTCAGTTTATCTACGTGAATGTTTTCCTTCAGAAGAAGTTTGTTGGCTGTCAACATTTCAAAGAACAAACAGTGGGGTCCAAAACTGTGGGGTCACACTGATAATCTGGATTTAAAACAGAAAGCTGAAGAATTTTAAAAATATAAAAACAAAGATGCATTCCAATGACAAAATATTTTTCAAATTTATTACTAAAAATTATATGAAAATTATATGTGGTGCAGTGGACTTTTGATTTAACAGTGCTATGTTTGTTGTACCTGGATCATGTCCCAAACCAATTCCGCCACCTTCTGAGCAGAAATCTCCAAAAATCAAATCAAGAAAATAAAATAAAAATTTCACACTCAAAATATTATGATGATAATATAATTTTTTTTAAATAAAATATTTTGTTCTAAATTTGAAAAATACTAAATAAAAGCATTTTCATTAGTGTTCTCAGACTTTTGGGCCCCACTGTACATTATTTAGAGTTTGATTAAAAAGGTAGCAGTTGCGTGATTATGATAGAATCATAAAAAAAAAAGATCTGTTAAGCCAATACTTGCCAAAATTACACATAGCATCCTTTATGTTCCTTCCTCTAAGATAGAAAATCTTTTGACAATACCTCACTGTTGCTGTTCAGAAGAATTGTGATTGGTTCAAAATGGCATTACATCATAATGACATCATAATGTTTATTTGGTGCCAAAAGTTATGCCGACACTTTTGGCCTTTGATACTAACTGTGGTGATCTTTAAAGTGTGAAGTCTACCTTCTGTTCCATAGCTAACTGTAGTTTCAGTTTAGTTATAAAAATAGGGTATTATTTTTAACCACTTTATGATTTTTGAGTTGGAAAAAAAAGTGTTTTTTCTTTAAGAACAAGTTCCCTTTTCACTGTTAAAAAATGTAGGTCACAATTATAATAAGCATAATATTATTATATTTATAAAGACTTCCCCGATGTAGTAATCAAAACTCTCATCATTAAGAGTGAAAAATCAAATCTGAAATGTTCCTCAAGACATCAAGACGACTAGAGTTTGGTGAAATTTTAATGTTCTAGATACTAAATTTGATGTCATTGCTAAGGTTTAGTGATAAAGTGAAAGAGGATATGAGAGAGAAAAAAAAAAAAAAACAGTGTACACAAGCCTGAATGGTTTGTATTTACCAGTGTATGCAAACACAACAAGGTTTCGTCCACCAAAATAAATCAGATAAAAATGGCTCTTATTATCTAGAGAAACAAACAAAACATTTTCTGTGTTATCACTTATGTGGTACCTTTCGTTGTTCTGGTACTTTACTAAGGTGATATGCTCTACTGTTTATGTATAGTTGTATAGGTTTTTTTTTTTTTTTTTTTTTTTTTGCACAATATTTAGTAGATTATATTCACATGCAATTAACCATTTTTATGCCATGAACTTGATTTTCTGAAAATAAGAAAATTATTATTATTTTTTTTAAGATTTTCTTTGTTTACATGAGTTGATAGTGTAGTGAGATGGTTGTACTATGTCTGTGTGACAGGAAAATGCACATGCGCGCGCACACACACACACACACACACATTTGTTTTTGTGAATTGTGGGGACATTCCATAGGTGTAATGGTTTTTATACTGTGCAAACCGTATTTTCTATCGCCCTACACCAACCCTACCCCTTACAAGAAACTTTCTGCATTTTTACTTTCTCAAAAAAACTCATTCTGTATGATTTATAAGCCTTTTGAAATATGGGGACATGGGGAAATGTCCTCATAAATCACCTTCTCCTTGAAATACCTATGTCATACCCATGTCATTATACAAATTTGTGTCCTCATATGTCACAAAAAAAAAATAAATAAATAAAAAAAACGCACACACACACACACACAGACACAGACACAGACACACACACACACACACACACACACACACACTTTAACCTTCAGTCACTGTCCAGCTCTGAAACTCTGACAGTGCTTATGAACTGAAAGTCAGTGGCTATGGTTTATTAAAACTCACAGATTGTCTAGTTCTTTGGAGAAACCCTGACCTCACAAGTAGACTTTGACCAGTTTTCCAGACATTTTGGAAAATGACTTTTTTGGAAGGCATTTACAATGTTCATGGTCCTCCTGTATATGATGTTTTATTGTATACTTTGCAAAAGCTGTGTATTGTCCCGTAATGCATACTAATATATTATGATTCTCATAAATGAACATATTTAATGATACATGTACTTACATGGCTGTGTGTTTATTTTTGGTCCCAAATATGATCTTTTAAATATTATTAAATATTGTTAAATTTATATTATTATTATTATTATTTTTTTTTTTTAGAAAAAACAGTCAAATGTATACTAATAATATCAATTCAATCAATTGTATTGTGGCACAATCGTAAAAATGTCCATAAATAGCAATAGCAATAAATAGCAAAATAAATTCTAAGATGCACTTGAATTGTTTTATTGTATATATTTACAAATGCTTTCAATTTTACAGCTTATGCACCTGTAATATTGCTCATATGAATGGACATAGTTATAAATACAGTATATAATTATATAATATATAATACTTATATATATATATATATATATATATATATATATATATATATATATATATATATATGATTTATTTATCATTTACTTTAAAAGTTATTATTATTATTATTATTACATTTATTACATTTCTCTTATTTGTAGTAGTAATTGAAAATCATAACATTTAAAAGGACCTAATGTAACCTTGTGGCCAGGAAAAGATGTGTGATCTTCAACAGTACAAACTAAATGACTAACAATGCTTGATCAGAAAATAAAAATTCTGAATAGCAATATAAAAAAAGATTATAAATTTAACAATGCCAAAAGCCAGAATAGTAAGCCAAGTTAAACAACCAAATAACGTCAACTGCTCCATGGATGGGCCTGTTAAATGTGAACAATAAATGTCACATGCAAGTAAAATACAGTCCTGTTTTTGCGACAAAATCCAGCAGCAGACGCGATAAACTGCATCATCATTTACTTTGGCTCTCTGGACCTCAATAAAGAGAAGGGTTTTGAAGAATTGTGTCTTCAACGTAAATGTCAAGGCTTGTGTATTTTTAGATTATAACTATCAAACAAGTAAAACATCACTTGCGAGCTCTCAACCTCAAATGAAAAGCACACCATTTTTAAGTTCACTTCCATGAGAAATCTTCTACATAGAGGAACCAAAACACTATGGCCAAGTTGTCTCTTGTCCATCCATATGAGAAACACTGCAGGTGTATTAAAGCACAATAGTGTTGCTTCTTAATAAGGAAGCAAACTATTAGACTCAAATGGCAAAATGGTGAAAGTATGAGAACAGACCACTAAAGTATAGTTGTCAGTTTCAGAACAAGCAATATAAGAGGATGCTATTTGAATGACATTTTAAACATATGACTAAATGGAAAGTGTAAATGTCCAATAATTTAGGGTGATATTCTAAGGGAAGAACTGACTAAATGCAAACTCCCCGGCCTGCTCTCAAAACATTTAGCTCAGACACACTCCCACCATTGTGTCTCTGTTAACAGCTATCAGGCACCTCCTAAAACAACGGCTTCCGGAATGTCTGCAAGTGTGTGGAGGGCTGGAAATGTCAAGTTCAGATCACCCCAAGACAGGACAAGTACCAAAGGCCGCATTCTGTTCTCAGAGTATCAGATCGGTAGTTGTACCTCAGTTGTGTGACTGGAAGGATGGATTAACGCTGTTTGTCAGAGTTTCTCAGCCTCAGTTTCAGAAAGAAATGACTCCATAAATCCTAGAGATCAGTCAACATTGATCATTTATATCGCTTTCATTCCTGGAAGGCTGAAGGAGAAATGTTTAATTAAGTGTTTGCTATCTCACAAGTTCTGTTCTGAAGAATCTCTCTCTCTCTCTCTCTCTCTCTCTCTCTCTCTTTAAGTAAACGATCCACAATTGGGATCTCTTTCAGTTCTGAGGAGCTCCTTTTTTAAGGTGTCATGAACTGAGAAATCAAAATTCCCTTGATCTTTTGACATATAAGAGGTCATTGTACTATAAAAATATCCTGTAAGTTTCCTCAAAACTTTTCTCGTTAGTCTAAAATCAGCTTATATTGAAGCCAGTCTGCCAAAACGACAGCTTGAGAAATGTATGATGTAATAGTGTGGATAAGCACCGCCTCCGCAGAAGAAGATCAATGCCTGCTTCTACATCCCTGCCTGTTTAGCCCCGCCCACTGGAGCTTTAGTGAGATAAGGAGAGAAGAGCGATACAGGATCACTGGACTAAACAACAACATAAACAACAAACATGACCTTCCAAAGGATCCTAATTCTAAGAAAGTGATTATTTAAATTAAACTGTGGATGTAGAGCATTTTTTGTTTGTTCAGTACATTTCACTGTGGATTCTTTGGTAATTCAGTCGCAGGCTTTGCAAACAGACTTTTATACAACAACATGTGATAGCTTAACCGTGTTCATTCTAATGCCTAATCATAAATGACAGAAAACAATCAAAAAATGCTTCCTTTATAATCGCTGGAGCTGTCAATCACACAGCATGAGTTTATATTCAGTGACACAGTCTACACTGCACAATGAATCTCTTATTTATATTGTGTTTGCACTGTTAGTTATGATGAAAGCATTCATGAAAGTGAAGAACTCAAGTTGCAATGATGAAATCCGCTCAACAGTCTGACATCGGCTACAGTGCTCATTGCTGTAACCTTTCATGCAATGGGACTAGATCTAAATATAAAGCTATAATTCAACACTTTTCATGGTTAGTTAATCTCAACAGCTGTAACAGTAAAAACGTAGTAAAAGTGTTTGAGAGAGCTACACATGTAATACTTATTTTATATGCAAAGATGTTAGCCAATCATAGCAAGAAATGAAATAATCAAAAGTAAAAATAAAACACTGCACAGTCTTCAAAAGTTTTTAGCAAAGAACAGTGAGTAATATTATCCTTTTCTTTTGTTGTTTGATTCATTTTCATGACAGACAGGAGCAGGTATTAGGCTGCTGTTACTTTAAGACCTATTGCACAGATCTAATATATTGACATGCTATTTCACTGAATCAATAACTGATCAAATCAATCCGATTCACAAATTAATCATTCAATGCAACGTGTGAACCAGTTCAGACGTTCAGAAGTTTTTAATAAAAATTGAAATATTATGCTTTGGAATGTAGCAAAGTGTAAGTAAAAGTTTCCTAAAAGGAAAATATGGACGCAGATACTTGAAACATGTGCTTATAATTACAGTAACAGAGTAAAAATGCTTTACTGTCAACACACTGATGTATTGTTTAAATCCAGTTTGCCTCAGAATAAAGAATTCAACATTGTCATAGTATATATTAAACCACTTCTTACTAATGATCTCTTTTTTTTTTGACAAAAGATTTGGTACGCAGTGAAATTTAAGATAATCTTCGACATTTTGCACATTCAACCTATTAATACTATTATTTTTTTTTAACTTTATTATTTATTCAGTAATATCCCAGATTACCCTAATTTGCCCCAGCACACAGGCAGAAGAAGACCACCAACACTCATTAAACCCCAAACATGCATGCGGTCGCATGTGGTCGTGTTACTGTTTAAGAACCAAACCAAACAGGCGCGATGCTTTTCTGGTGTCTTGTCTCGTGAGCATCAGGGTTCAGCGTTTTCTTTTTGCCAGTTTGGAAACAAAGTGAATACACATTGAGCATGTGCACTTCCCAGTTCTCCTTCTCCCACCCCTCTAATTCTCCCCGTCTCTCGCTCTCTCTGCTCCCACATGATTTTCACAGAATGGCCCAAAGCCCTTGAGAATTGCTCCATGAGAAACAAATGCCCAGGCGCTTTAATGGAGTCCAAATCAGAGCAGAATTCAAAGAGGTGCTCAATATCAAGCGCTTCACCCAGTCACACACACACACACACACACACACACAAAATGGGGGCCCAAGTGTTTGACACCTACGCCCTTGGCATTTCTCTCTGTCCTTTTCCCTTATTCCTTTCACTCATTCTCTCCATTTCCCCCTCTCTTTCATTGCTAATTTCTGGCTTACGAGACACGGGCACAAAGCCGCCTCTTATGTGCATAAGAGTGGCTGGGATTCCTCACCGCGCACAGGAATGTGAGGTTGGGTTGCTTTTATCTCATTAACATTTCCATACAGGATTAAGGCACTTGGCCCTCAGGACCTGTATGTTATATATGTCAGCCATTCTCCGGGATATATAGGTATACTCTTGCCGGCTGCAAGTAAACAACCAAAAAGACAATTCGCTAATGCTCAAGCACTCTTAATTTTCATTCACACGCTTTCAAGAAAGGGCAAAGAAAGGTGTGAACACGATGCTCTTGTTTCGCTGGTGTGACGACAACTAAGATGTGCTCTTCACATTCCAGGGCATAATACACAATCTTAAGTGTTAAAAAAAAAACATTAGAAACGCTATGTATACTTTGGGAATTAAAATTTAGGGAAGACTTTTTTTTTTTTTTTTTTACCTCAGGGTAAAATAATAATAATACATTTAATAATTAATACTTTACATTGTTTTTCTATGTAATTTCCAACTGATTGGAAGCATGATTATCCATGATTATCCAATTAGATTCCTTTGTAACAGTTTTTTATTTATTTTTATAATCATGTGTAACTGAATTTTCTTCACATGCAGTTCCCTACTAAAAATAATCCTCTATAAATGCCAGTTTCACTCAGAATGTAAAACTGGCCTGATGAGAATGCAGGCAGGCTATATTAAATTACTATGGTAAAAAAGTCACAATTATGAGATGTCTCAGACATGAGAAATAATGTATAAATAGTGAGATATAAAGTCAAAAATAATAGAAATAAAGCTGCATTTGGACACTGAGAACAGAATTGGTGTAGAAACTATTTTATTAACTTATTAATTTTCAGTTATTTTCACTTAATTATAAAAAATGGCAAAAAACACTGGATTGAATGTGAAAACTTGAAGTAGAAAGACTAAAATAGTATTTTCTTGTAAAATGTACTCTAATATTCTTTGTAGAAAACATGCATCACCACTATGCTGCAAAATTTTTGTAATCAGTATTTTTGTCTTGTTTTTCAATAAAATATCAAAACATTCTCAAAGCATCATTACTCCAGTCTTCAGTGTCACATGATCCTTCAGAATTCATTCTAATATGATGATTTATAATCAATGTTGGAAACAGTTGCGCTGTGTAATATTTTTTGGGACCTGTGATATATATATATATATTTTTTTTTTCAGGATCTTTGATAGCCTAAATGAAAAGTTAAAAAGAACAGTGTTTATTCAAAATAGAAATATTGCTATTCAAAAGTTGCTGTTCAAAAGTTTGGGGTCAGTAATTTTTTTCTTTGTACAGTGAAACTAACAATTTTTTGTTAGATTTTTTTTTTTTTTTTTTTTTGTGTTGCTATATGCGATTGCTAGAGTGTGTTCTGGCTGGTTGCTAGGGTGTTGCATAGCCCTCCTTCAAGACTCCACAATATTGTAGTCTCTAGTTGCGGTTTGTGTCCATCCTTCAATGTAAGTCTATGAGATTCTTCACCTGATTTATCATCCACTTTGCAAAAACAGTTCAATCTCTTTCCTCAAAAACCCTGAGCATTTAAGGTGTCATTCATGACTACAGCACAATAGTACTAGTGAGAGAGCTTCTCTAAGAGAACTTCAAAACATATAACCACTGACAAAAGCTAATCAATCAAACCACGCATTAACGAAGTGCAGCGCAGATCCCCAGAAGATAAAAATATTAACGTACTGATTCATCACACATTAAAGAACATCAGATTGGAATATTTCAAGAGTGATTTCTATGAAAAAGAAAGTCCACTGTCAAGCGCTGTTGGATTAACAGCCCAATGGGAATACAGGGAGAAAGAGAAGTCCAAAAAAGCGCGGACAGAAATACAACAGCACGGTGAGAGCATGGAATTTTCCATGCTTCACAAGCAATCCCTATTGACCCCCATTTCATCAGAATACATTAATATTCCCGAGTACTGGCACAGGCCTGCGGCACTCACCAGCCGAACAAAGTACTCGGTGACTTTGACGTCTGGGATCTTCAAATAAACCCCAGCTGGGAGCCATGGGGACAGGGAAGTGGAATTAACTGCTATATTAGCTGACCTTCATCCTGTTGTTTCTCCAAACTTGCCTGGTGGGGGCCCCTCGCTCCACCGTAACCAGGGTCTCCCAACTCAACAATGTGGGCATTTCCCTTCGTGGCGGTACACAAGACTGTGAGGTTTACTGTGCAAACAAGACCCAGTTCTGCCAATGGATTTTGCTCTGACATTCCTACATCATTCTTTCGGCTTTTCTCGCTCGGCTTTCTTCACCTCTGCCAGTGCTTCTGGATGATGGAGGGAGTGCTTGTTGCTAGTGAACTCATTTCGGTCAACTCTGAGGGTGAGTCATACAGCATCATGCTTCTTTTCACCTGATGTTGGCCATCACATCAAAACTCACACTGTTCTCTCAGCGGGACTGACATCTAAAACTATGAATACTAAATCAGCACCAGAGACCGCCGGATGGCTTGGAGTTGGTCGCACGCAGCCGTGAGAAGCTTGGTTACAGATTGCAGAATAAATTCAGAATGAAATTCAACACCTCCTCGTGTATTTATCATGATCAACCTCCTTCAGTCTAACTAGCATTTACAGGCACATACAAACCTGTTAACATTTACACAAACCTGGTTTAAGAGAAAATGCTTTATGAAAAAAGCAAATAAACAACAATTATAACACTGTACAACCAGCCATCATAAGATTATGTGAATCCGGTAAACGAAGAAATGAATTCAATTTAAAAATACAAAAATAAAATAGATCAATTAGAGATAAAAACAAAAAGTCTCAAAGGCCAGTGACACTGATTCTGTACAAAAAAGTCCTGAAAAAAAATGAATGAGAGGAAAGCAAATTCATGCAAAACACTGATGCAATTGACTTTAAATATAACTAATTTTCAAGACTCAAAAAGCAAGCAAATGCACCAAAAATATCATAAAAGCTAATGTTGGTAAATTGTTTTTATATATAAATATTTTAGAATTTTTATAAATATTTACAATTACATTTATTTAAATGTTATAATTATTATTAAATATTCATGTTTTGTTCAGTATAGAAAAAAAAGGCAGTCAAGCAGGTAATAAATAATGACAAACAATTTCTTTAAATAATTAGTTCACCAAAAAATGAAAATGATCTGAATATGCACTCACACTCAGGCCATCTAAGACGAGTTTTTTCTTCATCAGAACAGATTTGGAGAAATTTAGCAATACGTCACTTTCAATTTCACTGGAGGAAGCATTAATATGGATAGAAAACTTGTATTTTGTCTAGAAGTGAAGATATAAGGTTAAAACATCTTGATTATAGATTTGTTTCTTACAAACACACAACCTTTCACTTCACATAACATTAACTGATGGTCTGGAGTGGTGTGGATTACTTGTGGATTACTGTGATGTTTTAGCTGTTTGGACTCTCATTCTGACGGCACCCATTCACTGCAGAGGATCCACTGGCGAGCAAGTGATGTAATGCTACATTTCTCCAAAATCTGTTCAGATTCTCATCCTGGATGGCCTGAGAGTGAGTACATTTTTGGGCAAACGATTCCTTTCAGACAATGCCTAAATGATTTAATATGTTTCTGAATGTACTGTAAACAACTCTTCTGACTTTGTATTGTAACCTCAATTTACTAATACTGCTTTCTTGCTATGTTTAGAGTTTATGTTTTCTATTGTCTTCAGCTAACCCACAATTGCATTAGCAATACACATGTAGCGTAACTTGTCATGCCAATAAAGCATACTGAAACACTGAGAGGGCTAGTAATAGTTCCCATCTGGGCTTGTCTCCGTGTTTTCCTCTGTCAGTGTAATGGAGGATAGACTCTGATAAACACATACTGGAGGTGATGTCCTCGCTAGCTGACAGTGAACAGATGATAGCGCTCGCATGAAGGACTCGGCTGCGCTCAAATCCCTTGTCATCTCCACTTGTTTCCTGACAAATATCATGAAGATAGAATTCACTCACACTGACAACTATCACACCCCTCCTAGATAAAGAGTTAATGTTATTAATTAGAGTTTTCCTGAATGCTTCCTAAACAAATTATGGTATTGACTGGTAGATGATGCATGAATGTATCCTAAATATTGGGAAATAACTGATTGGAATATTTATAAGTCCCTAATCCCAAGTCTAACTCCTTCCTTATCCCTGAAATCGGATTGGTTGATAGGGATTTTGTTCCAGGTCCAGGACATTGATCCAGGAACATGTCCTACTTGCTAAAATTGCTGTAAGAGCCAGGATGCATGAAAACATAATCATATGACACCTGTTTGAAATGTGTCAGAGTTTCTCTCTCCATCTTTGCCAGAATTTATCCAGCCCTTTTGATGATCATCAGGGATTAATTTAAAAGAATTTTTTTCCAATATGAAAACACTAAAAGATGTTTATAATTTGCTTTGGATAAGATCACCAGCAAAATGCCTTAAATGTCAATGTAAAACTATGTTACTAGCTACTACACAGTGTTTTAAAAAAGATTTGCCTCCAAAATTTCGGCATGTTTTGCCAAAGCCTGCACTTGTAAATTGTTACAAGTCAGGCATTGATCACTGCAAGCCAGAAAGTAGAAACCTTTTGATTGATCCCAATTCCGCTTAAAAGCTCCCAGACTTTCAGGATTTGATGTCAAGCCTGAACTATGATCTAAAACAAAGTGTTAAGACAAGCTTGATGGGGAAATGATGACCGCATTGAAGAACATAAAAATCAGATGGATTATGTTCAAGTACCTTAAAAAAAAAGTACATGTGGCACAAGGTACATTAATTCCTGCAAAAGGAATTACAATTACAATGCCATATATATATATACATACATACATACAGTGCTGCTTGAAAGTTTGTGAACCCTTTAGAATTTTCTATATTTCTGCATAAATATGACCCAAAACATCATGAAAGTAGACAAAGAGAACCGAATAAAACAAGAGAAAAATATTTTCTTTGTTATTTATTTATTGAGAAAAATGATCCAGTGTTACATATCTGTGCGTTGCAAAAGTATGTGAATCTTTGCTTTCAGTATCTGGTGTGACCCCCTTTTTCTGCAGTAACTGAAGGTAAAGTTTCTTGTAAATGCTGATCAGTCCTGCACAATAACATGCAGGAGTTTTAGCCCATTCCTTAGTGCAGAACCACTTAAACTCTGTGATGTTGGTGGGTTTCCTCTTATGAACTGCTTGCTTGGGTCCTTCCACAACATTTTAATTGGATTAAGGTCTGGACTTTGACTCAGCCATTCCAAAACATTAACTTTGTTCTTCTTTAACCATTCTTTGGTAGAATGACTTGTGTGCTTGGGGTTGTTGTCTTGCTGCATGACCCACGTTCTCTTGAGACTCTGTTCTTAAACAGATGTCCTGACGTTTTCCTTTAGAATTTGCTGGTATAATTCAGAATTCATTGTTCCATCAATGATGGCAGGCTGTCCTGGCCAAGATGCAGCAAAACAGGCCCAAGCCATGATACTACCACCACCATGTTTCACAGATGGGATAAGATTCATTCTTAAGCTGGAATGCAGTGTGTTCTTTTCTCCGAACATAATAGCTGTTCTAACTAAGTTCTATTTTGGTTTCATCCATCCATTAAACCTTTCTCCAATAGTCCTCTGGCTTGTCCACATGATCTTTAGCAAGCAATTTTCTTTTTGGAGAACAATGGCTTTCTTCTTGCAACTCTGCCATGCACACCATGGTTGCTCAGTGTTCTCCTGATGGTGGGCTCATGAACATTAACATTAGCCAATGTGAGAAAGGCCTTTAGTTGCTTAGAAGTTACACTGGGAGCTTTTCCAACCTCGCAGACTATTACACGTTCTGCTTTGAAGTGATCTTTGTTGGTCGACCACTTCTCGGGAAGGTAACAGTGGTCTTGAATTTCCTCCATTTGTACACAATCTGTCTGACTGTGGATTTGTGGAGTCCAAATCTTTAGAGATGGTTTTGTAACCTTTTCTAGCCTGATGAGCAACATCAACTCTTTTTCCGAGGTCCTCAGTAATCTCCTTTGTTCGTGACATGATTCACTTCCACAAACATGATCAGACTTTGATAGATCCCTGTTCTTTGAATAAAACAGGTCACACACTGACATTTGATAGTCACTGCACTGACTGAAAACACCTCTGCACAGATGGACTCTAATTTCACCTTTAAATTAACTGCTAATCCAAGAGATTCACATACTTTTGCCACTCACAGATATGCAATATTGGGTCATTTTCCTGAATAAATAAATGACAAAGAAAATATTTTTGTCTCATTTGTTTGATTGGGTTCTCTTTGTCTACTTTCAGGGCTTGTGCGAAAATCTGATTATGTTTTGGGTCATACTTATGCAGAAATACAGAAAATTCTAAAGGGTTCACAAACTTTCCAGCAGCACTGTATCTATATGTATATATAATGATTTTCAAAGGGAAAGTTCATCCATGGTTTTTAGCCCACTGTTATATAATCACAGATGGAAATTAAAAGCACTAATACTTAATATCTTTACCTCAGGAAGACACTGCCCTCTAGTCATTCAAGCTGCACATTCAAGACGCTCCAACAGCTGTTAGATTACAAATGTTAAATCTGTTGGCCTGCACTTAGAAAATACATCATTTTTTTATTCTAGTCCATTAAGTCAGAAATCATTATCAGGACCTTTAATTCAGAGGGAGGAAAAAGGTGAGAGAGATTAATTCAAGTGAACGAAGAAGCCTTCAGCCAAGAAACAGCACCTCCCAATCCCCATCCCAGCCAAGACCTGACTCATCCACAGGATCACATATACAGAACCAAATGCAAAACATCATCTGCTCTAAATATTGTAGTATACGTATTTCATGTAATATATATTAATTTCAGTAATTTAAATGTCAATTATTCAGTAATTAAAAGCCAGTAAAGAAGGAACAGGAAGGTCAACTGTGATTTTTAAAGAGACAGTTCACCCAAAAATAAAACAGTTGCCAGTAGCCATTGATTTCCATGTTTTGTTTTTTTTTTAACTATGGAAGTCAATGGCTACAGGCTACTGTTTAGTTACCAACGTTCTTCAGAATATCTTCTTTTGTGTTCAACTACGGTGGCCGAGTAAGCTCAATGCGCTGCAACTTCAGAAAACACATGCAAATAGAAAAAGCACCAGCAAATCAAGAAAACATCTTCATCAGTTTGACAGCAGGTGCTGCAAATGCTCACAACGCAAACAAATAAAGAAACGTGCTGCAAATGCTAACAACACAACCAATTAAAGAATTTTATTTGCAGCACATTTCTTTGTTTGGTTGTGTTGTGAGTATTTGCAGCACGTTTCTTTATTTGGTTGTGTTGTGAGCATTTGCAGCGCGTTTTGTCAAATTGATGAAGCTGTTTTCTTAATTTGCAGGTGTTTTTTTTTTTATATTTGCAGCACGTTGAGCTCTCTCGGCCAACTGTATTCAACAGAAGAAAGAAACTCATACAGGTTTAGAACAACTCGAGGGTGAGTTAATAAATAAATAAATAAATCATTTTGGGGTGAACTATCCCTTTAACATTTCTCCTACTGTGGTTTTTCTAGCATTCAGTGTTTTTGCTTTTTTGCATCTATATAATGTGCAGGTCTTTTTTTGATAATTTAAATGTAGAACTTTGATATAAAAAATAAATTTAATACACATTGATACAAACATTACATTTCATGATGTCCATAAAAAAATAAATAAATAAAATAATAATAATAATAATAATAATAATAATAATAAAAATAATATTATATATATATATATATATATATATATATATATATATATATATAAACACACTACCATTCACAAATTTGGGTTAAGTAAAAAAAAAATTTAAAAAAAGATGAATGAAAAAATGAATACTTATATTCAGCAAGGACACATTAAACTGATCAAAATTGACAGTAAAGACATTAATAGTGTTACAAAATCCATAACTCATTCTGATGTTTTTCTGTTTATCTCTGTAAGCTGCTTTGACAATCTGTATTGTATAAAACACTATAGAAATAAAGGTGACTTGAAATAAATTACTTGAAATTATTTTTAACTCTTTATTACGGTGGCCGAGAGAGCTCAACGTGCTGCAAATTAAGAAAAAAACTTCATCAATTTGACAACACACGTGTTGCAAATGCTCACAACACAACCAAATAAAGAAACGCACTGCAAATACTCACTACACAACCAAACAAAGAAACGCACTGCAAATGCTCACAACACAACCAAATAAAGAAACGCACTGCAAATGCTCACAACACAACCAAATAAGAAACGCACTGCAAATACTCACAACACAATCAAACAAAGAAATGCACTGCAAATAAAATTCTTTATTTGGTTGTGTTGTGAGCATTTGCAAGTTGCAACACATTTCTTTATTTGTTTGCATTGTGAGCATTTGCAGCACGTGTGTTGTCAAACTAATGAAGATGTTTTCTTGATTTGCTGGTGCTTTTTCTATTTGCATGTGTTTTCTGAAGTTGCAGCACGTTAAGCTCTCTCGGCCACCGTACTTTATTCATCAAAGAATCCTGAAGAAAATGTATCACAGTTTTCAAACAAATATTAAGCAACAAAAACTGTTTTCAATGATAAGAACTGTTAATATAATAATTGAGTATCAATAATAATTGAGCAGCAAATCAGCATATCAGAATGATTTCTTAAGGATCATGTGACACTGAAGACTGGAGTATGATACTAAAAAATTCAGCTTTACCATCACAGGAATAAATAACATTTTAAAATATATTAAACAAAACGCATTTATTTTAAATTGTAATAATATTTCAGAATATTCCATAATATTTTTTATTAAATTCATGCAGCCTTGTTGAATGATTCCAAATTTTTGACCGTTAATGTACAGTATATACTGTATACAGTATGTGACTGCGCTATATCAAACACTACAGTGTTATTACACTTCAAACGTGCATGTGTGCAACATTAAACCTATTTTTACTCTCCCTCTGGCTTCCTGTCTCTATTGAGGGACAGTGGTGTGAGAGAAGGAGACCCCCTCTCCCCTCAGAGGGGAAACAGGGTCTTCAGAAGTGTCTGTGCACACATGGACCCATTAGTTCCACTTCTGGCTGGACCTGAACCTAATCCTATCCCGCTTGCTCCCTCTCTCCGAAATCTTCAAGGGCCAGTGGGGGCCACCCAAGAGACCCATAACCACAGCAGCACCAGAACAAATACCTCAGTCCTTACGTACGACTTCACAACTCCAGGTGATTCTGTTCCTGGAACACCACTTCAAATCTCTGCGTGTCACCTTCTGCGTTATTGCCCTGCCATCTCGACTAACCTTGAGGGGAGCAGGAGAGATAGTCAGAGGGGGAAAAAAGAGGAATTACAACTGAAGAAATGAGTGGGAGAAACAGACTGAGTCAGTGAGGTGTTAGAATAGGAAACAGGATGTTAGCGAGAGGAAAGTTGGATGTGAGGGTGTGACCGGAAATGAGTCCAGGATCTGCTGACCTTACCATAAGCACTTCATCCATCAGTCACTTCATGGACAAATCCCTCACTTTACACCAGCAGATCACACTATTCCTTAAACTAAAGAGAGTTCAGAATAGGGGAACATTCTCAGGAAAGAACTACTCTTTAAAATGCCAATCTTGAATGTTGTCTTGCCAAAAACCTCTATCGTCTCTAATGTATTTTTGCATTTATGGACTTTAGTTTAATGACATGAGCTACTGTACATAAAGCAGTGGTTTTCAAATGCTGAGTTGAAACACAAAAATGGGTTACAGATCTATTCTGAAAATAATATTCTGAAAATCATGCTAAAGGTAAATAATAAAATCATCTAATTGTGCATAATCAGGATGACAGAATAATTAAGACTTTCAGCTGCTAAAATAGAGGAGGATAAGCTTTCCATATATACAGGTGCATCTCAATAAATTTGAATGTAGTGGAAAAGTTCATTTATTTCAGTAATTCAACTCAAATTGTCAAACTCGTGTATTAAATAAATTCAATACACACAGACTGAAGTAGTTTAAGTCTTTGGTTCTTTTAATTGTGATGATTTTGGCTCACATTTAACAAAAACACACCAATTCACTATCTCAACAAATTAGAATACGGTGACATGCCAATCAGCTAATCAACTCAAAACACCTGCAAAGGTTTCCTGAGCCTTCAAAATGGTCTCTCAGTTTGGCTCATTAGGCTACACTATCATGGGGAAGACTGCTGATCTGACAGTTGTCCAGAAGACAATCATTGACACCCTTCACCCCTTCACCCTTCACAAGGAGGGTAAGCCACAAACATTCATTGCCAAAGAAGCTGGCTGTTCACAGAGTGCTGTATCCAAGCATGTTAACAGAAAGTTGAGTGGAAGGAAAAAGTGTGGAAGAAAAAGATGCACAACCAACTGAGAAAACCACAGCCTTATGAGGATTGTCAAGCAAAATCGATTCAAGAATTTGGGTGAACTTCACAAGGAATGGACTGAGGCTGGGGTCAAGGCATCAAGAGCCACCACACACAGACGTGTCAAGGAATTTGGCTACAGTTGTCGTATTCCTCTTGTTAAGCCACTCCTGAACCACAGACAACGTCAGAGGGGTCTTAGGAGAAGAAGAACTGAACTGTTGCCCAGTGGTCCAAAGTCCTCTTTTCAGATGAGAGCAAGTTTTGTATTTCATTTGGACCAAGGGCCTAGAGTCTGGAGGAAGAGTGGAGAAGCTCATAGCCCAAGTTGCTTGAAGTCCAGTGTTAAGTTTCCACAGTCTGTGATGATTTGGGGTGCAATGTCATCTGCTGGTGTTGGTCCATTGTGTTTTTTGAAAACCAAAGTCACTGCACCCGTTTACCAAGAAATTTTGGAGCACTTCATGCTTCCTTCTGCTGACCAGCTTTTTAAAGATGCTGATTTCATTTTCCAGCAGGATTTGGCACCTGGCCACACTGCCAAAAGCACCAAAAGTTGTTTATTTATTTATTTATTTATTTATTTATTTTTATACAGGGACAATGCACAACAAAACTGTTGTCCCAGAGTTAGCTATAAAGCTAATTTGCATCTGCAGTCCCTGGGCAGGATGTTGTTAAATGACCATGGTGTCGGTGTGCTTGACTGGCCAGCAAACTCACCAGACCTGAAGCCCATAGAGAATCTATGGGGTATTGTCAAGAGGAAAATGAGAAACAAGAGACCAAAAAAATGCAAATGAGCTGAAGGCCACTGTCAAAGAAACCTGGGCTTCCATACCACCTCAGCAGTGCCACAAACTGATCACTTCCATGCCACACCGAATTGAGGCAGTAATTAAAGCAAAAGGAGCCCCTACCAAGTATTGAGTACATATATACAGTAAATGAACATACTTTCCAGAAGGCCAACAATTAACTAAAAATGTTTTTTTTATTGGTCTTATGAAGTATTCTAATTTGTTGAGATAGTGAATTGGTGGGTTTTTGTTAAATGTGAGCCAAAATCATCACAATTAAAAGAACCAAAGACTTAAACTACTTCAGTCTGTGTGCATTGAATTTATTTAATACACGAGTTTCACAATTTGAGTTGAATTACTGAAATAAATGAACTTTTCCATGACATTCTAATTTATTGAGATGCACCTGTATATATAATTAATTATTAACGTCAAAGGTCAAATCCAACTATTCAGCCCCACATTTTAAATAACTTCATCTGTCGCTATTATGCAACCTAGGCTCATATGGAAATACGTTCCTCTACATACATTTCTGCAAAACTGAAAAAACGTACCTATATGTACGATTCACTGCAGTTTCCAGTTGAAATGAACACTAGAGGCAGTAAAACTCAGACAACTTTTATTCCTTTTCACACGAAGTATGATTTACAGCAGACCTGGGCATTGTACGGCCCCCGGGCCACATCCAGCCCTCTCGCTATCCTTGACCAGCCCGCGTGTGGTAATTCATGAATTAAAAGTCAATCGCAAATAGATGTAATTAGATACGCAATACAACCGCACTGCTTTTATTTTCAAGGCAACAGCTTTGTTTCCTGATTATGAAACAACTTAAAATCAGTTCGAAACTGATTTTATTTCTGTAAACTCATAACAACGAGAAAACGTTACTTTTGTAAAATAATGAAGGCAGGATGCGCTTTCTGCCATCTCTGAAGCTGAAGCGCGTCAGAAAACAAAGAACTGAAACTCAGCGTACGGCTGCCTCACAGACATGTGAAATAGGCTGTATATAGAAAGTTTAAAATGTCTACTTTTAAACGAACCAGTTAAAAAAAAAATATTTCCTGATTATTGTAATCTGTATGGAGGTCGCATTTCTCTCTAAAGGCGCGTCCAGTACTCTGGAGATGAGAGAGAATTAATAAATAATTAAAATATCTCCTTTTTCCCAACACATTCATAATCATTAGGCGACTTTTGCCTGTGCTTGGTGGCAAACTTTATACGTGTGCTTGAGCGAGGAATATATTGAAGCTCATTGGATAGCTGTAATATAACATGCGATTAGTTACCCAGCAGGCACCAGACGTCTATGTAACGTCAGGTTGACGTTGGACGTGACGTCGGACAGACGTTGCATTTTGGTTGAAAATGAAAATCGGGTTGACGTCAAAATTTGACGTCAATTTGACGTTGACTTAACGTTGAATTTTGGTTGCACAACCTAAAAACAACAAAATCTCAACGTCAGCTGATGTCGGTATTGGACATCAATTTAACATTGACATTAGACATTGAATTTACGTAGAATTTTGGTCACCCGACGTCGCAACCAAAATTTAACCAAATATCAACGTCTTATGACGTTGTGTGGCTGTTTTGTGCCTGCTGGGTGACTTGAATGACTAGTTAAGTTGTTGGGGGCAGCCCTATTAAATACCAGCTAGACGTCTCTGTTAAAGTTTTTAAAGCATTTTAGCAACGCATTTCCATTGTCGGATAAATTCCGCTTTCAGAACTGTCACGTCCGTAACGGAGAGATGTCCGTCCGTAACACTGAATTTTCCTCTGAAACACAAAATCAAATTTATTTAAATAAAAAAAAAATAGCCTATGTAGGCTATATTTTATGTTGTGAATAGCCAACCCTTTCCCTCCGGCAGATATTGTTGCTTCTGGGCTGTGCATTGTAAATCACAGAAAGTCTACAAATAGGCCTACATTGTCTCCCAAAAACTCAGGTCTTTTTTTTGTCACGTCCGTAACGCATGTGTATCCTATTTTCCTCATCGTTTATAGACTGATACTTTACTGATGTCTGGACTCTTATTTTCAGCGGTTTAGAAAAAATATAAAGAGATGGTTCAATATAGCTACTGGTAATGAATACATTCTATGAGAATGTATGTTTCAGGTATTGACTGCGAATATCACGTTCATAATCTTTGAAATACTTGATTTATACTTGAAGTTGTGATGGTAGTTTTTGAAACACTGCAAAAAAAAACAAAAACAAAAAAAAAAAAAAACATTTTCAGAACTTTTTTGTGAATGTTCATTAGCTAGTGGTATAATTGTGTGCTCCACATTTTCATTGTATGATTGTAATGTTCCATTTATAGAGAGATATAAAATATACTGGGCAGAACTGAGTTAAGTGTATTGGTCCGGCCCTCTGCAACCGCCCAAGTTTCACATGTGGCCCCTTGGGAAAATTAATTGACCATCCCTGATTTACAGGTACAGTTTTGATTAATAAAGGCTGATTTTCACACAATTACTTGCAGAATTTTATGTTGACTTCAAAACAATTTTAACACCCTGCACGATTTGAAAACTGATACTTTTGAACGTTATCATCACATATACAGCTTCATATGTATGAGTTTTCTAATTCAGGAAGTTTAGCTCACGCGATACGGCGTTGCACTTAGGTGATGAAGAGCTCCGGTACGAATCCTGTGAAACTACGATTTCATCTCAAATCCGCATAGGGAAGTTAAAATAGCGTAAACTGCATCAGCGAATACGCTTTTAGATTACTTTTGCATTTGTTTACACTATTGGGTAGGTTTGGGTTTGGTGTAGGGGATATTTCCAACATGATAGAGCATTAATCTTTAGCTACACTCACCGGATATTTGAATTCTGAACGGCCGCAAAACGTACCTTAAGCAGCATAATAAAAACGCTGCAATAAGTGCCTGTACGAACGTAATAAAAACGTTCCACGGTCACGTCTTAAACGTGTGTTTTAGCGCCACTCTCTGGACATTTCACTTTTAAACTGCCACGAAACGTGCAGTAAGGTACGTAATTACGGTGTTGCAGAAGGCAGATGCCAACATGGACAGATGCATGAAATGTCGTCATCCTGAAGAAAACTGCTTAATAAAAAAAAGAAAAAAAAAAAAAGAAAATATGACCTAGACTATTTTTAACGTTTACTTGCTTATGAAGATAAACTGCGATTTTATCGATCACAGCGTGTTTTGTGCTGTGAATTTTTGGCCGCCTAGAGCGTGAAACAATCGAAATGAATATAACAATCATATAGTAATATAAATTAATTAACTAATTTAATTATTAATAAATAATAATTTAGAATTTGCCACTTGATGTTCACTGTAATATTTGAGACTCAATTCTGTTGGAAATGATTAGCAGGAACCATTGCAAAAAAAAAAAAACAAAAAAAAAAACATTTAAATACATTTTAAATTATATTACAACAGAAAAACAGTTATTTTAAAATTGTAATAATATTTCAAAGTAATAATGTTCTTACTGTATTTTGATCAGACAAATGAAGCCTTGGTGTGACTTCTTTTAAAACATCACAAAATTGTAATTATTCCAAATTTTAACCGGCAATCTGGTTAATCTATGTCCGAAATAGCTTGGTTTTGACAAGCTTGAGTTCATGTTTTGTTCAAAATGTCATGCTTTTCACAGAAAGCCTTGTTTCATCCATCTTCTCACCCTCATATTTCTCCACATGACTCACAATGAGAGCTTTTAAAAATCTTTGCCACTTCTACAACTTAAAACGTTTCCCCCCAGGCAACAACATCTCATTCTGATTCCACACTCCCATGCCCCGTTTCATATCCCTATAGCCAAATGTAAATTTATCCTCCTCCTACAGTTCAAAAGTTAGACACATTGAACCTTGCTCAGAGTTAAAGCTCATGCTCAAGAATATATGAGAGTTTAAACTAAAACCACCAAGTGTTATAAGTAGTTTGCTTCAATTTAACAATTCATTTGCTTTGGAAATCTGAGTTTTATACAAATTCCCCAAAAAGCAGCGTGGAATTGTAAGGAATTTTGTTCTCATGACTTCTGTTAAAACAATATTAAGAGGACATACTGCCAAGTGTCATAAAGCGCTTTCATGGTGATACTCTTTGAAAAAGTCATGGGAAATTCAAAACTCCCTTTCAACAATATCATAACAACAAAAAGCACCTGACCTAACACCTGTAAATTTCCAAACGTGGAGAAAGGCTTGAAGTAAAGGTTGGGAGATGTGTGCAGCTGGAAAGCTGCAGTACAGATGTGCACTTCCCCACTATGAGAGAGGTTAAGTGCTTGTGACCTTGACCTTTTTCTATAAACTTTGATATAAAGTCAGACTTTCCCCAGCTTTCAGTCTCTGAATTGTTCATGTGATTTATACAGATCAACCCTTACTCAAAAGTAAAGCTTCGTAAATCTGTATTTATTACAACAATAAATAAGCAGCAGAAATCATCAGTGTCCAAGTAGAAGGGTCAAAAGGAGAAAATAACCACAACTGACAACTTTAAATATATAGATACTTTTAAACAATGTTTGTTTGTTTTTTTGTTTTTTTACATTGGCACATTACAACATCTTTAATCATTAGTCACAACCCAAAATGTAATTGGCTGAAGTCTGTGAAATTATTTTATTTTTTTCAAAAGAAAATCAATCTTTAGGTGAAACAATTTCATGCAGATGAACCCCTTTAGTTAGGTTTGTAAAAAGTAATTTTTTTTCCAGTAAATTTAAAAGGGTAGAACAACAGCAGTCAGTGTTAAGCCCTGTTCACACCAAGGATGATAACTATAAAGATAATGATAAAGATATATTTCTAAAAATCGTTCTCAATATTAAAGAATAGCAGTCCATTGTTCACTGACAAGCTGCGCAAATCCACGTTCATTATCAACGTGGTTTTGCGCATCTTGTCAGTGAATAATGGCTCTGTGTAGTAAATACTACTCCATGTGAAACCATGGACACATGATGGAAATTACCGCTGATTACAGAACCGGCTTTACTGACAAGATGCGCATTAAATATCGCATGCAATATATCATGCAGCCCTAGTCCAGATGATTTTGACTTGATTTTTCCAGCCCTTTTGCTCACTCTGGATGAGTACAGTTCTTGGAGAGTGGGGAGGGTTGTACCAATGATTCGCTCAGCAATCCGGACTACCCTCTGTAGTCTTCTGAGGTCAGATTTGGTAGCTGAGCTGAACCAGACAGTTATTGACGTGCAGAGGACAGATTCTATGATGGTGGAGTAGAACTGTTTCAGCAGCTCTTGTGGCAGGTTGAACTTCCTCAGCTGGCGAAGGAAGTACAACCCCTGCTGGGTCTTTTTCACAATGGACTCAATGTGATTGTCCCACTTCAGGTCCTGAGAAATTGTGGTGCCCATGAATCTGAATGACTCCACTGTCGCTACAGTGTTGTCCATAATGGTGAGTGGGGGGAGTGCAGGGGGGTTTCTCCTGAAGTCCACGATCATCTCCACAGTTTTGAACATGTTAAGCTCCAGGTTGTTAAGACTGCAAAAGACAGCCAGCTCCTTAACCTCCTGTCTGTAAGCAGACTCGTCACCGTCCTGGATGAGTCCGATCAGTGTGGTGTCGTCTGCAAACTTCAGGAGCTTGACAGAGGGGTCAGTCGTTCGTGTAGAGGGAGAAGAGCAGTGGGGAGAGGACGCAACCCTGGGGGGCGCCAGTGCTGATCATACGGGTGCTGGATGAGAGTTTTCCAAGCTTTACTAGCTGCTGCCTGTCTGTCAGGAAGCTGTTGATCCACTGACAGACAGAGGTGGGGATGGATAGCTTAGTTAATTTGGGCTGGAGGAGTGATGGGATGATGGTGTTAAAAGCGGAGATGAAGTCTACAAACAGGATCCTCACATAAGTCCCTGATCTGTCTAGATGTTGCAGGATGTAGTGCAGTCCCATGTTGACTGCATAATCCACAGACCTGTTTGCTCTGTAGGCAAACTGCAGGGGGTCCAGTAAGGGTCCAGTGATGTCCTTCAGATAAGCCAAAGAGGTGTGAATGGAGGAGTGAATGGTGTTTTTTCAAACCTGCAATAAAACTCATTCAGATCGTCTGCCAATTGTAGATTCTCCACAGTGCTGGGGAATGGTGTCTTGTAATTGTTGATGTCTTTCAGACCTTTCCACACTAAAGCAGGATCACTGGAAGAGAATTGGTTCCTTAGCTTTCCAGAATAATTCCTCTTTGCCACTCTGATCTCCTTTTCCAGTGTGTATTAGGCCTGTTTATACAAGAATCTGTCCCCATTCCTGCAAGCATCTTCTTTGGCCTGATGGAGCTGTCTGAGTTTTGCAGTGAACCATGGTTTGTCATTGTTGTAGGTTAAATAAGACCTGGTAGGAATGCACATATCCTCACAGAAACTGATATATGATGTTAATTATCGTTCTTGATGTGAATGGGGCTTTACTTTAGTATTATTTATATAATATTATAGCTTTCATTATCATATTTTAAGTTACCAAAATGAAATTTTAAAACTACTAAAACAAACTAAAATTAAAATGAAAACTGAAATTAAATATATTTTAGTAATTATTAGTAATTTTTATTTTTACTGTTTTTGTTTTAAAAATATTTATATTTAGCTTTACTTTTATTTCAATTTTAGTTTTAGTAAAGGCAGTACTTACTTATTTTCAGTTAAATGCCAAGGCAACATTTCTATTTTTTTTTTTCATCTAACATTTATATTTCAGTTTTATTTCATTAAAGAAAATTATTTTTAGTTTCAGTTAACAGTTTTCCCAACCAGTAATAATACTTCATTAGAGTACTTAAGTATTTTTTGGGAGTATCTGTACTTTACTTGAGCTTTTATATTTCAGCCAACTTTTACTTTTACTCCACTACTACATTTCCTAATTAAAATGTATACTTTTACTTCTATACATTTTCCCAAAGCATATTCGTTACTTACTACAAAATAGTCAGAAGAACACAGACGGCAAGAAAGCAGGTTTGATGAATCAGTGGTCTGGCGCTTGCAAGTTAGACTCCTAAAAACACCTTTGCTCATGCAAACAAGTGCGCGCACAACCGCGGATGATTCATTTTCCACTCAAGTCGAGTTTGGGGTGTGCGATATACAGTATATCTTCTGCGATAATATGGTAAGTGTTGTAATGATGTGCGATCTGACATTATCAAGTAGGCTATAATCACCAAATCACACAAAGAGTGCACACACGTTGATTTATAAGTCTATTAAAACTCAAAATTCCAGGCATTCTAAATTGTAGACGGCAAAAAAATGCTTCTGTATGCTTTTTATATATATATAATTTAACATAGTTAACTTATATCTATATCACACAAAGAGTACTGTTTTTCTGCAGATACCAGCATGAATACATTTAATAATCATTTTATACAAGTTCAGTAAAGCAATGTGACTTACATTTTAGATGTAATATTGTAACGAGGAGTCAGTGGCATTAGGATCCATGTGCAGCTTTATTAAAACAGAATGCAAGTCAAACAGGCAGAATTCAATCACGAGCTTCAAACACAACGTAGACATGGCAGAATAAAAGTCAGAGTTCGGGCTGAAGATCAGGGCTGGCGGCAAACACCCAGGATAATCAAATAACAAGGCAGGTTGAATCAGAGTAGGCAGGCGGCAGAGAATCAGAGTCCAGTAAATAGTCCAGGTCATACACCGGGAGTCATACACGGGACAACCGCTCGGAAATGTTTGCATGGCAAGACAAGACTTCGCAATGAGGTGACTGGGAGAACAGCTTAAATGGGCCAGAGTCAATATGAAACACCTGTGCAGGTAATCAGCCACAGGTACGGGGTATTATGGGAATTGGAATTCGTGACAGTTAATACTCAGGTGACGGATCCCTCTGGTGACGATCGGAGGGGGCCACAGAGGCTGAATTCGTGACAAATATTTCTTGTTTTTGTTCAATTTTGCCAACGACAATAGTTCCAAACAAAGATCACAGCACTGTTTTGTGTCTCTGAGCAATGGACGGTGTTTACTTATTGAATGAATCAGCTTTTTGAACGAATCGGTTGAATAAATGATTCAGTGATTCACTCATTAACGCAGTCAAATGCTTTGTTTCTGAATGATCAGTTGTTTGAATGAATCGGTTGAATCTCAATGACTCACTCATTAAAAGTCACTTGCTGCCACCTACTGGCGGTTTTAATTTCACATTTCAACAATTTTTTTTTTATTTTTAAATTATTTCAAATATCAGTATTCAACGTTTTATGTTAAAAACAAAACATTAGGCCTATTTATGCATATGTAACTGCAGTTTAAATGCATCCATGTTCCCTCTGAGATACATAAACTGTAAATACATCTAAACCCTATTTCAGATGCAGACTCCAGAAATGTTTTCTTATGTTGGAATGAAAGACACGAAGTACCGGATGAAGTGCTTCTTATTCTTATCCAAAAATACAAAATGGAAGAAAGAGTTAAAACTGAACACAGTCTTGCTACTCAAGCTGTATGAATATTTTTTTAGATATATTTATTTGCTTCTTTTCCATTTTGCATTTACTTGTACTTTTACTTTCAACACTTAAGTACATTTAAGATTTAATAAATACTTTTCGTACTTAAGTACAATAAATATCACATACTTTAAGACTTTTACTCAAGTAATATTCTAAACGGTGACTTCAACTTCTACCAAAGTAATTTTTTGGTAAGATATTTGTACTTTTACTTGAGTATGGCTTTCAGGTACTTTATACACCACTGGTAATGATGTGTGATCTGACGTTATCAAGTAGGCTATATCACCAAATCACACACAGAGAGTGCACGCCCGTTGATTTATTAGTCTATTAAAACTCAAAATTCCAGGCATTCTAAATTGTAGACGGCAAAAAATGCTTCTGTATGCTTTTTATATTCATATAATTTAATATAGTTAACAATCTATATCACACAAAGAGTACCGTTTTTCTGCCGATATCAGCATGATAACACATTTAATAATCATTTTATACAAGTTCAGTAAAGCAATAAGTAACTTACGTTTTAGACATAATATTGCTTGTTTTTGCTCAATTTTGCCAACGCAAATAGTTCCAAAAAAAGATCACAGCACTGTTTTGTGTCTCTCAGCAATGGACGGTGTTTACTCAGTGAATGAATCAGCTTTTTTGAACAAATCGGTTGAATAAATGATTCAGTGATTCACTCATTAACACAGTCAAATGCTTTGTTTCTGAATGAATCAGTCGTTTGAATGAATCGGTTGAATCTCAATGACTCACTCATTAACAGTCACTTGCTGTCACCTACTGGCGGTTTTAATGTCACATTTTGACTATGTTTTTCATGTTTTAAATTATTTCAAATATCAGTATTCAACGTTATATGTTAAAAACAAAACATTAGGCCTATTTATGCATCTGTAACTGCAGTATAAATGCATCCATGTCCCCTCTGAGCTACACTGAACTGTGTAAATACATCTAAATGCTATTTCAGATGCAGATTCCATAAATGTTTTCTTATGTTGGAATGAAAGACACTAAATACCGGATTAAGTGCTTCTTATTCTTACCCAAAAATACAAAATGGAAGAAAGAGTTAAAACTGAGCACAATCTTGCTACCCAAGCTGTGTATGAACATTTTTTATATATATTTATTTGCTTCTTTTCCATTTTGCATTTACTTGTACTTTTACTTTCAATACTTAAATACATTTAAGATTAAAAAAAATACTTTTCGTACTTGAGTACAATAAATATCGAATTAAATATCACATACTTTAAGACTTTTACTCAAGTAATATTCTAAACGGTGACTTCAACTTCTACTAAAGTCATTTTCTGGTAAGATATCTGGGCCCGGTAGCATGAAAGCACTTAAGCTAAGAAATCCCTTAGTTATAAGGTTAAGGGAACCCTTAGTGAAACTTGGGTTGCAAGAAAAATCCTAAAGGGTCAACTTAAGGAACCTTAAGGCTGTCATTAAGTATTCCACTTAATTATCTGAAAGTGTTCCCTTAAGCGCTGCTACAAAGTCCTTAGTAACTATTTCACCTTGATAAATTTAAGGGACCAAAACAGCTCCCTTAAGTCATCTTAAATTCAGTATTTTTTAAGATTTTTAAGCTCAAATGTAAGACTTAAGACATTTTTTAAGACCTGGACAAATAAAATATCATATGAGCGTAGTAGGGCAATGACTATGGTAATATATTAAATTGTAAAATGACTGTAAAAAGCATGACTTACAGGTTTTCACAAAACAAAAATTTTATATAATTTTTTTAAGAAAATGGATTTGTATCAATTATTAAATTAATTTAAACAATTATTATTAATCAATTATTACATTAATTAAATAACAATATAAATGTAATGTATGTCTTAATTGTTTAGATTTTTATAATGCATTATCTTCTTGTCGATCCACCTGTTCATATTTACAACTCTGCGTGTTTGCAGCGTCAAAACATGGGTTCATTTTCACATTTGGTAAATTTTCCGTCATTGGTCAGCAGGAGGCGCTTTCACTCTAGAAACAAAGTGGTAACGTCCCTGGATATTGAACGTAACCTCGGTTCCCTGAGAAGGGAACGAGACGTTGCGTACAGCTTTGCTGACGCATAGAAGAAACACCTTTCTCCTTAGAATACTGATGCCTGATTCGCTTAACGCCATTGCTCTGCAATGGCCAATGGCGCTCAAGCACGCGAAATTTGGGGGGCGTGGCGCCCCTTATAACGCAGTGCTTGGCGCCATTTTCCTCAGAATCTTTAGACTGAATAGAACAAGACCTGAACAAAGTTAACACGGCACGAATGCAACGTCTCGTTCCCTTCTCAGGGAATCGAGGTTACGTTCAGTAACCGGGGACGTTCCCTATCGAAGTATCTCTCGACGTTGCATACAGCTTTGCTGACGCATAGGGGAACGTATACAGTCACGCCGTGTCTACTGCGAAGGTCCTTCGGCTAAAAGCAGAGATAATGCAGTTTGAAGCAGAAAAGGGCACACGCTGCGTGGGCGGGGATATCCCTTGACCTAGATTTGCTAGAGCCAATCAGAATCAATTTGAAAGGGTCTGTATATATGCATGTCAGCGGACCTGGTTGAAACCCCGTGCTCTAGAAGGGAGGGCAGGGCCCAGGTAGTCACTGTATGATAATGAAAACGTTCTATTGAATGATAGAAGCGGTGGTAGTCAGCCCTTACTAACAAAAGAACCACAGTGAGATAATATTACGAGTAGTATAGTGCCTTGCGAGTCCCATCGAAGCAAACACACACAATAAACCCGCACATTCTAATAGCTTGCCCTGGAACGAATCAATGCGATTCAAGGGCTATAGAGCCGGTGATATAAGATACACTGCGTTAATACAGCGAGCGATCGACTCGATGCTTCCAGGGATAACATAAGGGGCTCAACAGTAACAACCATGATAAGAGTTATAGAGATGAAGCGCGGGCAGTGCCGCTGCTGTCATACTCTGACCTAAAAGCCCATCGGACCTAGTGGAAACCCGCACCATGAGCGAGGGGGTGGGGGCTTCCCCTTACTGTCATAGAATGCCAATCACAACAGCCAAGTAATAGCAGTGGTAATAATAAGAGATCCTACCTCGTTTAGGTTAGCTGTCCTGCACTGAAAGGACCCGGACAGCTAGCGAGGAAACGTCCAAATTATAAAACCTGGCAAATGTGTTCTGCGAGGCTCATCCTGCTGCTGAGCAGATTTCCTCCATAGATATACCTCTTGCCCATGCCCAGGAGGAAGCGATGCTCCTCGTGACGTGAGCGCGCACCCCGATGGGGCACTCTGCATTCTGTGTGTCATAAGCCAGGGCTATCGTGTCCACAATCCAATGAGATAGTCTCTGTTTCGACCTTTAGTACGACCGCCGTAACACACAAAGAACTGTTCTGAGAGTCTGAGACTCTTGGTGCGTTTGACATAGATGCGCAGAGTGTGCACGGGGCAAAGCGGCTGCGGAGGGGGGTTCTCCCCGTCCGCAGGCTCGCTCTGAGTGAAAGCTGAGAGAGTTATCACTTGGCTCCTGAATGGTGTTGAAAGCACTTTAGGCACGTAGCCTTTCCTAGGCTTAAGAATGACTTTACAGTCGTTAACGCCAAAGCTCAAGCAGGATTCGTTGACTGAGAGAGCATGTAAATCCCTGATCCGCTTCACAGATGCAAGCGCAAGCAGAAGCGTTGTCTTGAGAGAGAGAACCTTGAGCGAAGCTGATTGCAGTGGTTCGAAGGGGGGGCGTGTCAGGGTGTCCAGGACCAAAGTCAAGTCCCAGGCGGGGATTGTGGTCACGCGGGGAGGGTTGAGCCGTCTCGCGCCGCGGAGAAATTTAACCACCAAATCGTTCTAGCCAACTGGCTGTTTGTCAACACCATTATGAAAAGCTGAGATCGCAGCCATGTATACTTTGAGCGTGGAGGGTGCGCGGCCGACATCCAAGCGCTCTTGCAGAAATGACAGAATGAATGGGACAGAGGAGGTCGCTGGTTCTATGTTCTTCGAGCTGCACCAAGTCGTGAAGAGTTTCCATTTATGAGCGTACAGGTGCCTGGTGGACGGGGCTCTCGCTTCAGAAATGGTTCTCATCACATGCTGAGGTAGCTATGCTGAAGTGGGCAGGCTCCGTTGAGCGGCCAGACATGCAGGTCCCACAACGCTGGGTTGTGGTGCCAGATTGAGCCGTTTGCCTGGGAGAGGAGGTCTCTCCTCAGAGGAATAGGCCACGGGGGGCTCGATAACATCTCGAGAAGGTCCAGGAGCCAGGGCTGAGTGGGCCATTTTGGCGCAACTAGCAGAACTGGCTTCTTCCCCTGTCTGATCCTGCACAGCACCTGATGCAGGATGTTCACTGGAGGAAAAGCATACTTGCGAGCTTTTGGGCCAAGGGTGGGCGAGCGCATCCACTCCCAGAGTGGAGGGCTCGCTCATGGAAAAAAACTTCGGACAATGCGTGTTCTCCGCCGATGCGAAGAGGTCTACCTCCGCTTGTCCGAATACATTCCAGATCATGCTCACTGTCTGGAGTTGAAGTCTCCACTCCCCCTGAGTCACTCTTTGCCGTGATAACATGTCCGCCCTGCGGTTCAGGTGGCTGGGGACATGGACGGCGTGAATCGATAAGAGATGTTGAGCCGTCCACCGTAACAGGCCTGTCGCAAGTGAGAGAAGGGAGCGAGAGTGAATGCCTCCCTGGCGGTTGATATATGCTACTACTGACATGTTGTCCATGCGGAGGAGAACATGCGTGTGACGAACTTGAGCATAAAAGCTCTCGAGTGCCAGTTGAACTGCCTTGAGCTCCAGGTAGTTTGTGTGCCATTTTTTCTCCTTGGCTGCCCAAATGCTGGATGCTGGACGGCCGTCGCAGAGGGCTCCCCAACCTGTGCATGAAGCATCTGTCGTGATAACTTTTCTCTCGCAAATCTGACCGAGTGGGACACCTTGCGCATAGAGAACTGGGTCCCTCCAAGGAGCTAGAGTCTCTAAGCACCTGCGCGTTATTAATATACGCATCGAGCCCACGTGCCAGGCTGACACGGGAACGCGTGATCTCAGCCACAGTTGAAACGGCCGCATCTGAAGCAGTCCCAAGCGACACACCGCTGAGGCGGCTGCCATCAGTCCCATAACTCTCTGAAAGTACTTTAGGGGGCGTGACTTTCCCTCCTTGAATCTCGCTAGGGAATTCATGATGGTTCTCGACCGCTCCGGTAACAGCTGGGCTCGCATTGAGATTGAATCCATACTCATACCCAGGAAAGGAATACTTTGAGTGGGTTGCAGCAGGCTTTTTTTCACATTGATTATGAGCTCCAGACACTGGAGGTGGCTGATGAGGAAATTCCTGTGGTTGCAGAGCCCGTTCGCTGAGGGAGCCATAATTAACCAGTCGTCTAGGTAGTTCACTATTCGTATTCCCCTCAATCGAAGAGGCGAGAGGGCTGTATTCATGCACTTGGTAAAAGTGCATGGGGCTAAAGAGAGGCCAAAGGGGAGTACCGAAAATTGATAGGCCACTCCTTCAAAAGCAAATCTCAGAAAACGCCTGTGACGAGGGGTTGCCTGGATATGGAAATAAGCATCCTTCAGGTCCACTGAAATAAACCAATCCCGGGGCCGAACAAGCGATAGGATTCGTTTCAGTGTAATCATTTTGAATGAGCGTTTCACTAGAGCGCGATTCAAACGACGCAAATCTAGGATAGGGCGGAGACCGCCGCCCTTTTTTGGAACTAAAAAATAGCGGCTGTAAAAACCGGCCTCACGTTCCTCTGGGAGGCACAATCTCCACAGCTCCTTTGGCGAGGAGATTGTGTATTTCTGCTCTTAGAACCGGAACGTTTGCGGCTTGAACTTTCGACATTACTACACCGGGGTGGTCTGCGTGCGAACTGAAGTGTGTAACCGCTTATTATCGTGTTCAACACCCACTCTGATATACCTGGTAGTATTCTCCACGCTTCCGCAAACTGTGAGAGAGGCTTCAGCATGACAGGAACTGACAGCTCGTTGCCGGGTGACAGGGGGCTGTTAAGTATGTGAGTGTGAGTGACAGCAGGAAGAGGAAAAAAAGCTCTTTCTGTGAGGCTGTTTGGTTTTTATTGCACAAACACGTGGAATAAATACAGAACAGGGGAGGCGAGGGGAACATGCAGAGCACAGTCTCTTTTTGCTGCTGGGCTGTCGCTGTCATCGAGCTTCAGCTTCCTCTTCCCCTGAAGTCCATCAAGGATGTGACTGGGCATCCTTGGCCGGTTTCCCTGACGCGCAGGGTCCATTCTGCTTGGGAGGTGGGAATCGCCGATGCCATGAGTCCTTGGGATGCACCGAAGGCCCTGGCTGTGGGCGGAGCATTGGAGCTGTATCGGCTCGCGGTCCAGATGAGGAGTGCTGAGTGGATGAGGAGCGTGAACGCACGGGAGGTGGCTGACCAGTGCATTTCGGCATGAAGTGCTTCATCCCCCTGGATTGCTTTTGTGCCTCAGAGAATCACTCAGCGAGGGATTCCACAGAGCTACCAAAAAGCCCTGAAGGACTGACGGGGGCATTCAAAAGCACAGCCTTCTCTGCGTCCTTCATATCCGTTAGCGTTAGCCACAGATGTCTGTCCAGCATGACCAAGCTTCCCATGGTGCGGCCGATTGACTGCGCCGTCATCTTAGTGGCTCGCAGGGCAAGATCAGTGGTGCTGCGAAGCTCCCTGAAGATTTCTGGATCCGGACCTTGCTCGTCCAGGCGCTTAAGCATCTTCGCCTGGAACACTTGGAGGACAGCCATAGAGTGGAGGGCTGACGCTGCCTGGCCCCCTGCCGCATACGCTTTTCCTGCGATATTCGCGGTGGTGCGGCAAGGCTTGTTGGGGTGCACGGCCGCAGACTTCACCTTCAGCGACCATTCGTCCAGCCTTTTCTGCTCCGGTTCCGTGGGAGGGGACCAGTCTAGATTGAGCTCTTCCACCGCCTTAGAATTTATGCGGAGCAGCTCTTGATCTGCACGACCAGGCTCATAGATCTCGCTGCACTGTGAGTCGGATTCCTCCATGTGGCTAGACCAGTCCTCTGACTCTGACGCTGCTGTGGACATCGCGTCATCGCGGTTCTCTGTCTCGGGCCAACCAAAAGAGATGAAGTCGCCCGCGCTCGACGGGGGGCAGAAAAGAGGTTCCGGATAGTCCACCGGAGAGAGTTGGTCAGGAGAGCAGGAGGCACGCAGGCATTGTGCCGGCATGAACTCGCTGCCAGCTGCGCTGGTTTCCATGACCTGTGGCCGTTGCTTCTTTTTCTGCAGCTCCGGAGCGGCAGAGGAGAAGGATGGTGGATGTGGGGTAGGCGCGTCGCCGAGCACGAGGGCTATCCTTCTACGGAAAGTCCTTACATTCATGGCATCGCAGTGAGGGCAGTTGGGCTCCCCAATGGCAGCTTCTGCGTGGGCGCGGCCCAGGCAAAAGATGTACCTGTCATGATCATCAGGGAGCTCTAGAGGTCCAGAGCACGAGGAACAAAGTTTAGAGGACATGTCGCAACTTCGCCGGAATGCTGAAGAGGACTAATATATCCACTTTTGCGATGACTCGATGACGAAGGAGAGGCTTCCAAATAATTGAGGTGAAGGAGAAAGATTCTGAGGAAAATGGCGCCAAGCACTGTGTTATAAGGGGCGCCACGCCCCACAAATTTTGCGCGCTTGAGCACCATTGGCCATTGCAGAGCAATGGCGTTAAGCGAATCAGGCTTCAGTATTCTAAGGAGAAAGGTGTTTCCCCTATGCGTCAGCAAAGCTGTACGCAACGTCGAGAGACACTTCGATAGGGAACAACTGTACACAAAGCAGCGCAGAAACAGGCAGCGTTCATTTATTTGTTCATGTTTTAGTTGGTTAGGTTTGAATTTCGTTATGTTCTGTTTATTGTAATAGATATACATATCTATGTTTATTGTGAGATGTAGTAACTATAGCAACCGCGGCGCCCATTGCTGCATGTTGCCAGGAACTACCGTGAAACGCTTAGTATAAACACTTAGGTAAGGGTGACCGTTAAGACGTTTGTTGCAATGCTCTTAAAGAAATCCCTTATCTCAGGGAATTTTTTCCCCTCAGGGATACCCCTAAGTCAAATTAATTAAGAACTTTCATGCAACCGGGCCCTGTACTTTTACTTAAGTATGGCTTTTTCAGGTAGCCAACTTTATACACCACTGTTCCCAACCCACATGTTATGCAGATTTAGGGTACGTTTATATGACAACAATGCACATAAAACTGAAATATTTTTAAAACAATCCCCGTTCACACGGATCACACGGATGTACATGTTCACATGCACATGACATCACTGCTTTCACAAATTTACATTTTCGTAGTTTACACAGAGATGGTAACAGTATCATTTTCAAAAACTGGCACTGTGAAATCAGTTTCAAAAGTTGGAGTTTTCGGGCCCCCAATACACAGTTGTGTAAATGAATGACATTTTCCATTTTTAGTTGAAAAGGTGCCACGCAAACAGCCCTTTAGTCAGACTCCTATAGATTCAGTCAAACACAACTGTATGTAGTTACGGTAATCTAAAATCCATCATTTCAATGCCAGCTAGTGGCCAATTCTCAAATAATTTAGTACAAATACTCATATACAGACACGGCACTTTTGCTGTTTTTCAGTTAAGAACTTGTTTTACGCAGTTTGACCTGTAACGTCCAATTCACAAACTAATTACTGTTTTGAGACAAATCAGTCAAACTGATTTACAAAGTAATCTTGAATTTGACACTTTTAAATCCTTAATCACTCGTTCACTCACTGTTCAAGCAGTTACGGAGCCGACAACTGAGTCACTAAATCATAAGTAATTCTGCAGCATGTCCAAATTAAGAATATAACCATCTTCACTGAGTGATTCTGTAATTTGGCACCTCATAAAGTAATTTGGCTCCTAAATGCCTTCATTTTAGGAGCCAGTGGCCCACTGGTCATTTTTATTTTTAGCCTGGATCCCTGAACCACATTACTCAGGCATTATAAGCATAAAGTTTCCTGTAAGAATCAAGCCTTCGACCAAATCGGTCTCAGACACGCAAGAGTAGCACACATAGACATTGTATTTTTACAGCAGAGAGAAAGCCATTTTGTGAGAGTAACAGAAATGTGCATTTTACTAAACGATCAAGGGAAAAGAACAGAGAGGGAGAGTGAGAGATTCTTTAAAATAGACGAGAGTTAATAGAGGTTATCCCCCAGCTGAGGAAACACAAAGGTTGGCAATGAGAGCCTGTTTGTGGTGGATCTGAAATCAGGGGCCAAAGAAAATGTTTGGGTACAATAGCTCTGCAATAAAGCCCCCAGTCAACACAGGAAACCGAGGTCTTACCACAAGACACACCAACCTACACACAAGCGCACTAACGCTGACCCTCTATCACACACGGCCACCCACAAATACATCTGTGTGTTTACAGGAAGCCAGTTCTAACAAATGTCCATGGTCAAAATCATCACTGTCGTTTAATAGTTCATTAAATTCACAGGGCAGATCTCCAAGCCGTATTTCCAATATTGTGTGTGATGTTCAGTTATGCACTGGGCATAAAAATGGCGGAAAGAAGGAAATCTGATCTCGGTCATTGATCACGGTTGCTTATGGCTGTTGTGGTTAACTGATTGATCATTTCTGATCTTACGAGCACAATGTCTGTCAGAACCTGATGTACTCTAGCCATTCATTACAACTCTCATAAGATTCACACACGTTGTGTTTCCATGTTTTATTCCATAGATATGTTTTTATACTACTCAAACTGTATATTCTATATCCCCTTACCCTAAACCTACCATCACACAAAACTTTAGCTTTTTTAGTTATTCAAATCCTTCATTCTCTTTGATTTATAAGCTTGTTTTCTCATGGGGACCAAAAAATGTCCCCAAAAGGTCAAACATTACTGGTATTACTATATTTGTGGGGGCATTTGGTCTCTATAACATAAGGAATACCAGGTACACACACACACACACACACACACACACACAAACATTTACTTAAAAATCTTTTACTTAAAATTATTTTGCATTTTTTATTTTATATTATTTTATAAAAGGTATTTACACTACACTTGACAAAGAAAATGTTCCCTTTTTTAAATTAAAAAATGGATGATGAATGAATGAATGAATGAATGAATGAATGAATGAATGAATGAATGAATGAATACGTAAGCAAATCATTTTTCCAATTGATGGTAAAGGTGCTTAATACACTAGTTAACATTTTTTCTAGATCTAAGATCATTATACAAAATGAATAAGTTAAATTACTAAAACATTATACTAAAATTTCAGTCTTCCACCAGTATAAAATAAAAATAGTATAAAATAGTATAAATATATTTACTTTTGTAAATAAATTATTAAATAAATGTTTTTATTATTTATTTTATTTTATTTTATTTTATTTTATTTTATTTTATTTTATTTTATTTTATTTTATTTTATTTTATTTTATTTTATTTTATTTTATTTTATTTTATTTTATTTTATTTTATTTTATTTTATTCTGTTGTAAGCTTGGCTGCATCAGATACTTCGGCTGCTAGAGGCTGGCTGATGCTGTTTTTCCTTATTTGAATTCTACAGACGTGAAGCAAACAGAGACAGAGAACCATACACCACAAAATGACATGACAAACCACAATATGTTTTGGCAGCTTCTGGTTTGTGGGTACACTGAGTGACCAAACAGCAAACATCATCTCCCTGGGAGAACATTATACATCCAATGATGAAAGCATAGGAACAACTAAGGTAATCCTCAACTTAATGTGTCTTCAGTCCTGGGAATGCCTGTTTGTAGTGTTGCTCACTGTTGCCAGTGTGCAATTCACTTCTGCTTCTGGATTGCAATAAATTTATGTCAGTTTGTGAATCACTTATTATGAAGTTTTATATATTTGTGTTAACATCATGTTCTTCAGTGTTGTAAACCATCTACCACTGCACAACATTTACCTCAACAAAAAAAAATATATATATCTGTCATTATTTACACATCTTATCGTTCCAAACATATGTGCTGCTGTTTTCTTAATGGAACAAAATAGGGAGATATTGTGAAGTTTACGCACATTGTTTACATAAAATGATTTTAAAGTTTTTTTTTTTTGTGAAAAAAAAAAAAAAAAGAAATGGTAGCACATCTATGGGGCACAGCGGAGATTCAAGAGCTCAGTTGGAGTTAAAATGACATAAATTTCAGTGTGTGCCTCACACAAAAATATAGTAAGTCATATGGACTTATCCTTTTACAGTGGTTTTCTTGCCAGTTTGGAGCTTAATAGCTTTGGATATTATGAATCATCATATGGAAAAGAGGACCATATACATTTCAAAAATGTTTTAGAAAAATCTAATTAAAAATAAATTAAAAATGATTTGGAATATGTTATAATCAGAATGTGGCTTGTTTGATCTCCACCAGAAGCGAGCCATGAACTCCCATTGTTACTTTTAATAAGTGTAGTGCAAGTCACTTTGGATAAAAACCATCTGCTAAACTACTACTTACTAAAATGACTACTGACTCATTCAGCGTTAACTGTCTTGCTGAACATTAATGCATCAAGCGATGGACAGATGGAGTGTGAATGTCCTGTGGATTCAGGTTGGACCGGTGTGTCCCTGCAGATGGATGGCCATTGATTTACCAACCTCACGGTGTAAAAATAACAGCAGTGGATCACCCAGGTGGAATGCGCTGTTTCCATGTTGCCGCTCTGCCTCGACACCCAAAAGGAGACGTGTGGAGGTGATGGACCATGACTTATGAAGAAACAGAATGGAATATATATGAGCGTGGTGTACAGAGACTCGCTCCTCCTGGAGCCAATCGCCGCTTGGGTTTGTAGTCCCGCCAGGAGCTGACGTACTGAATCATTTTCACACATAGCCATTTCTTTCCCCCGTCAGTTCTTTTCTGCCCTTTCTTTCACTCAACTCTTTGTTCTTACTTCTCATCCATTCTCGGAATAACTATAGGGTAAAGTGCAACATTAAGCATCATCTAGGCACTAGCGAGAGGCCTTACACAACCATAACTGCAGTCATCCATTATAGTGAACACAACATCAACCTTATGTGTATAGTGTGTTTTTTGTATGTTGGCTTGTCATATCTAGCTATCTATCTATCTATCTATCTATCTATCTATTAAAACTACCATAGAAACATTAACATTATGATATTGATTAAAACTTATGAAACATTTAAAGGTGATGTACGTAATTTTTTTTCTGTCTGTACTAAAGCACAAACATGCCATAATACAGCTATCTGCAGATATTTAGGAAGTTCACATACTTGTTTCTCCGAAAAAAAACAATGCTACAGCCAGGTATTCGTCCCATGTCTGAATGTCTATTATTGTTTTGTTCGGTATGATTTGCCCACTGCCAATTTACCCAATAGTATTTCAAAACCCCGGGTTGCCAGTTGATGGAAAACACAGCATATAGCAACCATAGAAGCCAGCAAACGAGCTTGGTCAGAGATCACACAATCTACCTGACTTAAAAAGCCTCGGCATCCAACTTAAAAGCTCTATTACCAGAGGAATATTAAAATGTGGATAAACCAACTCATTAATTTATAGTGTAAGGCTCGTTGATTTACATGTCATTTGCACTCGTCCCTTGTTGCATCTTGGCAACCCGCATGAGCTACGATTCTGAGGAGGAGGTGGCGGGAAAAACAACGCTCTCCAATATTTTCAATTTGTAGCTATTTCAGCCTCTAGCTTTCAATATTAGATATTACTGCACCTAAATATAAATGCACGTTCACAGTAAGTACAATAAGATGCATTTATAGGTAGATAAATGTCCATATCATGCCAAGTTTAACAGTCATAAGTGCACTTATAAAGGTGTTTGGCTCATGCTAAATTGAATTTTCCTCCTTGACATGCACACATGCATTTTCCCTGCATAAGCGAATCTGATTGTGTGTATTTCTTTCAGCAACTAGTTTAATAATAGTTGTTTTCCTTGTGTGGTTAGTCTTGCGAAGAATCTGCAGACTTTTTTCCACAGCTTATGCACTGGAATTCTGCGGAATGCACTAAAACATGGCAACATAAGTTAAATCGACTACATTACACTCCTATTAGGAGCTGACTACATGATAACATTCGTCAAAATATTTAAAACATGTAAGAGGCAAGCAGTATGTGAAACTTGAAAAATAACATTCAAATTCTGTCGAGTTTTTCTGCTCACAAACCAAACCATTTAGGGGAAAAGGCAAAGGGGAACCAGGTTCCAACCGAAACTTTTTGGGACTTTCAACTACCACCAGTGCCTCATTCTTAAAGCATAAGACTTTTTTGATCTCCATAATTGATCTCCTTCTTATGAAGCCTGGGATTTAAAGTTAATGGCACTCAGAATCAAAATAATCTACTAATCTACAAGAAGTGTGAACTGTGATTAGGCCACCATCACCTTGCAAACTATTTATCCTCTCATCACCAGGATGACTACTACTTGAAGATCTTGAAGCACTTGAAGACCAGCTTCAGGTCTGGAGTGAGTGTGACTGATTATAACCAGGCTTGTAATAGACATCCTCAGTTACATCACTCCATAATTGGACTCCATGAGCAGCGAAGAGATATCAGTGTATTCTGGGATACCTCAGGACTTTGAGACCTGTCTCAGAAGAACATAAGAGATCATTGACATCGCTGAAGTGGCTTTTTTTAAGGTCAAGAGTAAGGCAAAGCTGCCTGGTCTCTGCTTTATGAAATGCTTTAGAGAGAGGATGCCACAGCATGAATACAGGAAAGTCTTAAGAAGTTTCTACTCAACAGGAATGCACTGCTTCAGGCTCAGTGGTGTAAAAATAGGATTACAAAATACACTGAGGTGGGATATCATGTTCAAATGTTAGGTATATTCATACTGACCACATTTTCCCTCAAAGTTACAGACTTATGCAATAAGTTCAGATGCAGAGCCCTCAAGCTTCAGGAGTCATTTCTGTCCAGAGGCATGTTGTCCTTCACATCTACGTGGCTTGCAGCAAATCTGATTTCATTTCAACCCATTTGCTACCACACAGACTGCGTTCTGACCAGGGCAGATCAATACCCTCAAACACCTGGTGTGTTGCAGAAACTCTACAAGCTAAAGAGGAGACCATCATGAATCTACAATAATGCAGCTCACATGGCACATATATTAGTGACCCTATAAATAACCCTATAGCAATGCCTTAGAAAAATATATTTATTTATGAATGCCTTATAAATATCCCTCTTTGATAGTCATGGTTTGTCACATAAACTTTATAAGCTGAAGAGGAGACTCTCATCAGTCTTCAATAACGTAAATCACATGGCACAGATGGTGGCAGAGCAAGTTTGGAGGTACTTTATTAACCTTTTGAAGCAATGGATGTTGCTTTAGGAGGACCTGTAACAGATCTTCAGAATGATCTGGTGTGACTTTTTTAGCCACTGTTCAGTTTCTCATAACAAATGTAATTTAAACTCTGAGTGGACAATAAATGCTACTGACTGCTGGGTAGATTATATTACTTGCAAATTGTTATCTGTTACAGATTATAGATTACATAATGAAAACTGTAGTTAGTAACATTTTGTAGTTAGTAACTCATTTTATGTAACGCATACTGACTATTTTTTCTTTTTTATCAAACTCGTTTAAAACTTACTATTAAACGTGCCATATTGATATATATATATATACAAAAAAAGATTAAAAAAAATTATATCAATATTATAAATTGGATTAAACATTGCATTACACAAGGATTTCCCAAACTGGGCTTAATTTAAGAACTGCAGAGCATTTGTGAGTTGATAAAAAAAGATATTAATTAATTAATTAATTAATCATAAAACTAAATAAAATAAAAATAATTTGAACACTTAAACATTAAAAATATAAATAATTTATTTGTTTACCTGCATGTCAGTGTGACCATTAACCAACATCAGAGAACTGTAAACATGGGAATGTTTTGTTAAATTATTGAAATATTACCTTCATTTCAAGTAAATATTTTATTTAAAGGGGTTTGGCTGACAATATATATATATATATATAAATAAATAAATAAATAAATAAATAACTGTGAATCCCTGAATTATATGAACAAACATTAATAAATATGAAAACAGCAATAACATTACACGCCCAATGCCATTTGTTTTTTTTTCCAGGCTTTCAGAATCAGCAATTACTAAAGGTCACTGGATACGATGACAACATGGTGTTTGATGACTATACATCACCAGTGTTTAGTAACTTGCATAATCAATGAATTATGAATAATTTAATGCCATTGTGTGAGTAATATGTAATCATGCAATCCATAAAAAAAGAACTGTAATCTGAGCATTTTAAAATATAATATACTTGTCAGGGAGTCACAGTCACCACCTCAGTCACCATCCACGACAATCACCAGATCCCAATCACCAAATTACTGTTCACCTCCACCTGTCAGCGCTCATCAGCAGCCCTATATCCTTGCACTCTTCCCGCACTCTCACTGTCTGGTCTCAAACACTGAATGCTTGACTTACCTGACTCACCTTTGTTTACTTACCTGCCAGTTTCCTTGAAAGATCAGCTCCACGTTCTCCACTCCTCCTGTGTCCCACCGGTTCCCTGCTCCTCAGCTTCCTCGGATTCCCTGGAAAGAGAAAGGACTATTACACTCAGATAAGACCTAAGACCATTCTCCATTACCCTGAGCACTCCCCTCCGTCAGCTTTCAATAAACCTGTTGTTGTTTCACTTAACTCTGAGTTCTGTGTCTATCTGCTGACAATACTCTAATTACAAGTGCTTTATTTTTGGAATAGTTTCCACAAAAACATTAAGCTGAGCAACTGTTTTAAACATTTAAACATAAGAAATGTTTCTTGATCAGCAAATCATCATTTTAAAATTATTTCTGAAGGATCATGTGACACTGAAGACTGGAATAACAGCTCCTAAAAATGTAGCTTTTCAATCACAGCAATAAATTACATATTCAAATAGAAAACATTTACTTAATGATTTACTGTATTTTGATCAAATAAATGCAGCCTTGGTGAGACACTTATTATATAAAAAAAATGTATTTAATCATCTATTTTTGATCCTGCTTTTATATTAGACGGCTTTACATTTAAATTAATCAGTTGATACAATGCACTTATTGTGTACGTTTTTATATTTTTAAATTGTTAATGTTATTACATCTGTAATTTATTTCTGTAATTACATTTATAGTTACACTATTGACCCATCCCTTACACTTTAACCCTCCTTTAAACCTACCAATACCACTAAACCTGACCCTAACCAGAATCCCACCTCAATAGCAGCGTGTTTTATAATACAACATGAACACAATACTGTAAGTACATTGTACTTATTTTTTGATGTAAGTACATAATAGTTAAGGCCACCTAATATAAAGTGGGACACTATTTTAATCTATTTTCAGTGTATTTTTGTCATTAGGTATGAGCCTGACTCAGCAGTTTCTATTTTTTTAATCACAGACAACTCTATCAAACATACTGAGGGTGCATTCTAAAATTTTGCATGCATACAAATGAACAATATGCGAACATTTACAGTGTTAGGATTATCTTTTAAGGTCACAGACATGTGGTCTAACCACAACTTAGAAACAGAAAAATGTAGGAAATGTAATCAGTCATAGAGCGTAATTAGACCAGTGCAGTGAGGTCAGGGTAATTTGGTTAAAATAAACTGACAGTGATACGACCCAGACTACTGCGAGAATCATTTTCAACACATTTCTTCACCCTGCAGAACACTTTACGAAAGAGGGTTTGTAAAGCGCAAGAGTCTTTACAGATGATGGGCGCTTTGAACTTAGACAGCAGGCTTTGAAAGGAAGTGAAAATGATGATTCACACAGGGCAGACAGACACATTATATTATGGAAATATGTTTTATTGTTCTTTAGTATACTCATTTCATTAATGTGTTTGGAACATACATTATCTGCTATAATTTGAAGCTCATTTAAGCCAATAATGGAGGGCACCACTTAGGCCCATCTGAGCAAAACATAATGTTCTCAAGAGGACTAATGCAAACACAGTCCAAAATATACAGACTGATTTAGTTAGCTTAAATAAATGTGTGTTATTGTGAGTAAAGCTAAATGACAACTAACCATTAAGGCTGTTTTCCAATTTGTGCTTGTCTAAAATAATCATAAAAAACATTGTTTGTGGCATTTCAACTGATTGGAAATGAGAAATGTATGCAACCACATAATTTTGGTGATTTTGCCCAAAGCCTTATTTATTTTGAGGTAAAAACTCTTTTATAAATGTGATATGATAGAGATGAATGTCTTCAGGGCATGTGTAGGATCAGTGCTTAACTGTTTACACGTAACCTGGTTTACACAATACTTTTTTCACAATTTTTTGAAACAACTTACTTTCACTTTTAATCAATTTAATGCATCCTTGCTGAATGAAGTATTCATTTCTGAGATATGAATGAAAAGTATTTGTGGAAAGTTTATTTGCTGATCTCTAAATTATAGAACATAAATCTATTCAGGCAAATTTCCATTAAAGAGCACCGCTACACTGCAGGCCAAACAGCAAAAATGCATGCTATTGCTATATCTCCTCATGGGATTCTGAAGGCCAACTCTGAACATCTGGGCAACGTTTAAGAATGATATTACAATGACCTAATGCTAAAATGATGGAAAGATTGGAACTGTTAATTTGCTACATTAACATTTGTCACTGCAGCGTGGCTCATTTTCACATATGCTGCACTCATATGTCTTTGAAGACTGGTGGAACTCAATATACACTTAACAAAAAAAAAAAAGAGTAATGACGTCTTTAGCAGCAAGAGCTCATGTGGGCGTCAAAATGACCAATGATTATGGTTCCATGTATGTCTAAACCCAAAGACCTGTCTTATACAATAGGAGAATTACACCCATACACCAACAACTATACCTATTCGGTAGTTACTATAGATGCTTTTGACTTCACATTGACCCTCCGTTCCCATGTTATATAAACTGAATGCTAATTTAAAAGAGTACCTGCGGATATTCACTGAACCAATCGAGTGCATCTAAGCCTCCACTAACACCAGAGTCTAGCTAATTAGGGCCGGCTTACTTTGGTCTTTTACAATAGAGTTGCAGGAAAGAAGCCAGTGGGGAAGTTCAATTCAATACGCTTTTATCTTCTAGCTTGTCTTAAATAAATGCATGCGCAAACAGTTCTGAAACGGGTCAGATTAAACACTTTGATTATTTGAGTGTGAATAGTGATGGTGGCCACACACAGATCTTTCTTTTACAGCTCATGGAATAAACCCAACATGAACCACTGGATCAAATCAATAAGATTCATGATGTGTTTATGCATAATAAGGAGATGATATGGATTAGATAAGGGTTTAATGTATCTATGTTTAATGTGTAATATATATATATATATATATATATATATATATATATATATAAAACCTTTTTGTTTCTAATAATAGATGCTTGTTGAAATGTGAGGGATAAAGACTGCAATTAATTACACAAGAAAAGGACAAATTGGACTGATTGGAATTGGAATAATCATACTTGTGAAGTGTTGAGTTAGAAGACATAATTTCACTTCTTTTGATTTGGATAGTGTTATATACAATAACACAAACAAACAGGCTTATCAAAACAACTGTAAGATTGGATGTGATGCAGACTGACCAAGATGATAAAAGTTAGTTGTGTTTACATAAAATGCCACCAGTGTTGTTATTGTTAAACTAAAACAATAAACATTTTTCAGTAATTGAAATTTCTGAACCAAAATCAGAAATGTTGCAACAAACTGAAAAATAAGTTTACTTTGAATTACTGTGACTAAAGTAACTAAAACCTAAAAAATAAATAAAGTAAAATAAAATGTAATTAATTAAATCTATACAGAAACATAACCCCCCCCCCCAAAACAAAATAATAATAATAATAAAAATGAGAAAAGCACATAATCAAATGATATCATACACTAAAATTACAGTAAAAGTAAAACAGAAAATACAAGAGTAAAAAAAAAAAAATTAAAAATGAAAGTCAAACTTAAGTTGAATTGCTAAAATAACTAAAATGAAATAAAAAATCAGTTGAAGCAGTATATAAATATAGAAACACCTATAAAAATGACAAAAGCACAAAACTAAATTATCTTAAACTAAATGTTAATAAACTTGCAGGAAAATGAAAGCTGAAAACAAAAAAATCAAAGCTATTAACAAATTTTATAATAGTATAAATAATTCTTAAAAAATAAAACACTGAATGCCACTGCCATTTCTTTCAGAACAGTGCCCTCTTTTGGTGAAAATACAATTTGCAAATCATTTAGATCACTGTAAAATCATACCTTTGGTTGGCTTTCTAATTTGATCCAAAGCATATGCATCAATTCTGATCTACACCTCTGAATCAATCTATTTTGAAGCATCTGTATGAGAAGAAGAAATATTTCCACATGATTTATTGGGGTCAAAGCATTCCAGTTATGACTAAGACACAGTTGAATAGAGATCTGTTTGATGAAGTCTAATAGTCTGGCTCGACCTTTGTTCTCCCACACATAGGGGAATCTCAAAATGTAAGGTTTTCTTTCAGCTGAAGGTGATTCTTTGTGTACGAGAGCCGTTTACAGTTAAACTGATTCCTACGCTGGAAAAGGTCAGCAACAAAAAAATCCTTCTTTCAACATGACAGCAAAGCACTTGCTTTGTTTGAGTCTGTTTTATGACTCTTTTTATGGTCATTTACCGCACATGCTTATTGGGGTCTTCTTTCAAACATATGTTGACTTGAATGGATTTTGTGCATACGGATGGGTGGTCCATGCCAGATACGACCCCAGGTTGACCCCTAAATTGCCCATTTCTAAGCAATATGAAGTAGACAGAGGCGTCAGGGGGCAAATGGTCAATACACATCATGCATAACTGTCCATTGCATATACAGTACATTTCTCCATAACACCTCTATGCTTCCTAGACTGCATATTCTGCATACTCTGGACTTCTGTTGGAGTACTTTAATAATTTTTTTTTTTTTTTTTAAATTTATGCTTCTGTTGTAGTATTTTAATTCAGTAAGCATTAGGTAGTTATGAGTGCACAGTCAATAGCACAATCCACTAGTATGTTTATTTTTAATGAAGTTATTATTTTAAATTCTGAAGATTTTCTATTGCAAAAGATTATTTCTACAATGTCCTGCTGTAGGAAATAGTATTTTGTAAGCGCAGAAATGTGTCCCACTTTACCAGACGCAGTGTCCCAATTTACCTGAACAAGCCAGAGGGGAAAAAATGGGTGCTTAACATTTTTGAATCTCTGCATTTTTAAAACAACAACCAATATTTATTTTTTTTTTTTTTCAAAAAATGTAGTGGGAGATACAAGAGACTTGGATAATTAGTTTAAAGCATAAATAGTATTGGTAGAATAAATTTATTTGTATGTAATACACAGTTTACCAAAAAAAGTGTCCCAATTTTGTTGACTTCACCCTACTTTAATTCAGATAGTTCCCGAGGTAACATTTTAACTTGATGTACTAAAATAACTCAAAATTAAAATAAAATAATAATAATAATAATAATAATAAAAGCTAATTGAAATAAAAATGTGCACTGAAATAAAATATAAAATACAACTTTAACTTATTTTAATTCAACTAGTTCCTGAGGAAACTTTTCTCATTTTCATTTAGATTAACTTGATGTAGCCTACTAAAATAACTAAAACTGAAATAATAACAACAACAACAACAACAACAACAACAACAATAATAATAATAAAAGCTACACAGACATATAAAAAAACTGACAAAACACATGAAAATGACACTAAAAAAACTTTTGAAAAAATTAAACAAAGTGATTCAAACTATTAATACAAACTATAAAAGTATCTCAGTGATACTAAAATACACTGGTGTCAATTGATTTGAGCCTGTAAACAACGCTATTTTAGTATAATACAGATACTAATGCATAATATTATGAATTAGCTTTTGTTTGCTTTCATTTAAATTTTAGTTTATATTTTAGTAATTTTGTTGTGCTTTTGTCATGTTTACTAGTTTTTAATATTTTTTTATTTAGCTGTATTTGTTAATTTAGGTTCACTCTTAGTAATTTTGGTATTTCAGATTCAGTTAGAGTTCAAAGCAACATTTCAAATTTTTATTTATGTTTTTCACTCTAATATTTATATTTTATTTCATTTTAGCTTCATATTAATTAACAAATTATTTTTAATAGTTTTAGTTTACTATAACAAAATTGATAAACAAAATGTTTTAGACTAAATTAACCAACGCATTTTGCTAAACAACAAATATATTTGTCAACCATGTGTAGTTCACTCTGCAATTTTCTTCTTTCAGTGAGTCATTTTCTCTTAAATGAGTCATTTCAAGTTATTTTCACTTCATGGGACCAAAAAACACTGAGGACTTGAGAGGGCATAATGCATTCCCATTTCATTTTACAAGGGTTTTAAGGCCACCAAGGGAAGAGAGATTGATGCCATTTTTTACTTACACTTCAGGTGCACTCCGTTAGCCACAAAAAAAAAAAAAAAAAAAAAAAAAAAAAAGTGAAAGTCATTAAACAAAAACAGATATAATAGTCATAGCAACGTCTCTTTCTTGCTTACGCTGTCTTGATATACCACTAGATGACGCCCTAAGCTAAACCATATTGATGTGCCCCTCACTCATCACTATCTTGAGATGAATTTTGCTGAAATGACAGCTTCTGTAAGCGAACAAACTTCAAAAATAATGACTGTATTCAAACAGGTTTCTGATGCACTTCCCTCGTCTTCCATTGCTCAGCCAAACAGGTAGATCCGGAGCTTACCTGGACTTTCAGTCACAGTCTGATTGCACTGACAACGGATTCAGCAGCACACTGTGTAAAGAGACAGCTATAATCAGCTAATAATCTGCAAAAGGTTCAATGACAGTGATATCCGTGATCTAAAATGAGTGATTTGGATGTCATGACAGACAAACCTGTGCGATTTTAGAAGTGCTCAGATCTTTCAGCCTGAAAAAAAAGATTAGATTGCAGGCCAGCATATTGCACCCGTGAAATATGCTGATACTGACAGTAAACATTCACAGTATGGGGCGACAGGCATCTTTCCCAGAACCAATGAATGCATAACCGTAATAGAGTCCAAAGCTTCAGTCTGCAACATCAAGTGCAAGTCAAACAACTAACATCAAACCTTAGAGTCCATATATTCAGAAATGTTAGATACATACCTACAGTACTATAAAAAAATAATAAAATAATAAAATAATAAATAATAATAAAATAAAAATTTTTAAAAAAAAGAAAGAAAACAAACATTTTTCTTTCTACACTGTAAGAAAAGAAGGTACAAAAGCTGTCACTGGGGCAGTACCTTCTAAAAAGGTACATTTTTGTCCCTAAAGGCACTGTACATATATTGGTACCTTTTTTTTTGAGTGTGTGGAAATGTTGGTGGATTTGTTTTATTTTCTGTAGTTTTTCAATATAACATTTGAAAAAAAAAAAAATCTAAAACAATATTTTTTATCACCTCTTTTTCCATGCTACTCATGCCATGGATTTTTTTCCTTCTTATTGTTGTTTCTTTGTAGGATTCATGTTGAATTTCTCTCTGTAAATGACAAAGAAAAATTAGTAATTTTAATTTTTTTTAATCCCATAAAGGGATTGTTCCTTTCAGTAGAAAATAAAGCTCCTTCATTATCAGTATTTGGTGTAAATCTATTTGGTCTGCACAGCTTGCTAATAGAGTTGCATTCGCCGTGCTGTCTTAACAGCATGTTATCATGGCTGTTTAGAGATAATGATTGTTTTTAGATTCAGCAGACTCTATCGTCATGTTGATTATTTATCCCCAAGGTCTCTCTTGATCCTTTCAAAACAGTTGAGGTTAATGTTAGACATTTAATAAAAAGTTTAGAGAACCATGACGCTGTGGCTTGGCAAACACGACTAGAGAGAATTACTCTGGTAAATTAAAACCAGACTTATAACTTCATTTCTCATTTTCCAGTCCACATGCAAACAGTCCGGTTAGCGGTTATGTAATGCTTTTATGCATCATTCTGTGTTTTTGATCGCATAGAAGTAACTAAAAGAAAGGAAGGAAGGAAGTAAATGTACCTTAGAAGATAAAAATATCTTGGAGTATGCTCTTTTGCAAAAGGATGGCACACTGAAAGAGATAGCTGCCAACCTAGAGACATGTATCCACACAAAACGTCTTTAAGCTCTGCATGTTCAGTACTTTGAACTCATTTTGCATATAAGATCTCAGTAGAATAAAGCACAAAGAACTGGAAATCTAAAAATAAGATAATTTTGGCCATTATCCTAGACATTTATCTCCTCTGATTGTTCAAATGTAAAGAGGACAGAATGAGTTTAAAACCGCATCAGTGGTTTGGCAGTTTGAATGCTGGAGAAATAGGAAAACTGTAGGTGGTCTGGTTTTGTGACAAAATTCTGTCGCTGTGGCAGTGAAGAGATAACCGGGAAACAGCATTGATGTGACTCCTGCTCTAACTGAGCGTCTGTTCTCTGTCCACAAGAGGTGATGATAAGCCAGTGAAGGTGTGGGGTTACTCAGAGGCCAGCTAAAGACATATGGCAACAGGACCCAGTGCCAACATTGTGGAGGTGATGGAGCGATATTTAATAATCAGAGGTGATAACAACATCCACATCAATTCAATGTGAGCAAAGCAGATAGCATATTAACAAAACACCCTGTTTTTTTCTACTTTTTTTGTTTGTTCGTTTTTTTTTTCTCTTCAAATTTGTAAAACTTTTGTCTTTGCGGTCTTTTCATTATATCAGGTCAGTGACTGGCCACTGGAGCTACAGTGCAACATAACCATGACTTACTTGACACCACTGGCATTTAAACAGCAGGGGGCTCTACACTGTTAATCTCCATGCAAAAACCCTAACCAGACAGACAGACAGACAGACAGATGGATAGAATGGCAGATAGTCAGATAGACAGACAGACAGACCAACAGACAGACAGACAGACAGACAGATAGATAGATAGATAGATAGATAGATAGATAGATAGATAGATAGATAGATAGATAGATAGATAGAATGGCAGATAGTCAAACAGACAGACAGACAGACAGATAGATAGATAGATAGATAGATAGATAGATAGATAGATAGATAGATAGATAGATAGATAGATAGAATAGCAGATAGTCAGATAGACAGACAGACAGACAGACCAACAGACAGACAGAGAGACAGACAGACCAACAGACAGACCAACAGACAGACAGACAGACAGACAGAGAGAGAGACAGACAGACCTACAGACAGACAGACAGATAGATAGATAGATAGATAGATAGATAGATAGATAGATAGATAGATAGATAGAATGGCAGATAGTCAGATAGACAGACAGACAGACCAACAGACAGACAGACAGACAGACAGAGAGAGAGACAGACAGACCAACAGACAGACAGACAGGCAGACCGACCGACCGACCGACAGACAGACAGACAGACAGACAGACAGACAGACAGACAGACCGACCGACCGACCGACCGACCGACCGACCGACAGACAGACAGACAGACAGACAGACAGACAGACAGACCGACCGACCGACCGACCGACCGACCGACCGACCGACCGACAGACAGATAGATAGATAGATAGATAGATAGATAGAATGGCAGATAGTCAGATAGACAGACAGACAGACAGACAGAGAGAGAGACAGACAGACCAACAGACAGACAGACAGACAGACAGACAGAGAGAGAGACAGACAGACCAACAGACAGACAGACAGGCAGACCGACCGACCGACCGACCGACAGACAGACAGACCGACCGACCGACCGACCGACAGACCGACCGACCGACAGACAGACAGACAGACAGATAGATAGATAGATAGATAGATAGAATGGCAGATAGTCAGATAGACAGACAGAGAGACAGACAGACAGAGAGACAGACAGAGAGACAGACAGACCAACAGACAGACAAAGAGAGAGGGAGGGAGGGAGGGAGGGAGGCAGGCAGGCAGGCAGGCAGGCAGGCAGGCAGGCAGGCAGGCAGGCAGATAGATAGATAGATGACTAACATGACAAATAGGCCTAATATGCATCACTTTATCATAAAAATAAAATATAAATAAAAACTTTCTGGTTTGTTAAACTGAGTTAGTGGCGCAGTACCCTTAACCGTGGTTTTATTATTAAAAGTGTAATACCATGTAGGCCTAACCATGTATTATTATTATTTTTTATTTATTTATTGTTTTTTTTTTGGCATAGCCTATTAATTACAATTTGTACAACAACCGTTTTACTACAAATACCATGATTAAACTATGGTTAGTGTAGCAAAACCTTGGTTAATTTGTGGTTACTTGGTTTATAGTAACCTTTTTTTTTTTTTTTTTTTTGTAGTAAAACCATGGTGATTTTTTGTAAGGGTACAATTTGCTTTAAAGCAAGACAAAACTCGTCAGATTGCATCCCGGAAATGACCCGTGTTGACAGAGACAGTAAACCTTAAAATTCCTCTAAAAAACTGAACTTCCTTTAAAATAGTCGACCCCCTGAAGTCATTGTATAATGTGCACACTGATCGCTAGGCTTGCCGTACAGACAGCTCTGCCTGTCAATCACTCCACCGCTCGCAGCTTCCCGCCAGTATGAAGATCCAGCAGCGCTCGTGCTGACCGCCGTTACCGGAGAGCTGTCAATCATTCGTTCGTTCCAAACCGCCTGCCGCTATGACGTCACGGGAGTCGCCGTTCTGACCGCGCCACCTGTCAATCACTCCTTCACGGCGAGCGCGAGGACAGTCTCTGCGCGTGAATCCACTACGGTCCACAATGCTGGATACCGACGCAGCATCGGGTGAGGATAACAGCCCTCCGCGTGCTTCAACGGTTTAGCAATCCGGAGGGAAATAAGCAAGAAGTATGGATAAACGCGACAAGAAAGCGAAAAAGGATTCAGGGAAGTGTACGAAACGCACAGGCAAGCTGTTCCGGAGGAAATCGTTCAAATCTGTGGAAAGTTTGGTGAGTAAGATCTTGAAAAGTTTGGGGAGCTTGGCTACCGGCGGAGAAACAACCGAGCGCGCGGATGCTGAGGATGATGACGGTGGGTTTGGAGAAAGCGCACCTTGCGCGGGAAACTCGGGGCACGTGAGAAAAGAGGACGGCAGCAGCCAGGTGAGGAAAAGTTGCTCGCTTCCCTGCCGTTCCTCCGCGAGAGAGCGACTGGTCTCGCTGTACGGGGATAAAACGCCAGGCGTGCTGGGTCTGAAGAACCACGGCAACACCTGCTTCATGAACGCCGTCGTGCAGTGCTTGAGCAACACGGACCTGCTCGCTGAGTATCTGTGTTTGGAGAGGTATAAACTGGATCTGTGTCACAGGGGAATGAACGGGTTAATAAAGAAGGAGAACGGCCAGCACGAGAAAGGAGAGGTTACAGATCGGCTCGCGACTTTGGTCCGAGCGCTTTGGACTTTTCAATACACTCCTCAACTCTCGGCTGAGTTTAAGGTAGACTCAAGTAAACTGTAACTTTATTATTTGGTCACTGACGATTTTATCCACTTATTACAGGTACGGGACCATCCAGGCATCCCGTGAAAGTTCCTCAAATATCCCACAGTATTTAAGGGACTTATACATTTCAGGCTGCTCGGCTGCTCAGATGCTCTTCACGTTATTATGGGGTTAAACTATGAGTGTCTATAAAGGTTCCGTTTAAAAATCGGTTTTACAGCCTGATACTTAAGAAGAACTTTTTAAGGCCTTCAAAGAGCATGCAAAATGCTGTATAATTTTTATGCATGCATTTTTTTTTTACAACAAAATACAGTATTTATTGAGAATGTGTACTTTTAAAAAGTAATGCCATGACAGATTGAAATGGTGAAAAACATGGAAATGGTACAGGATCATATAGGCATCCTGTGAAGGTTCCTCAAATATCTTATTTTAAGGAACTCATATTTCAAGCTGCTCAAATGCTCTTAATGTTATTATGGGGTTAATGGAGGAATTGAGTGTCTATAAAGTTCTAGCAGGAACTTGTGGGTTCCAATTAAAGATAGGTTTTATAGCCTGATACATTACCAAAAAAAACAAAAAAAAAAAATGTAAGGCCTTCAAAGAGCATGCAAAATCCTTTATAATTATTATGCATGCATTTTTATGACAAAATACTGTATTTATTGAGAAAACGTACTTTCAAAAAGTAATGCCATGCCAGATTAAAATTAACTAATGGGATTAAAATGGTGAAAAACTTGGAAATGATAAACAGACAGCACCTAAAATGCACACATTCCCTTATATATATATTGATTTATTTTGACTTAAAATCTTGATGTTGACAAAGAAACTCATGGACATGTGTGGTGTCAGCTTATACATATACCTTAAAATCAGCTCATGGAGCTTTCTCTGGCCAGTTTGTTCGGTATGTGAGCAAATGCATTCCCACGGGATGATCTCTTCTCAGCAAAAAATAGATCAGGACGAGAAACTTTCCACAGATAACATTATCAACAGAGTGTAAACTTAAAAACTAGAGTGCATTCTCAGATAAGACATCACCACACTGGATACCGACCACAAAGGCGAGTGCGATCTGGAATGCAAGTCTTATGAAACACTTTGCTTTCTCAGAAATCTACTACTAGTGTAACACATTTACTAGAAGAATAATGACAAAAGAGCTTGCCGCTACAGTCTTTAAGACAGAGGGGGCAGATGGCAAAAAGCTGAAGGTTTACTATGGTAGTATGAATGTTTCATAATGACAGTTACATACGGATTATTAGTTCAGGCTTTGTCGTCTACATAAAAGATGTAGTCAATATTGCCAACAAATTCATTCAGCAACACTCTTAAAGGCATGTATGCTTCCATATATGAACCTTTGGAATCCTTCAATACCACAATGGATTCTTTATATTCGAAAAGGTTCTTTAGGTTATTAAAACATTCTTCACACTAACAAAAAAATTCTGTTATGATATCATCTGCTTCTTTAAGCTCCTCACAGGGTTAAGCCATTTATCTTGATCTTGAGGTAGGAGTATTGCTAGAGAAACTAGCACGTGGGAGAAATCCAGAAAAGATTTCAGTGGAAAAGAGTCATGGAGAAGAGGTGGGAGTGTAGCCATGAGGTAGACCTGATGGGAAACAGAGTCCCAGTTCTATTCACACCCTACTATCAAAAGTCTGAAGTGATTGCCTGGAAGGCCCCTGTCTGGGCTGACTGTTAGACGAATAGAGAATTACAAGAATACTCAAGGCAAAATATAAGGCTGTGCCCATTCAAAAACACATTTATGCATAAATCTGAATCAAAGATCATCTACTGTATACTGTATTTTGGGTGTCTACACAAGACAACATTAACAGCTTCATCTGATTCTGAGTCTATTATGACTTGCATGTCATAAATTTACATTAGGCCGTCTGAGGCATGATTTGCTTTTTCCTGTTGACAGAGCCCAGAGTATCTTGTCTAGAGACGACATAAATAAACTATCTGCTTCTCAGATGTCTGCGAGAGTTAATGAGTGCTTAACTGCAGATACGGGGAGCCGTCTATAAACAATCAAGAGCTCTACCCTATAATTTACGCCTCCCACTGCGCTTAACTTCATTTGCTTAATATCGGCTTCAGTAAAGTGGAATCTATTTCTAATTAGACTAAAATGGACCTGAATTACACAGTGAAAGCATTACAAGTGGTGACTGGTTCAATTATGCCATTTCTAATGCAACCGAAGACCAAAATCTTGTGTAACTTGTGAGCTGGAACTCAAATCAATGAGTTGTTAAAGGGGAAAGGAGCTTGTTGGTAGAGCTGGTGTGCGGTTGATGGATGTCAGGCTGGTATTTCACAGATCACAAGGTCGTGTTGTGTATAGTTCCTGACTGATGTATAGTCAAACTCAAAGGGGAACGTAGTTAATGGTTGATCTGAGTATATAGTAAGTCATCAATTCTGCTGTGTCAGTAATTGGGAATGAAAACAAATGGAATTCAAAATTGTATTTTCACAGTGTACTTCTAAAAGTTGATGAAACTAGAAGATATATGCATTTAAAAAAAAATACGTTCTTTCTTTTACAGGAAACCAAAAATTGGTGGCTTATCTTGTCAGGAAGGGCATATAGAAATCTGTAATAAAATGCTGTCTGAGATAAGAACGTCTAAATGAAATGTACAACCTGCAAAAAAAGAAAAAAATTGATCATGGAAAACCTGGAAGTATTTTAAAAAATAAATTAAAATAAATATATAATATAATATAATATATAATATAATTAATATAATAGTAGAAATTACTCATTGTGCATACAATGTCTTTAAAATTACTTTTAAAAATCCTTATCCAGTCATCACTGGCAACTCCCATGGAAATTCATATTTTAATATGAAATAGACAGAAAATTGCATTGCCAAATAATTTCATGAGGTCTAACACAATTAATTATTTTATCCTTATATTTGGGTTCACTGACGAGATGCTGAGCAAAAGAAAAAAAAAGGCCTTTGAAGATCAAAGCTTTGATATTTTAACTGTCCAATTTCTTTAATACTATTTTTTAATGAATGATGGTGCTTTTCCGTCTTATAACTCCTGTCCTTATATATATATATATATATATATATATATATATATATATATATATATATATATATATATATATATATATATATAAAAAACACTGGGATATTTCTCTGTATATGCAATACAAAACATTTTTGTTAGAATATGGCTGGGGGAAAATCAAAAGTGTCTGTCAATGTCGATAAACTAGTGTTTATTTATCGAAAAGCAAAAAAGAAATAAAATTCATGGTTAGTCTCTCCTTAAAGGACCTGCCTCCATACTAGTTCATCCGTTTCCGCACAAAACTACCATTCAAATCAAACCTCTTCAGGCTGAGCACTCATTGATGAAAAGGAAGCCTTTCTTTTCATATAAAACTGACAGGAATCCTCTCTTTAATGCCACAGATAAGGCCTACATTTCTCAAAGCTTTCACATGTGCCAAAGACATTTCACAGGACCAGAATTCAAATATTCTCCAGTGACTGTTGACTATACAGTATATTATAAATTAAACATTGGGCTACATTTTCTTTCTCACAACACAAATCTTGTGACCTTTGACCTCTTTGAGGAGTATATAGCAGTTTCTCTGTCACATGTGTTTAATTAGAAGGTGCTTTGAATAAATTGTTGTTCCTCTGAATAACTCCTTTGAGAGCGAAGCATTTAGCAGAGGAAACTATTCCGAAAACTAGGCTTTTATTCTTTTGAAGATGGGATTAAACTCTGTGACCACGTGACCCACTTTCTCACTATATAACTAATGTTAAGATTATTAAGTTATCTCAGTCTGAAGGCCTATGGCTTCATATTATTATCTGCAATTTGCTCCCAGCTGCTAGATTGAGTTCGTATGGTTAATGCTGCTGTAATTAATCTTTATGTCACTCAGCATTAAAGTTATGATTTTAAATTCACCTGACATTCAAGATGTCTTTAAATGATGTGGCCTTCAAGACATGTTGTAATCAAATAAGTCTCTTTTGCTCAGCAAGGCTGCATTTATTTGATCAAAAATACAGCAAAAACAATAATATTGTGAAATATTATTGCAATTTAAAAAAATATATTTTTATAAGAATATATTTTCAAATGTAATTTATTCCTGTGATGCAATGATGAATTTTCAGTATCATTACTCCAGTCTTCAGTGTCACATAATCCTTCAGAAATCATTCAGACATGCTGATTTGCTGCTCAAGAAACATTTCTTATTGTTATCATTGTTGGAAACAGCTGTGCTGCTTAATATTTTTGTGAAAACCATGTTACATTTTAAAGATTACTTGATAAATATAAAAGTTCAAAAAAACAGCAGTTATTTAAAATTATAAATCTTTTATTATACATCTTTGTCATTTTTGAATTAAAGTATTAATTTCTTTAAAAAAAAAAAAAACTTTACTGACCCCAAACTTTTGAGCAGAAACATACTGGATGAAAACAAATGTGCAAATAATATTACTACTGTAAAGCAAACCAAAAAACTGCTGCTGGGATCTGCCAATGCATTTCATAAGAACTTTTTTTGTGATCACGGATGTGAAGAGGATTCTTCATTTATTCATTTACACAGTTGTTGTCATGATCAGAGGTGAGAAGCATCATTCACTGTATAGCAGAATGCAATTTACATCCTCCATCTGCTCCCTATCGCTTCTCAGTATCTAACGAACTGTCTGTTGTGAGTCAGATCCACTGCAGTTATTATTCAACCCCTCCAGGACTGGTTTTTCTAGAGATTCACTAGATAACTCAGCATCATATACATGGAGTGAATAAACAGGATCATGTTTAGTTGGATCATGTTTAGGATCATGTTTAACTTTTTGTGTTCTCTATATTTATAGACAATCTGATACTACTACTATTTGTGTGTCCTTTATCTTGTTTCTTGTCCAGATGACGGTTTCCAAATACGGTGCACAGTTCCGTGGGAATTCCCAGCATGACGCTCTTGAATTCCTGCTCTGGCTTCTGGACCGCCTCCATGAGGACGTCAACTCATCTTCAACCCTCCCCAATGGGAATAACAGAAGCAAATCAAGTGGCAAGGTAAGAACAAGCGTGTCTCAGAACCCGCCCTGGGCTTGAAACAGAAATGATGCAACATTCAGTCTCAAAAACTGACTCAAAATTGGATTTTTTTCCTCACGTTATGATATTTTATTAAACCCCAAACCACAAATCATCACCTGAAATATCTGCAATATGAAGACTCACAATTATTTTGCAGAATAAGTTAGTAAGAGTTACCAACGGCTCTTCTAAACCCCCATATGGGCAAAACAACAGTTACCTTCACCATTACAGTGACTTGACAAGGTCAGAGAGTCTGGTCTACACACCCCTGCCACCCGTAAACAACACATCTGTTTATGAAATATGGAGATTCATGCCAAGCGCCATAGCGTGCATTGAGCTACAGTGGTCTTCTTGTACGTAACCTTGGAATTGCCCAGATGAATAGCTTTTCACAGTGGCTGTGATCTTCACAAGGCGAGATTCATGGGGATTGGGGCTGAAATTGATTCGAAACCCATAGCGTTTCGCAGGTCTACATGTGTGCAAAGGTTTCCATTCATCTTGGACCTCAAATGGAGCCACATCACCATGGCAGCAAGTTGCAGAAACCTCCGCAATTATTGCCACTCCAGGAGAAACATGCATTTGTTGTTTATTACATTAACTTTACACTGCATATAAACGAGAAATCTAATTTTGTAATATCAAATTGTTAGGAAAAAACATCTATTTACTCTTTGAAATTTGGGCAAGAAGAGTTTCATACATTATCCGTTATTACTGCACCTTATCTCCACTGTTAGTGTTTAAACACAGCAGAGCCCCAATAATGGAGAAGACTGTTTTCTTTAATAAAGCCACTGCCTTATTTAGAAACCTTTTGTCAGGCAGTTTCAAATGACTGGAGGACAAAGGTATATTTTTCTCCATGCACTGTGCTAAAGCTGAACATTTAAAAAAATCTGCTTTCATGCCAACCATCAGAGCTCTTCTTGTCTGAAGAAAGCCTATGCTATTTTTAAAATCACAAATGTAAGCAGCTGAAGTTTACTGAACATTACAGGAGCTTTGATTGGTGATGGCTTCTAAGGTCAGATGAAGTCTTTTGGCAACAAACATCAGAGATTGAAAAGAAGCTAATCACCACTATAAAGTATGGAGTTGTTGTCTACCAAAATCAAATCAAATAAATAAATAAATAAACGTAATATCACAATATATGTCCAAAAGAACAAAAAAGAATTAATTATCTGAATTTATACAGTTTTTAAGTAATTTATATGGTGCAGCACAAGCCTAAAAGAAAACATACAAGGTTAATAATTTTAAAAGCTTTAAAAAAAACTTTATACATTAATTAGATATTAATTTGTGTTTATTTCAATCCAAAGCAAATAACATCTTTGAGCCAGTAGGTGGCAACAAGCTGCTGTATTAATGAGTGAGTCATTGAATCATTCACTTAAACGACTTATTCAACACTTATACATTCAGGAACCAACCAAGTTACCGTTTTTGTGGGTGAATCACTGACTCATTCACTGAACTGATTTGTTAAAAATTGCAAATTCACTACTGTACGAAACACCACTACTGTGTGTTGTTCGTGGACATGTAATCGCTATAATCAGGCTTTGTTAAAAGGGGCGTAACAGATTACAGTAACCTCAAATGCTGCCTCGTGACCCTGCGGTTTATCTGTACTGAGAAGAAAATGCTTTTTGGTGTATGAAACATTGAAGTTTAGACATCACCAGAGTGAATTTGGGTAACATTAAAGCCATTCAGTGTGAAATAGAGGAGAGTAACAGATTTTGGTAACCTGTTATGCTGCCTTGTTGGATTTGTTGACCCTGCTGTATATCTGTAACTCTTCACATCAGACCAAAATGCTTTCAAGAATATAAATTAGAGGAGGTTAGACATAATCAAAGTTAATTTGGTAACATCAAAGCCATCTTGTGTAAATAAAGGGGGAGTAACAGATTTCGGTAACCTCTAATGTCACCTTGTTGGATTTGGTGACCCTGCTGTATATCTGCAACTCTTCACATCAGACCAAAATGCTTTTTGGGATGTAAAATAGAGGAGGTTAGACATCACCAGAGTCAATATGGGGAACATTACAAACATTTTGTGTAAAATAAAAGCGAGTAACAGATTTCGGTGCTGCCTTGTCAGATTTGGTGACCCACTGCAGTTGCATTGGGGCTTTTAAATAGTTTTTGACGTCTAAGTACAAGACGGATGTCTTTTATGTTGTAACATATCATTGCTTTGCTTATGAGTGCTGCATTTATAATACTACATGACAAGAAGTTAAACTTTTAACCCCTGTTGGAACCCCACTCTGATCAGTGTCCCTGGATTTTCGTCTTAACCCGACTTTATGCACCTCTTTGTATAACCTCTGTCTTCACAACAACAAATCAGAAGTTATACATTACTATTACTCATCTCATAGGTCCCTATTCTTGTTGAAGTTCCATGAAATCTAATTATTATTAGATAGAATTATGCATTAGATGTAATTATTACAATTTAATTAAACCAATAAAGGAAAATCCAGAAAAATTAAAACAGAAAACAGAATTTGGAAAGAATAAAACTGAATTCACAAATTCACAAATTTTAGTTAAAAAATTTGGTCACACTTTATTTTAAGGTCCAATTCTTGCTATTAACAAACCATTAACTACACATTTCTATTAACAAACCATTAACTACAACTTTTGCCTCAATAAACTAATAATTTGCTGCTTAATAATAGTTAGTAAGGTAGTTGTTAAATTTAGGTATTGTATTAGGGATGTAGAATATGGTCATGCAGAATATGTGCTTTATAAGTACTAACAAACAGCCAATATGTTAATAATAGGCTAAACTAGTTAAAAGTGAGAATTGGTCCCTAAACTACTAAAGTGGTACCAAAATGTAATAAATTATTGACATGGTATTGTTAATTATTAGATTATAGATATGCTTTTGACATAATTTAACCATTAATACCAAAACTAAAAAAAAAAAAAGAAGGATTTCTTAGTGCCCTAAAACTTTCATAAAATGTTACAAACTAAGTAATTCAGAAAAATGGCAAAGGAAAAGTCACCCAAAGATTAAAAAATAATTACTGACATGGATGATTAATGACATGATGATGAAATGGCATTACAGAATTCATATTGAAATGCTGGTGATATGTATTGTGTGCATACTAACGTAACACTTACAAGTGTGACATCCCATTGGCTTTGACTAGTTAAATGGCTTTTAGCACACAAACGTTTCTGCCGTTGGCACCATGGTGATTGTCTCTTTTTGAACTCAACGGCGCTTGAATGGTTATCAGATGTGGTTTGATGTCGTTGGTTTTGTTTGCTAATTAATAATTTGGTTGGAGACACAAATTTGAACCACTGCTTAGTGAAGAGACTTTGATTTTCTGTAAAACAACTCGTGTAATCAACAGCCTGGTTGCGCAGTGCCGTACTGTCTCAAATTGATGATCTTTGTGTGTATGTGTGTGTTTGTGTCACGAAGTGGTTCAGCTCCTCTGGCTATGCCTGTGGCTACAGCCGGCTTATTATCTCTGAGCAGTACTTTCATTTGGTTACTCTCTGTTGGTGCCCTTTTTGACTGAACTTGATCCATTATTAAAAGCCAGTTCTTTTTTCTTTTAAGATATGTTCCTATGCAGGCACACAGATAAAGTCTTGTGGTATAATGCTGTAAGAACATGGGATATACAAGTCTCAAAAGCCAAAGCAAGGTCAGTAAAAGAACAAACTGTATTCGGATTGACCGTTGGTGTTGATACACACGTGTCAAGCTGCTAGAGATCTGTTTTTCACCTGCAAGCAAAGATGAACAACAATGAACAACAATGATACTAGCCTTGTTTATATATATATATATATATATATATATATATATATATATATATATAAACGATGAATTTTATTATCCTGAAAAATATTTATATTGTCATACACATTAAGAAATTTGCTGGAAAAAGCAGTTGAAAGTGAGAGGACGTTTATTTTTTTGCAGAATTTATATGAAAATGCGCACACATACAGACAAGATGCCAAAATGAGACAAAAAGAAAAAAATTAAGTCTAATTCCGATCTCCACTTTGGCCACCCACCCAGAGTTCTCTGCTTCCGTCTCGTATTCAATGTATTTGGAGTCAGGCTCAGGTCACAGGGATAGTGGGTGCCTCAAAATGTCTCATTTATGAGTCAGTACACATCCTAGAATGAGCGTGACCATGCCAAAACTCCTCCATACCAGCGAGTGTGAAGAAGACTCAGCCAAAGCCCAGCGGACATTTTCAGACTCACTTTTAAAGACATACATTATACATGTTCTAACGGAGGTTGACAAGTGCATGCCTGTAAACAAACAGTTAGATCTATTTATTTCACTTTCTCTCTTTCCCTCTCTCTCTCTGACCCCTAAGCCACTGATTTTTGGCATTCCCTTCACTGTGTTTACTGGATATCACTCTGGAAACAGAGCTGGTGTGAAGCCATCTCTCAACGGAATGAAAGGATGCTTTTGTGAACAAGTGGATGAAAGAGGCGCTTGTTCCGGACATATGGACTGAAGGAGAATGATAGCAGCCCTCATGCAGGATTTAAATTAATTTACAGTGATGTAATCATGATTGGGTCCAAAATTCTTACAATGTTACACTTTCTCTTTAATTTGTCTGGCTGTTTATCACAGTAACTCAGATGATAGTACCATCTGTTGATAAAGGATGGCTGTACATTACAATGCAATACACACAAATTAATCAATGATGGACCACATATGGCTTCACTAGCCTTAAATGCAGGTTGAAAGTGAACACCTACTAATGGACAGTGAAGTAGCAAAACATGTTAACATGTTAACTTGTATATAAATGTCTGAAGAAGTTTGTTTCTAATGAAGCTTTTGAAGGCAAGTCCGTTATCGTCTCTGCAGGAGTTTTTGAGGCCAAGCATCTGAGAGTCTCTTTTTTCAGTCCCAGTCTAGCAGTGCAACACTAGGTCGTGCCACCTGCAGATGTTTTCTGTGGACTCATCATTGGAGTTTACACATCAGTAATGGAGATGAGTCAGATTAGAGGAAGCTGCTGGAGGACTTCTGGTGTGCGGAAAACCACCTGCTGCTGAACATCTGCAAGACAAAAGAGTTAGTGTGTGGATGTCCGGCATATCAGGGAATTTCTGAAACTACCCAGGGAGACAGAATAGAAGTAGTGCAATCCAAACTACCTGAGCAGAGAAATGGCAGAGTGAGTTGTACAGTCTGCACTCCGGCACTTCTTTATTGGCATTGATGGTTCCATGAAGAACCTTTAACATCCATTGAATCTTTCCATTTTACAATTTGTTATAGTTTAAAAATGCTCTTTAGATTATTTAAATGTTCTTCACAAAAAATGGTTCTTTTAAGAACTGTTTACTGAAAGGTTCTTTGGGAAACTAAAAATGGATCTTCTATGACGTTGCTGAGAAAACTCTCTTTTGCAATCTTTATTTTTAAGATTGTGAGGTGAGCCTTTCGACTTGGCAGCACACTGCTAGAGATGTTCTGCTAGTGGCTCAAGTGTTTTTCCATCAGTTTGGAGAGCAACACCAGCTCAAAGGATTACATTAGCATTATCCAATAACTAGGCACACACAGAATATATAGAATAATATTATGTATATACAGTATGTATAAATATGTTAGATATAATCTTTGAATGACTTCAGCATATCTGCAGCCGCAGGATATCACTAGTTTCTCACAATGCTCTGGTGTGATCTTGGTCCACTCTTTTTCCAGTCTCTTGCATAGTTCGGTGACTGTAGTGGGTTTCTTACCCATACCTTTGTCACCAAAGTTTTTCCAGAGATTTTCAATTGGGTTTAAATCAGGATTCTGGCCTGGACATTTAATTATTTCAGTGTTTTCAGATTCAAGGAACCACTTTATAATAATAATAATAATAATAATAATTTTTATTTTACATAACACCTTTAAAAGTTACTTCTCAAAGCGCTTTATGTGCTTTACAATAAAAAGGATACAAAGTTTCAAAAAAGTACAGTGGTAACAACAAAAGTAAAAACACATCAAAAACAATATAAGAGAGAAACAAACCCCCCAAAACTTGCAACCCCCCCAAAGCACCTACTTTTTCAAATGGTGCTATATAGCACCAAAAGAGGTGCTATATAGAACCATTAGAGGTGCCATATAGTACTTTGTCAAATGGTGCTATTTAGAACCGTAAGAGGTGCCATATAGCACTTTTTCTCAAAAATGGTGTTCAACAGTGGTTCTTTGGCTTTTAATCATAGGGACACCTCGTTTGGTACTATATGGCACATATTCTTAAAGATAAGAAGCTTTATAGCACATTTGTCAAATTGTGTGATACCGAACCATTAGAGGTGCAATATATGACCACCATAGATGAGCCAATATGGTTCTAAATGACACTTTTACTTAAAAGATGAATGATAACTAATCGTTTCTTACCAAATTGCGACTTTAAAGATGAAAAAATCTTGTACTAAATGCTTACTGAGAAACAAAATACATCACACTTTCAAAACCTTTTAATTTATTTCTTTCAGCAGCAAATAAAATGAGTGCTGACAAGCCAGGGAATGTACATATACAACATCACAATATACGGGGAGTTGTTGTTTTATACACTTGAAATATGTACATTTTTAAAGAAGAGAGAGTCCTGGTTTACATATATACTGTAGCCCTATAATCAGGTAACTTTTTCGCCTACGGTCTTAGGCCTACATTAGTTCTTTATTTTATTTGGAAAATCTAGTCTTTTTAACATTAAAGGGATACTCCACTCACTTACCCCCATGTCGTTCCAAACCCATAAAAGCTTTGTTCATCCTCAGAACACAATTTAAGATATTTTGGATGAAAACCGGGAGGCTTGTAACTGTCCCATTGACTGCCAAGTAAATTACACTGTCAAGGAACAGAAAAGTATAAAAAACATCATCAAATTGTCCATCTGCCATCAGTGGTTCAATCTGAATTTTATGAAGTGACGAGAATACTTTTTGTACGCGAAGAAAATAAAAATAACGACTTTATTCAGTAATTCGTCTCCTCTCTGTCTCTCTGTGTCAGCGTAGAGCCATTTTGGAAAATACAGCTGAATGCAAACTACGTACACTATTCTGTATCTACCGCTTAAATTGTGTTCCGAGGACGAACGAACGAAGCTTTTACGGGTTTGGAACGACATGGGGGTAAGTATGATTAATGACAAAATTTTCATTTTGGGGTGGAGTATCCCTTTAATAGTGAGTGAGTTAAATTACTGAAAATTAATAATACACAATCATGTGCAAAATAAGTTGTACACTCTGAAGTATTACAGTATCTTTCACTCTTTCACTCTCAACAGTGTACTAACATTTCTGTAAGTCATTCAGGATTTAAAAAACAATAGAAACTGCAACTAGACCTGGAAGAGGCCTAGAAATATAGAATATTGACTTACAGTGACAGGAAGTATTGTAAATCTGTGAATTAATGTTCCGTGTAGGGACACTGTGTAGGGACCATGTCAGTCAGAGCACAGTTCATTCATGGAGATCTTTTCTAACGAGCTCATGATCTGAATCAGGTGTGTTAAATAAGTGAGACATGTACAACATGTGGGGGCAGGTTGCCAGGACTGGAATTGAGAACTGCTGCTACAGGAGGAGTCACAGTGCCGTCGAGATGTCCTCGCTCTCCTCTTTGATTACCTGTCCATCCAACGTGAGCACAATGTGGTCATACTGCATGAGATGACCCTCCCTACAACCTTTAAACTTCATCTTAGGTGTTGGGATGGGCTGGTCTGAGAATGGCCCTGAGGGAGAGGGGATAATAGCATTTATTTGCAAGGCAAACCTTTTGAGTTAAATTACTTTTAACTACTGTCATACAACTGCTCAAATACTTTTGGCCATGAACTGAAAATTAACAAAATTTCTCTTCAGTTTGATAGCATAGTTTGTGTAGACCAACAAACAAAAAAACTAATGTTTGCATTGAAATCATCTGAATAACAAAATGTGCAATAAGTGTAATGCTTTGATTAGATTGTGTTTCACACACTGTAGTCAACTGTTCATGGCTCACCTCAACTTCAAACAGAACCCCGGCTCCTCCTTGAACAGAGCAGGCAAGAGCAGAATAGCTGCTTCCAACTGTAAGCCTTTAAACAAAATAACCTCATTAGATTAACATAACATGGTGGATGCTTTTACCAATTTTTTTGTTTTTGTTTTTTGTTTTGTTTTGTTTTTTTTACATTCATTACTGTGTGTAAGACAGATAAATACAGGAAAAAAGACAGGTATGATCTCAGGCAGAGAGGTAGGGTGTCAGTCAGTGGCACAAAGAATATCTAAGCAGTAATGATTTAATTACCTTTTGTCAGTCTGCCATCTTCACAGTCATCAATCATGCACCTGAATTTCTCCTTCAGGGGACTCCGCAAAACTTGAAGGACTCAGGGTGTCACTACAGAGAGCTGTGTGAGAATTTGTTGGTCCACATCAACATTGGCGTGGTCTCGCAGATCCGAAAGGAGCTTATGTAAAGAGGAAGGCAAAGGAGTAAAGGCATGTATTAAAATATAGTCATAACTCATACAATTAAATAAGGAGGCAATTAACACACTACTGTACTGAGCATTTTGGCCAGTCTGAAACACAGGAACTCAGAGAGAGTTTTCTAGTGCTTCCTCTTGAGCCACTCCTTTGTTGCCTTGGCCATGTGTTTTGGGTCATTGTCATGCTGGAATACCCATCCACGACCCATTTTCAATGCCCTGGCTGGCTTCAATGCCCTGGCCCTGACGGTACATGGCCCCGTCCATCGTCCCTTTGATGCGGTGCAGTTGTCCTGTCCCCTTAGCAGAAAAAAACCCCCAAAGCATAATGTTTCCACCTCCATGTTTGATGGTGAGGATGATGATCTTGGGGTCATAGGCAGCATTCCTCCTCCTCCAAACTTGGCGAGTTGAGTTGATGTCAAAGAGCTGGATTTTGGTCTCACCTGACCACAACACTTTCACCCAGTTCTCCTCTGAATCGTTGGCAAACTTCAGACGGGCTGTACATGTGCTTTCTTGAGCAGGGGGATCTTGCGGGCGCTGCAGGATTTCAGTCCTTCACGGCGTAGTGTGTTACCAATTGTTTTCTTGGTGACTATGGTCCCAGCTGCCTTGAGATCATTGACAAGATACTCCCGTGTAGTTCTGGGCTGATTCCTCACCATTCTCATGATCACTGAAACTCCACGAGGTGAGATCTTGCATGGAGCCCCAGTCTGAGAGAGACTGACAGTTATTTTGTGTTTCTTCCATTTGCAAATAATCGCACCAATTGTTGTCACCTTCTCACCAAGATGTTTGACGATGGTCTTGTAGCCCATTCCAGCCTTGTGCAGGTCTACAATATTGTCCCTGACATCCTTGGATAGCTCTTTGGGCTTGACCATGGTGGAGAGTTTGGAATCTGATTGATTGATTGCTTCGGTGGACAGATGTCTTTTATACAGGTAACAAACTGAGATTAGGAGCACACACTTTAAGAGAGTGCTCCTAATCTCAGCTCTTTACCTGTATAAAAGACACCTGGGAGCCAGAAATCTTGCTGGTTGATAGGGGATCAAATACTTTTTTCACTCATTAAAATGCAAATCATTTCATAACTTTTTTGAAATGGATTTTTTTGTTGTTATTCTGTCTCTCACTGTTCAAATAAACCTACCATTAAAATTATAGACTGATCATTTCTTCGTCAGTGGGCAAACGTACAAAATCAGCAGGTGATCAAATAATTTTTTTTCCCCACTGTAAATACTACAAACACTTTTTTTTTTATCACATAATAAGGCAAAATAGTTTCTATACTGTAATAAATGCTATGTCAATTAGCACTGCATTGTTCATATACTTTATTTATTACCTGGAGATGACTTGAAAAACATAAATAAACCATATATTGTCGCAATCGTATGTTTAATGTCTTCATGTTTCCAAAAGTTTCTATTTTTCTGTGAAAACAACTGTTTTCATACAGCGATAGCTGGACGCTTTTGTCCATATTAGAAATTTTCTGGTACAACTTTCTGCGCGAGAGCACCCTCCGGCTTCGAGTATGAATGAAACATACAACACTGAACGGAGTGTTTAGCCCTCCGTGATGTTCATCTCGCCTTATTCTGGGTCCGAATAAAACATCAGGCCATGCACAGACTATCCTGTCTCTTTGAATTTAAATCTGTATTTATTCACACCGGCTCTTGAAAACCTCTACTCGGACACACTTTCCTGAAAAAGTCCGGGGGATGAATGGACGTGATATTAAAAGGGGGGGATACGTCCCCCGCGTAATCTACGCCCATGCCTAGGAGTGTAGACCGTTAAAAGCTCTGATAGATAATGAGGTGCCAAGCCATGCAAGGCCTTATACGTAAGCATAAGAATTTTAAAGTCTGTATGAAACCTAACAGTGAGCCAGTGGAGAGATTCCAAATTTGGAGTGATGTGCTCTTTAGTTCTGGTCCCTGTCTGGATTCTAGCAGCTGAGATTCTAGCATCTTTACCCATTTTGCTGTGTGACAGTGCCATTGTCCTGCATGAAAATTGCTGGCTGATTGGGAGATGCTTGCAGGGAAGGAACTGCATGTTCCTGAAGGAGGTTCTGATAAACATTTTCATTCACTCTGCCATGTAGCTGTATAAGAGGCCCAACTCCTGCAGCAGAAAACATCCTCCAAACCATGACACTTCCTCCTTTGGGTTCAGTCTTACCCCCGTTTGATGATGAACATAATGTTTCCCATCAGACCCAAAAAAATTAAACTTGCTCTCATCACTAAAGTGAACTTTGGACCAGTTCTCTTCACACAACATGCTCCTCAGCAAAGGTGAGTCTAGCCTTTTGATTCTTTCTGCTGATGAGGGGCTGCAGAGTGCGCTTTCAGTCCGACTTCTCTTAAACGTTGAGATACTGTATGCAGAGACAGATCCATACCCTGTTAAGCACTGAACTGCCAAGCAATTCCAGCTGCAGTGTTGAACTGATTCCCTATTGAGAGTCTGCATTATCCTGTCTTCTCATGCATTTGTCTTACATGGACGACCAGCCTTTTTGGGGGACTTGAATGAATTAGTGTCATTGTAAAGATGCAATATTCTAGAGATCACAGATTTGAAACGACCAATTTCTCTTGCTATGGCTGCTATTAACCTTCATCTGGACAACCTGCTGTCGGGATGTTTCAGTCACTTTAGAATGGCTCACCATCTTGCAGAGTCAGTGAAAACTGGAAAGTTAGGCTGCCAGTTAAATAGGTTTGTCATATAATTAGAGAAATTAGCATGAGGTGCCAGATTAACACCAATAACTGGGAGGTATCTGAAAGTGTTCTCTAATTTTGATCAGGCTTCTTTTTCAAATATCTCATTTAGTGAAGCTCGAGTGAAGCACGTCAGTGAGATGAAATGTCACAGTTTTGTGTATTTGCTCTGAAACTGGCAGCACATAGCCTAGATTTACAGTGCCTTGCGAAAGTATTCATACCCCTTCATTTTTTTTTTCACGTTTTGTTTTATTGCTGCCTTATGTTAAACTGCTTTAAATGACTTTTTTCCCCACATCAATCTACACTCCATACACCTTGATTGTAAAGCAAAAAACAGGTTTTTAACATCTTTGCAAATTTATTAAAAATAAAAAACTAAAATGATTCCATTGCATAAGTATTCATACCCTTATCTGGGACAGTTGAAATTTAGCTCAGGAGCATTCATATTGCTTGTATATGTACTTCAAGTGAAGTTAACCTGTGGCAAACTCAATTGAATGGGTATGAATTGGAAAGGCACACACGTCTTAATAAATGGTCTAACAGCTGATAATGCATATCAGAGCAAAAAGCAAGCCCTGAATTCCAAAGAACTTCCTGTAGAGCTCAGAAACAGGTTTGCGTCAAGCCACAGATCTGAGGAAAAGTTCAGAAAAAAATTCTGCTTCATTGAAGTTTCACAGAAGCATGCAGTCTCTGTTACCCTTAATGGAAGAAATTTGAAACAACCAGGACTCTTCCTAGAGCTGGATTCCTGGCCAAACTGAGCAATTGATGGAGAAGGGCTTTGGTTAGTGTGGTGACCAAGAACCTGCTGGTCACTCTAGTTGAGCTCCATGATCATATATGCAGATGGGAGAAACCTACAGAAGGACAAACATCACTGCAACACTCTACCGATCTGGGCTTTATGACTGTGTGGCCAAACTCAATCCTCTCTTCAGTTAAGACACATGAAAACACACTTGGAATTTGCACAAAAGCAACTAAAGGACCCTCAGACTGTGAGAAACAAGATTCTCTGGTCTGATGAACCTCAATTCTAAGCATCATGTTTGAAGGAAACCAGCTCTGCTCATCACCTGCAGAGTACCATCACAAAAGTAAAGTGTGCTGGTAGCAGCCTCATGCTGTGGAGCTGTTATTCAGCAGTAGGGACTGAGGGACTCGTCAGAGCAGAAGGAATGCTCAGTGCAGCAAAATATAAAGATAGCCTTAATGAAAACACAGTCCAGAGCATTCAGAACCTCAGACTGCGCAGAAGGTTCACCTTCCAACAGGACAATGACCCTAAGCACAGTAAGAGTAGCTTATAGACAACTCTGTGAATGTCCTTGAGTGGCCCAGCCAGAGCCTGGGATTGAACCCAATCAAATATTTCTGGAGAAACCTGAAAATGTGCGTCTGCCCCCCTCCAACCTGACAGAGCTTGAGAGGTGAAGAGGTGAGGAGAAGAATGACAGATAATTGCCAAATGCTGATGAGCAAAGCTTGTCGCATCAAACAAAAAAGACTTGAGACTGTAAAGGTGCTTCAGCTAAATATTTAGTTCAGGGTATGAATGCTTATACAATGTACTTATTTCAGTTTTTAAAAAAAATAAATTTACGAAGTTGTGACAATTCTGTTTTTGCTTTGTCAGTATGGTGTATGTAGTGTAGATTGATGTGGGAAAAAAAGTAATTTAAAACAGTTTAACATAAGGCAGCAACATAACAAAATGTGAAAAAAATGAAGGGGTATGAATACTTTCGCAAGGCACTGTATGCTTTCAATTTCAATGGAAATTTTATACAGTATTACAGTTAGTTAGGTATGTATTCAAGAATATTGAATAAAAGTTCTAGGATTTTTCCTAATTTAATAATGCTCTGAGGTCCAAATAAAATCTCAGAATCATGACAAGTGAGATTGAGAAGCGAAATTAGCGCCCTTCCTTGCATTAGAGCTCATTTCCCTTTCATTCCGTCACAGGTGCCTCACAGAGGTAAATAATCTCCATGAAGTGCCCCTCATTATTATTCATTTTGCATACTCTCGGTTCTCCCTGTCGACGTCTGAAAGGAAATAAACGCTGCTCTGCATCCAGTTCTGAAAGCTTGCCAAGAGCTCTTCTCCACGGAGGACTAGCTTTTCTTTCCCCTGCTCTCTTTATCTCCGTCTCTCTGTGTCTCTTTGTGTATTTGCTCATTGGCATCTCCATAGAAACCAGCACAAGGTAGGAAGCCAGAGTCTCACAGCATTGCTGGATGAATTGTTGCCCACCTCTAGGGAAAGACAGAGGGAGAGAGAACTTTGAAAGAGACACTTTTTTTTTTTTTGTGCACGTCCTTATTGGACTCTTTCTATTCTTAGCTTTCGCTTAGCAGAGCTTCACTTCCTCTTCCTAAACAGATGGGGAGATTGTCTGTTTGCACAATGTTATTGATCAGTCACACTAATGAGATTCCCCTGCATCTAAACACCTAAAATATTCATTTGAAGCATTTCATCTCAACACAAACCAAACAAACATACAGGCACAGGATCGCTCCAGGAAATGGGGCTCGTTTCTCGACAGAAATTATGGTCTCAAAGTCCACTAGGACCTCTCAGTATTTTCTGTGTAGTCATATAGGACTAAAACTGCTACATAATTAGTTGAATGAGTTTTCCACTCCTTTTATTGCCGTATCAACATTTCCCAAACATTTTAAATATTACAAAAATTAAAAATATATTAAACACTATTGTGCAGAACTTTATTTGACAAATAAATAAATAATGCAATGCAATGTAAAGTAATTGTTACATTTGAGTACATTTAAAAAAAATAACTAGAATATTATTAAAGCTCAAAAACTTAAACAAGTAGTCTGCATGTGTCATGGAGAAAATGAGTGTCAAATATGAACTGAAACTCTTAACGGTCTTCACTTAAAAAAAATGCCAAAATAAAAGTTTGATTTCACTTGAATTATGACAAATATACTACTATTTATCATAAATATGTATAAAAAAAACTGTGCAGAATTTGACAATAATTAAACACAATGTTGTAAAGAAATTGTTACATTTACTTATATTTATAAAAGATTAATACCAACAGGCCAAGTTTTGTCAAATACATTTTTCTAGTAGTTATGCATGACAACCAGGGAAACATTTCTATTAAGGGGCGGTTTTTGCCTCTGGAAGTAGTTTTTTTTTTTTTTTTTTTTTTTAAAGGCCAGTTAAAATTTCTTTATTAGAAATGTTCAGTGCCAAAGTTGTGAATTTGATCAATTAACCCATTTGTGCCCAATTTTTTGCTGAATGGTTTCATGCATATAGTCATGTTAATAGTGTCCTATGCGAACACGTTCATTTATTGCATTTATTTTCCACAGGTTTTTGTATTTTTTTTCTTGAAATCGTATTTGAATGTGCGGCAACTATAGTTGCCGGTGGGCAAATATGTTGTATGTACCCCTTCAATGTCATTTTTGAATAGGAGGAGAACAATCTCATTGTGAAATAAATGCTTTCTCTAGTTCATATTGGCCACAATTATTGCAATGTCCTTTTCCCAAGATAACAGCTCTGAGTTTTCTCCTGTAATGCCTGATGAGTTTGGAGAAGACCTGATAAGAGATCAGAGAACATTCCTTCATACAGAATCTCTCCAGATCCTTCAGATTCCCAGCTCCACGTTGGTGCTTCTTCAATTCAGTTCACCCCACTCATTTTCTATAGGGTTCAGGTCAGAGGACTGGGACGGCCATAGCAGAAGCTTCATTTTGTGCTCAGTGACACATTTTTGTGTTGATTTTGATGTTTGTTTTGGATTATTGTTCTGATGGAAGATCCAACCACGACCCATTATAAGATTTCTAACAGAGGCAGTCAGGTTTAGATTTTTTTTTTTTTTTTTTTTTTTTTTTTTTTTTTTATCAGTTGGCATTTATAATCCTGTGGAACAGGAAATCATGGCTGGACAATTTCCTAGTAACCCGGGTGTGCTAAAAAAATGTAAATACGAATGGGAATATACTTCACAGTTACAGTGGGTACGGAAAGTATTCAGACCCCCTTAAATTTTTCACTCTTTGTTATATTGCAGCCATTTGCTAAAATCATTTGTTAATGTACACACAGCACCCCATATTGACAGAATGTACACACAGCACCCCATATTGACAGAAAAACACAGAATTGTTGACATTTTTGCAGATTTATTAAAAAAGAAAAACTGAAATATCACATGGTCCTAAGTATTCAAACCCTTTGCTGACACATTCATATATTTAACTCAGGTGCTGTCCATTTCTTCTGATCATCCTTGAGATGGTTCTACACCTTAATTTGAGTCCAGCTGTGTTTGATTATACTGATTGGACTTGATTAGGAAAGCCACACACCTGTCTATATAAGACCTTACAGCTCACAGTGCATGTCAGAGCAAATGAGAATCATGAGGTCAAAGGAACTGCCTGAAGAGCTCAGAGACAGAATTGTGGCAAGGCACAGATATGGCCAAGGTTACAAAAAAATTTCTGCTGCACTTAAAGTTCCTAAGAGCACAGTGGCCTCCATAATCCTTAAATGGAAGATGTTTGGGACGACCAGAACACTTCCTAAAGCTGGCCGTCCGGCCAAACTGAGCTATCGGGGGAGAAGAGCCTTGGTGAGAGAGGTAAAGAAGAACCCAAAGATCACTGTGGCTGAGCTCCAGAGATGCAGTCGGGAGATGGGAGAAAGTTGTAGAAAGTCAACCATCACTGCAGCCCTCCACCAGTCGGGGCTTTATGGCAGAGTGGCCCGACGGAAGCCTCTCCTCAGTGCAAGACACATGAAAGCCCGCATGGAGTTTGCTAAAAAACACCTGAAGGACTCCAAGATGGTGAGAAATAAGATTCTCTGGTCTGATGAGACCAAGATCGAAGTTTTTGGCCTTAATTCTAAGCGGTATGTGTGGAGAAAACCAGGCACTGCTCATCACCTGTCCAATACAGTCCCAACAGTGAAGCATGGTGGTGGCAGCATCATGCTGTGGGGGTGTTTTTCAGCTGCAGGGACAGGATGACTGGTTGCAATCGAGGGAAAGATGAATGCGGCCAAGTACAGGGATATCCTGGACGAAAACCTTCTCCAGAGTGCTCAGGACCTCGGACTGGGCCGAAGGTTTACCTTCCAACAAGACAATGACCCTAAGCACACAGCTAAAATAAAGGAGGAGTGGCTTCACAACAACTCCGTGACTGTTCTTGAATGGCCCAGCCAGAGCCCTGACTTAAAGCCAATTGAGCATCTCTGGAGAGACCTAAAAATGGCTGTCCACCAACGTTTACCATCCAACCTGACAGAACTGGAGAGGATCTGCAAGGAGGAATGGCAGAGGATCCCCAAATCCAGGTGTGAAAAACTTGTGGCATCTTTCCCAAAAAGACTCATGGCTGTATTAGATCAAAAGGGTGCTTCTACTAAATACTGAGCAAAGGGTCTGAATACTTAGGACCATGTGATATTTCAGTTTTTCTTTTTTAATAAATCTGCAAAAATGTCAACAATTCTGTGTTTTTCTGTCAGTATGGGGTGCTGTGTGTACATTAATGAGGAAAAAAAATGAACTTGAATGATTTTAGCAAATGGCTGCAATATAACAAAGAGTGAAAAATTTAAGGGGGTCTGAATACTTTCCGTACCCATTGTATTTTACTCATAAGAATTTCTAGGGGTGCCAATAATTGTGGTCAACATGCATTGGAGAAAAAAAAAAAAACATTTATTTCATCATGAGATTTTGCCCCACTTTCAATTGTTTTACTTCAATTGTTTTTGTGATTTTTTTTTTTTTTTTTTTTTTTTTTTTTTTTTTGAATGAAAGATCAAAAGCATAAACAATGCAGATTTATTTTCACAGCCACCTTTGCTCATATTTACCATGGGTGCCAATATTAGTGGCGGGCACTGTATATTTTCTGTAGAAAATGTGAGTGGTGCTTGCCGTGGGAAAACTCGGCACTAGGCACTAATAGTAACTCTAATCATGTTAGCATCATGTTAACAACAAGTAAATGTTAAAACTAAATTAGCATGATTAGCATGTTGCTAGCATGATGTTAACATGTTTTAAACAAGCTGTTAATGTGATTAGCATGATGCTAGCAACATACTAACAAGATTAACATGTTAGCATGATTAGCATGTTGCTAGCATGATGGCAACAAGCTGTTTTTAACAAGAAAGTAACATGAGTAGCATGATGCTAGTAACAGTATACCCCCATTTCCCCATGTTATATGTACTTACAAGGCATTTGCCCACTGGCAACTATAGTTGCCGCTTGAACTTTTGACTAAGAATACAAAAAACTATAGATCTCTTGTAAGATTTGTTTTGTTTGTATGATTCTAGAGACCTTCATGATTATGTAGATGTATGTATTGCAACAAAAAATACTTATTAGTAACATGAAAATGACCTTTCTTTGGGAGGTGTTGCCTTTTCCATGCTTCCTGAAAATAGGAGTAGGAAGTTGACAGCCTCATGTGACAAGAAGGAAGTGAATACCTTTTTTTTCCCCCTAGAAATCCTTTATTTGGTTGTTAGCTTGCATGTCATTGAGACATCAAACATGGATAACATCTAGAAAAATACTTACAAAAGGAAAATGACAACTATCAGCTGCGGCAACTATAGTTGCCGGTGGGCTTAAATGGGATAATTCAATCAGTCAGAATACTGTAGTCTCTTACCAATGAAATTTGATCAATGTCAACAAAAGCCATATTTACTAACTATTCTTGGAGATACCATATTTTCCTAAAATGTATCTAGTTGCCCAAGTAAGAAACTTCTAAAGAACAGTATATTGTGCATACAGAATTTAAGAGTGGACCACATAACACCTTTCAATCATCAATATAAAAGACCCTTTTTGAACCTTGTCTTGAACTACGTGTAGAGTGATACTGCATCATCGTTCAAAAAAAAAGACCAGATCTTTACCAGAGGAGAAAGGTGGAAATCTTCTATGGTTTAAATGTGTTTAGATCTTGTAATTACACTGTACTGATGCACATGAAAACACAGTTGAATTAGTATAAACAGTGACTCTGCTCAGTCAGCACATCTTCTTTAACGCTAGTCTTTCCATCGCTCTCTTTGCTTACATTCTGACTGAGCAATGCTAACATTAGCAAGGCAAACATCCACAGCTCCAGACATATCATTTAACAACTGTCTCTGACAGACTGACTTAACATAATTATTTTTAATTAAACGCCTGCCCTGTTTTACCACAGTATATTTACATGGTTAATGCTTAATTGCCTAAAAGGAAGGAATGCAAACAGTACCATGCAGAAGACATGCACCTAGATTAACTCATTTGTTATTCTATTTCCTCATGAAATTACACAGACAACTTTTGTAAGAAATGTGGAAGTAATGCAAACAACAGTGAGAGGGCACATACGGTGCCCCCCATTGATTTGGAGACTTTCACCCAAAAATGAAAATTACCCTGTGATTTTCTTACCCTCAAGCCTATGGTAGCATATGTGTAGCTAAATTCAATTTGAAATGTAATATGCAAAATGGCAATGCAATATGTAAAATGGCAATGAATTTCTGTATTTAAATTTACATTTTCCCATTCATATTTGCAACATTTAGCGCAAAATGAAAATGAAAATTCAATTATATCATTTAAATTCCCCATTTTCTACACTAGTTTTAATATGCAAATTAAAAAACATACTTTAAAGCTTTATAAGTTGCAAAATTAAAATTAAAATGTATTACCCAAATTGATTAGACATGTTTAACATGTCCAAGCAAAAACTGTAGCAAAATTATCATTTAAATGCCGTTTTTCCTAAATGCATTTAGACTTAGGGGTAGGACTCTTGGGATTGCATTTTCATTGTGATACCGCGTGATAATTGTAGCAAAATGCAATGAAAGTTTCAAAATACATTCTGAGCCAAAGGTGCAGCAAAAGGGTAGCAAAATGGTGATTTAAATGTCTTTTATTTTTCTTAAATGGATTGACACTTACATATATGACGTTCAATTGCATTTTCATTAAATACCCCACGATGAATATAGTTTAAGTCATTGTGGATTTGAAAATGCATTCCGAGCCGAGCACGCCCCCTAGCTGTCAATCATTACATCAAGGCAGGGCTCGGCAACAGGACGCACGATAGGTCAATGTTCACCGTTAACCAAACGCTTTTCACCTGCCTCAACATCTCTCACCATTTACATTCGGATTGATGCACATAAGTTCCTCAGGGGCAGGAGCTCAAATGTAAAAAAAAAAAAAAAGGGAGCAATGTGAAAAAATAAAAAAATATAGGTCAAATGTTTGGATACATTACTATTTTATATTTTTGCAACAAGTCACTTATGGTCATCAAGCCTGCATTTATTTGATCAAAATTTTAATATTCTTTAAAATACATTTTATGCAATGCTGATTTATTACCAATGTTGGAAACCAGTCATACTTTTTTCAGGATTCTTTGATGAATAAAAAGTTAAATAAGAACAGCATTTATTTAAAATATAACTTTTGTAACAATATACACTACCGTTCAAAATCTTGCGGTCAGTATTTTTTATTTATTTATTTTTTTTTAAGAAATTAGTTTTGATTCAGCAAGGATTTGTTAAATTGATAGAAAAAGTGATAGTAAAGATCGATATTGTTAGAAAACATCTCTATTTTGAATAAATGCTGTTCTTTTTAACTTTTTATTTATCAATGAACCCCAAAAAAGTATCACAGGTTCCAAAATAAATAAATAAAATAAAAATAAAGAGCAAAAAGCAGCACAACTGTTTCCAACATTGATAATAAATCAGCATATTAGAATGATTTCTGAAGGATCATCCACTGAAGACGGGAGTAATGATGCTGAAAATTAATGAAATAAATGATATTTTAAAGTATACTAAAATAGAAAAACATTCTTTTAAATTGTAATATTTCACAATATTACAGTTTTTCTGTTTTTTTGATCAAATAAATGCAGGCTTGATGAGCATAAGACACTTTCATAATGCTGCATAATTATCAAAAATGGTAATATAATAAAGTCCTTTCACGTCACCATTTCGCCAGCCTACACTTCACATAATAGGCCTGTAGGTGGGACTTGGGCTTCATTAACTATGAGAGTTTCATGAAATAATAAATGGTGTAGGATATCATACATAAATATAAGTAAATTGAATAGCCTACTGATTACCTTTATTGTTACTTTTGTTTTGTGCAGTGCTTTTGTAGTCATTCAGCATCTATTTTCTCAGTGATGTAGGCTAATTTGATTTATACAATGAGACAAACCGCAGGTCCAGATCGCTCCACAAATAAGCTCGTCTGTCCCATGTCATTTTCTATCGATTAATGAATAAGAATGGAAAATGACCGCTCCACTTCACATTATTGTCCAGTGAAATTTGAACTTGAGCCAGATCATGATTGGTTGGTGTATTATACATGACAAACGGGCAATGATGAATTATGTAGCCTAATATGCTAAAATATATAATAGCCTATATGGATTTTTAATTAAATCGACACACTAGCTTTGATTATTGATGGAAAAAAGTTTAAAATATTGTTTGGTTTATATTTTTCCTTCCGTAGACCCACTCACTGAAAGAGCCACATATGGCTCAAGAGCCTGTGGTTTCTGAACAGACTGTGGAATATCAGTCAGTCAAGCAAAACGCATGCAACCCATAGCAACGCCTCAGATTGACAGATGTAAAAATAAACAGGAATTTTCTAACTTTTGAGCGATTAGATACCGTTTTGTAGACATTGTCATGTTAATTATAATTCAAATGCATTTTGTTTTATTGACCACAATATCATTGATATTTGTCTGAGAGGGGCGCTTTTGAATAATTTTGAAAAAAGGGCAGGGGCTTGAGCCCCCAAAGCCCCTGCCCCTGAGGAACTCTCTGCACGTCCCTGTTCAGGTGCCACGGAACACATGCTATTTTACAGATTAAAAATAAAAGAGTAATAAAATCTAAGGTATGGTAGTAAATAAGTATAGAATAGCACTGTCTGTTTGCTTATGTGCATCAATCCAAGTGTAAACAGTGAGAGATGTTGAGGCAGGTGAAAAGCCTTTGGTTAACGGTGAATATTGACCTATCGTGCGTCCTGTTGCCGAGCCCCGCCTTGATGTAATGATTGACAGGTAGGGGGTGTGCTTGGCTCAGAATGCATTTTCAAATCCACAATGACTTAAACTGTATTCATCGTGGGGTATTTAATGAAAATGCAATTGAAACGTCATATATGTAAGTGTCAATGCATTTAAGAAAAATAAAAGACATTTAAATCAGCATTTTGCTACCCTTTTGCTGCACCTTTGGCTCATAATGCATTTTGAAACTCTCATTGCATTTTACTACAATTATCACGCGGTATTACGATGAAAATGCAATTGTCCTACCCCTAAGTCTAAATGCATTTAGGAAAAACAGCATTTAAATGATAATTTTGCTACAGTTTTTGCTTGGACATGTTAAACATATCTAATCAATTTGGGTAATAAATTTTCATTTTAATTTTGCAACTTATAAAGCTTTAAAATATGTTTTTAATTTGCATACTAAAACTAGTGTAGAAAATGGCAAATTTAAATGATATAATTGAATTTTCATTTTCATTTTTCTCTAAATGTTGCAAATATGAATGGAAAAATGTCAATTTAAATACAGAAATACATTGCCATTTTACATATTGCATTGCCATTTTGCATATTACATTTCAAATTGAATTTTGCTACACATATGCTTCCATACAAGCTATCCTAGGTGTATATGAATTTCTTCTTTCAGACGAATACAATCAGAGTTATATTAAAAATGTCCTGGCTCTTCCAAGCTTTATAATGGCAGTGAATGGGGGGTCGAGATTTTGAAGCCAAAAAAAGCACATCTATCTATAGCCCTGCACGGGACTGTTTTCTTAAACCCGCACCCACCCGCTCCCGCTGAATTTCTGACCAGGACCGCCCGCTCCCGCAACCAGCGTATTCCACTCCCGGAACGCCCCAGGGCAGAGGTGCCAGATTTATGTCCGTTGTAAATGAGCACTTATTCACATTTATTGCAACTTATGAAGTTTAACTCGTTCCTATTTTTTTCAGTGACAATTGAGAATTGTTTCCAGATGTCTGACTTGCCTTGCTTTGATTTTGTCAAGTAAACAGACGTTCTAATTTTCTTCTCAACTTCATGTGTTGACTCCATTTCTATTACACGCCAAATCCCACCGTTCCCCATGGATCTCCCGCAAAGTTTTCTGACCGCCCACTCCCGCCCGCAGGTAAAGGTAAAACCGCTCGCTCCCGTGAGATTTGCGTTTTGTCCCGCGGGAGCCCAAACCCAATGCAGCCCTCTACATCTATCCATCATAAACAGTACTCCACACGGCTCCGGGGGGTTAATAAAGGCCTTCTGAGGCGAATCAATGCATTTGTGTAAGAAAAATATCCATATTTAAAACTTTACTGTATAAACCGTGCATTCACAAGAGAGTGGCGTTCCAGCAGATGATGTAGGATGTAGGCGTAGTGTAAGCTCTGGTGAGAATATGCTAGTCTCACGAGAACCAAGTTTTGCTTACAGCAAAGGAAAACCAGTCTACTCTTGGCTTATATCGAAATCCTTTTTTCTTTTACATACATTTACATTTTTCTTTACAAATCCTCGTTTTGTACTTCTAATTCGTGACCAGTGTTTTGTTTTGCTCTCTCCTCTGCGCTTCCGTGTTCGTCTCTTCTCACCATAGCTTACGCTGTGCCGACGTCCTACATCATCCGCTGGAAAGCCACTCTCTCCTTAATATGTGTAAGACAGCTAGCGGAAGCTAGAGATTACGGTTTATAAAGTTTTAAATATGGATATTCTTCTTATACAAACACATTGCTTCAGAGCCATGTGGAGTACTTTTTATAATGGATGGATGCACTTTTTTGGGCTTCAAAATCCCCATTTACTGCTATTACAAAGCTCGGAAGAGCCAGGACATTTTTAATATAACTCAAACTGTATTCGTCTGAAAGAAGAAAGTCATATACACCTAGGATGACTTGAGGGTGAGTAAATCATGGGGTAATTTTCATTTTTGGGTAAACTATTCCTTTAATGCCTGAATGTCATAGCATTAAATAAGAAAATATAAAATTAAAGAGAATGCTACAAGTGAATTTAACCATCACATCATTATAAGTGTGAAAAATTAATATTTTTTAATGCTTTTCTAATGATAACAATTCACAGTGTTCTTAAATTAGTTTTTTATAGATAACTTTAATAAAAACAAAAGCCGCTGTTCCACTACCGGGCCAAACGGTTCTCTTTGCTTAACCGTTCCATTCCATGCCGATCCGGGCCAGTCAACACAGATACGGTTTCATTTTCCACTGTGGTGCTGATAACGGATCTCTTTGGAATATAATACAAATGTGTCAGTCGTTGTCTTGGTAACGCAAGTGTAATGTAAACAACGATATAGACGATGATCAGAAATTTCTGTTTTTGGGACTTTTTTTTTTTTCCTTTTTTTTTTATCTGATATTTACTTAATAACAGAAAAAAGGACACAACCCTTGACGCGAAAAATAAAATAAACACAAGGCGAATTTTTCTCTCTGCCCAAATATCAATAAGCGCGAATGTTGCCTCCACAGACCAAACTGTCTCAGACATTTTTTTTTCTTTTTTATATTGAACGTAGCGTAGCTGTTTGCTTGGCAGCTATGGAGAAACTTGTAGCCAGGCAACAGAGTAGCTCCGTCATGCACACGCACTCTACCAGCACGGCTCAGCACTGTTGTCTAACCGTGCCGAGAATTCCGGGCCGAGAACAGTTTGTAATCGTGCCGCGCCGTACCAGGCTCACGTGGAAATACAACTGGAACCGTACCTGACAGTTCTTAGAACCGTTCGACCCGATAGTGGAAAAGCAGCTAAAATAATGTCATCAAAAGTTAAAATAGAGGGAATGAGCCTTTACAATTAAATATCCAATAACAATACTAGTATATTGCTAAATGAAAAAAAGTTATCATGCATTAGGAAAAGCAATTTTCTATTAAAAATAAGCTTTATTGGTACAGTTCTGACTGATACCAAGACAATAATTATAATTATTATTATTATTTTTTATTTATTAATTATGTCCAATAACCAATAAATGACAGATATTAAAATTCTGTACTAATTTATCTACAAATTTACTTTTTACTTTTAGTCATTTAGCAGACGCTTTTATCCAAAGCGACTTACAAATGAGGACAACAGAAACAATCAATTGTAGTATTAAAACAACTAAAACTGATCCAAAACTAAAAGCGAAAACTTTATAAATAGTATATATACACACACACATTAAAAAAAAAAAATTAAATAAAAATGAGAAATGCATATGACAAAATTTCTTAACTTAACATTTAAATGAAAACAAAATAAAGCTACAAACAATTCAAAATTTTAAGAGAACAAAAGGTATAAGAGTGTAATAATGATTCTAACATAAAACTAAGCCAAACACCAAAAACAACTGTGTATGTATGCACACACACACACACAGACATATATGCACACACACACATATCCATAAATGCAATATTATTTCATTTCCATGTAGTTTGTTGAAGTACTAAAATAACTCAAATTAAATAAAACTTAATAAATAACTTATAATAGAAAAAACTAATAAAATGACAAACATTACTACAACTGTAACTAAAATTAAAATAGATAACATATACAAATAAAACTACATTAGTTTAACAGTAATCCTAAAAAAATAACTGTGCCAAACATACAAGTAAGAAATGGTTATAAAAACTGAAAGAGAAGTGAAACAAGTAATAGGAAAGAGAATAAATGAAAAGCGATACTTATCCCTTGCCGGTGTCCCTGTCCGGTGGAGTCGCTGGTCTTTACACACTTCGGTCTTCATACGAGGAGGGCTTAACATGAGGGCTGCCGTGACCGCTGCCATGGTATAATAATCTTTTTTATACTCGTCTAACAAATCACTAATTGAATTCAGCTGGACACACTTTCCTGTTAATCACAAATGGCCACGCAAGCGCAGACACTAACAAGGTACGCCATACAGTACGAGACCAAACGCGATTTCAGCACGTCTCCACTCAGTAAACAAAACAAGCGTTTCCTAGCAATGGCAACTACGCTAAACACTAATGAGACAAGTAAATACACTTACGAGCTACTTTTAACTTCCGCTGATAGACTCCTTCTCTCAAAGAGTATTTCTTACACCGTCATCTGCTGGCGCTTGAACACACTTTCCTGTTAATCACAATAAATGGCCACGCAAGCGCAGACACTAACAAGGTACGACATACAGTACGAGACCAAAACAAAAATCAAAAATTTGTTAAAAAATAATTTAAAAAATGCTACAAGTGAATTTAAGCATCACATCATTATGATGTAAAGTGTGAAAAATTAAAATTCATTCTGATATTTGCTAAAGATTACATTTCACAGTTTTATTATATTAATGTTTTTAAAGATAACTTTAACAAAAATAAAACAATGTTATCAAATCTAAAAATAGGAGAATTTAGCATTTACAATTAAATATCGATATCAATCAATACCAATATGTTAAATTAAAAATTTATTTAAATTCCTATCATGCATCAGTATAACCAATATGTTATTTTTAAAATTTATTTGTTTGTTTGTTTGTTTGTTTTTGTTAAATGTTTAGCTTGTAAAGTGTATTTGTATTGTTTCTTTATTGTTCAAACATTAAGGACACTGCAGTACATTTACTCCATTACTCAGTAGTTACTTCTTGTAGTGTTGCTTAGACTACTATCTTACAAGCTTTATATTGTAAGATTAGTGCGACAATAGAGTCTGTGAGCAAGATCTCCTCTAGGCCATAAGCAGAGGTGCAATTGTTCATCCCTATTTTTCTCCATCCTTTAAAAGGGGGGATATTTATAGTTTAGAGCCTAGCAGGTAGTCATTCTCTGAGGAGTGGGATGTCCATTAGTCATTAATGCTTCCGGTGTGCATATGGGCATGTGTGTGTTTCTACGTTTAAGTGTTGTAAAAGGCTCTTTTTGCTTATCTGGGCCACGCTGTGTTGCGACCACTACAACAGATGCAATGAATCTATCGCTTCACAAGGTACGCATCCATCTGTCTGATCAGGGTTGTGAATTATTCATCGTAACACCATTTCTGTGACAGCATGTATTGCCTGACTAGACTTTTCAGAAACATATATCTTTCCAGCAAAGTGCAGTTTCTTCCACATATTTTTGACGGTTATGCCTGCTGACACTCAAGACTGCAGAAGGATGAAAGACTGGACATAAATACCACTGAAAACGTCTCACACAGGCTGATTTAGGAAGCTCAGCCAGAATTACACTGGCAGAATATAGAAAGTAACGACTGTGAGAGCAAATGATCAGAGTAAAAACTGCCTGCTTCACCTATTTGCTAATTTAAAATATAATTTATCCTATTCATTTTTAATGTCGCAGTGCTTTAATTAATCTTTAAGATCTGTGCAAGCTTGCAGAAATGCATGTACTGTATATGCTAATGATTGCAGAACAAATCTACATACTGGCCTTACTTCAGTTTCTTAGACCAGTTCTTGTTTGCCCCATGAACTGAATCTCCCTTGCAACAGAACTTTAAAGGAATAGTTGACCCAAAAATTAACATGTATGTTAAAAAACACCATAAAAGCAGTCCATATGTCTTATTCCAATTCTTCTGAAGAGAATCTAATATAAAAAAAACTGAAGAAATTGCAATGAAATTTTGTAGACAAAAAAAAAAAAAAAAAATCCATTGTCTATTGCCAATAACGTATGATTATTGCAATGCGAAAAACTCTGAATCACAGTCAAAAAAAAAAAGAATTTACCAAATTCCATATGACATTCCTCTTCATACTTTAAATTCCATTTTTATGACTGAATTTTATGATTCTGAGTTTTCCACCTGGTGGTTTGTACATTTAATCAAATGTAATTCTTAAAGTAATAATAAGAATATTATTAATAATACAATTATTAAAATTATTTTTAAAAATACAGTAATTTTTTGTTCATGTTTTAATTTTAACAGTAAACATCTGTTGGGCAGTATTATGCCAAAAATAAAATGAATTGTCAAATTTTCATTTGATTACATATTAAAATATTAAAACAAATTGTTAATGTTTCATGGTTTTATTTGAGTACCACTGTTTGTTTGTTTTTTAATAATAAATAAATAATAATAAATCAGAAATCCAGAAAATTTTAAAATGGACATCACAGAATTTCTGAAAATAAAAATAATAATAAATAAATAAATAAAAACATTTCATAGAGCCCTATTATTGTAAAATAAATAAATATTAAATGGTTAAAGTTTTATGAATTAAATTGCTTAGACATGCTTTTTGATTAATACAAATAAACAAAACAAATAAAACAGAATCAAGATGGTAAAAAAAAAAGCAACCAAGTATCTTTCAGTTGGGCAATGCAAAGAATATGCATGAACCCATTGCGAAATCTGCATGCAGAAATCTTTCACCCTCATGTGAAATTCCAAATCGCATGGATTCCCTGTTTCATTTTGTTTTTAATTTGTATAAAACAAAATGATGATAAGTGAACAATTGACCATTGCCGAGATGGACTGCATGTTGTTTTTATACTTTCAGCTAGTTGTATATGGCAAAATCATTGATCTATATCAATTGTGACAGTATTGAGGTGTCAGGAGAAGTGAGAACCCTCTTCCTGGTCAGGACACGGTTAAAGATGATGCTGTCATTAAAAACAGTCACTTAAAGGCTCCAGATGCAGGACATCAAAGTGCTGCCCAACCTGCCATTTTCAAACGACACCTTTGGCACTGGGTACATTTGGCCATGTTTCAAGCAGCCTACTTTGACTGGACTAGTTCACTCACCCACAACCACCTCTATTCAAAACAAGGTACACATTGTGGGTCCACCAAAGGCTTTGATGTCAGTCTCATTCTTTCTGAAGCATGAACAATATACAGTACTGACAAGATTAAGATCAACCAGGCTTTTAATTTATCCATAATGTCCTTTAATTTAATCACAGTGTGTTTGTGTGTGCCATCAAGACTATGATTATAGCAAGGTATGTTTATTAAACTCACAGAGCAACCTCAGTGGTACAGTAGGTTTGTTAAAATGCACTGTGACTTACACATTGTCTCAGAGAAAGCAGTAAATCCACAGATTTAAAAGTTGCAAGCATGTAAAGAAAAAAAAACTTGCAAACAGATGAAAGGAATATCTTAACCAAAAATGAAAATTTGCTAAAAATGTACTCCAAATGTATTTGGAGAAATGCATCATTACATCACTTGCTTGCCAATGGATCAGTGAATGGGTGCCATCAGAATGAGAGTCTAAACAGATGATAAAAACATCACAATAATCCACAAGTAATCCACACAACTCTTGTGAAGTGAACAGCTGCATGTTTTTAATAAACAAATTCATCGTTTCTGGCTAAAATATGAGTCCTTTATCTATAGCTTTCTTCAGTGAAAAAGTAATCTTGTCTGGATCAGGAGAGAAATATGCACAGATCAAGCACTATTTACAAGCGAAAACAAACAGTTCTAAACAAATATGTTGGCGGATTTTGATGATTTTGAACAGGGGATGTTTTTCACTGGAAGTTTTTCACTGGAGGAAGCGTTATAGATGTTATATATTTTGCCAATAAGCTATGGTTTAAAGTTAAAATGTCTTAATAATGAATTTGTTTCTTACAAATATGCAGCTTTTCACTTCACAAGACATTAAATGATGGACTGGAGTTGTGTGGATTATTGTGATGTTTTTATCAGCTCTTTGGACTCATTCTGACGGCACCCATTCACTGCAGAGAATCCATTGGTGAGCAAGTGATGTAATGATACATTTCTCCGAATCTGCTCAGATGGAAAAACAAGCTCATCTACATCTTGCATAACCTGAGAGTGAATTTATAGCAAATTTTCACATTTTTGAGTGAACTATTCCTTTAACAGTGTCATGTCACGTTTATAATCTGTAAAAGATCAGTAAATATTTAGTGATTATTTGTGATTAATTTGATCACATAATTGTTATAATTCAGTTAAATCAATTTACACATGCGTCCTTGGACCACAGGTCCTGTCTTTCAACCAGTACTATCAAAAGACACATTCCCTACTAAGGGTATGGGAGCATTTATCTTCTGAGACCTTGACACCCATTAACCAGGCTGGGGCAGGCAGAAGAATTTAGTGAAGTGATAAGCCCACTTGTTGAATAATGGCCTGAAGTCTTTTCCTCCTTTTTGCCCTACACAGATAACAATGGAATGTGTATCCGTATACAGCACTGCATTTCATGGTGTCGCCTGTGGGACTTACTAACTGAAGTACTGGGCTCTCAGTGGAGATCACAGGGCTACTAGGGGGAAAAAACTTCACTTCTTAGACAGCAGCCATAAATTTGATGCTGCAAAATTCCCAATGCACTACTAATTTATTATTTGCAAATTCAGGATAATTAAAATTCCATTAGAGACCCTCTGCTGTACATCCTGCTGTAAAATGATAATGATTTTGCTTATGAGTTATGAGTAGCTTGTAGCTTGACAAACTACAGCATCAAAGTAGTTAAACTACAGTCAAACTGCTTGTTTGAAAAAGTATTTTGCTACAATACAAGATACAGCTAAACAACAAAATAGCTATACCAAAAGATATAATGCAAAATTAAATAAGAATCTTTTTTTTTTTTTTTTGGCCACAGAAATATTGAGTGTTTTTGAACTGATTCACTGGAACACATCTGATTTTTCAATGCTGAATATGAAAAATGACAAACAGATTCACTAAGATCAGTGAGACTAATGAATCAGATCATTTAGAATGATACAATTCACTAGAATCAATGAGACTAGAATGAATTAGATCATTTAGGATGATACGATTCACTGCAATTAATCAGAACAGAATGATTCAGATCATTTAGGATGATTATAGATTCACTAAAATTAATTAATCTAAGCATTAAGGATGAACCATCTCACAAGGATGAATAATAAGAATCATATAATGAATCAAATAAGTAAATGCATGTTCCCATTTTTAGGACTACAATAACTATCCTGTTTACATAGCACACATGCCTCTGCACTTATGATTTCTCTTAACACGGGGATAGGAGAACTGTCAGTCAGTAAATGGGAAAACAAACTCCTGTTACTTAACTCAAATTCTTGTAAATTAAAAAGTAATGTTACTTTACTAGTTACTTGAGAAAAGTAGTCTGATTACATAACTCACATTACTTGTATTGCGTTATCCCCAAAACTGAATATTACTTTACTTAGCTCATATCTAAAGTTACAGATGTAAAAATGTGTTCCTTTTGAAAAGGTACCACCCCAGTGACAGCATTTGTACGTTTTTTTCTGAGTGTGTAGCAGCACTACACTGCTCTTTTTTTTTAACTCTAAAAACTACTGGACTCAAAGTTCTTCAACTACTCCAATGACGCCACTGAATCTCAAGCCTTTAGAAAGAGAAAAGAGGATTTGTTCCTCTTTGTGCTCTGGAGTACCATTCTGCATAAAACTCAAGGCCCTAATTATTAGCTAAGGAGTATTAAGTAGACTAGAACATAAAAAAGAGGGAAAGAGAGAAACAGGTAGTGGTATTAAAAACAAGAGTGGCTATTTAAGAAATGTAGAAAAGGGAGAAAATAAAGACAGCACGTTCTTGGGTCAAAGAAAGTAGGTGAATGAACTCTCCCTTTTATTCAAACTCTTGGGTGGTGTATTATCAAAGGTAAAGTTTCCATTATACACTGGAAAAAATGGACTTTATAGTCAGGAGTTTGCTGTCTCTAGTTTTTGCATGTAAAACAACTTTCCAACCATAAATTTCCAAAGCTTTCTGACTGTCAGTGAGGGGGCAGACGTGACTCAGCTGACAGCGAGGAATCGTGGGGAGTCTCTTTCTCAAACACTTTGCTTTGCCAGACTCCTTTGAAAAGAGCCAACCAACTGAATCTAACTGCAAAGCTTTGATAAGGACAATACGCTTCAAAGTATTTTGCTTAAGCTGCTAGTAAAAGTCTGAGTTGTGTGATCTGCGGTTAAGGGAATATTTACAGATTTAAATTTGACAGAGCCTTTACATATTTTTATATTAAATCATTAAAAAGCTAATCCTATGGCCATTAAAAACAAGTCAGAAATGTAAATATAATTGTAAGAAACCTAACCTATTAAATCTAAGTAGGTCATCTCACATTTCATACAGTTGATTGGTGACGAACGTGATGCAGGGAAACAACTCACTATAATTTAGACTATAGAATTCAGTTATATGCCACTAATATTCAAGAGATTCAGGCAAAAATGCCCCTTTATGAATATATATATACAGGTGCATCTCAATAAATTAGAATGTCGTGGAAAAGTTCATTTATTTCAGTGATTCAACTCAAATTGCGAAACTCGTGTATTAAATAAATTCAGTGCACACAGACTGAAGTAGTTTAAGTCTTTGGTTCTTTTAATTATGATGATTTTGGCTCACATTTAACAAAAACCCACCAATTCACTATCTCAACAAATTTGAATACTTCATAAGACCAATAAAAAAAACATTTTTAGTGAATTGTTGGCCTTCTGGAAAGTATGTTTTACTGTATACGTACTCAATACTTGGTAGAGGCTCCTTTTGCTTTAATTACTGCCTCAATTCGGCGTGGCATGGAGGTGATCAGTTTGTGGCACTGCTGAGGTGGTATGGAAGCCCAGGTTTCTTTGACAGTGGCCTTCAGCTCATCTGCATTTTTTGGTCTCTTGTTTCTCATTTTCCTCTTGACAATACCCCATAGATTCTCTATGGGGTTCAGGTCTGGTGAATTTGCTGGGCAGTCAAGCACACCAACACCATGGTCATTTAACCAACTTTTGGTGCTTTTGGCAGTGTGGGCAGGTGCCAAATCCTGCTGGAAAATGAAATCAGCATCTTTAAAAAGCTGGTCAGCAGAAGGAAGCATGAAGTGCTCCAAAATTTCTTGGTAAATGGGTGCAGTGACTTTGGTTTTCAAAAAACACAATGGACCAACACCAGCAGATGACATTGCACCCCAAATCATCACAGACTGTGGAAACTTAACACTGGACTTCAAGCAACTTAGGCTATGAGCTTCTCCACCCTTCCTCCAGACTCTAGGACCTTGGTTTCCAAATGAAATACAAAACTTGCTCTCATCTGAAAAGAGGACTTTGGACCACTGGGCAACAGTCCAGTTCTTCTTCTCCTTAGCCCAGGTAAGATGCCTCTGACGTTGTCTGTGGTTCAGGAGTGGCTTAACAAGAGGAATACGACAACTGTAGCCAAATTCCTTGACACGTCTGTGTGTGGTGGCTCTTGATGCCTTGACCCCAGCCTCAGTCCATTCCATGTGAAGTTCACCTAAATTCTTGAATAAATTTTGCTTGACAATCCTCATAAGGCTCGGTTGGTTGTGCATCTTTTTCTTCCACACTTTTTCCTTCCACTCAACTTTCTGTTAACATGCTTGGATACAGCACTCTGCGAACAGCCAGCTTCTTTGGCAATGAATGTTTGTGGCTTACCCTCTTTGTGAAGGGTGTCAATGATTGTCTTCTGGACAACTGTCAGATCAGCAGTCTTCCCCATGATTGTGTAGCCTAGTGAACCAAACTGAGAGACCATTTTGAAGGCTCAGGAAACCTTTGCAGGTGTTTTGAGTTGATTAGCTGATTGGCATGTCACCATATTCTAATTTGTTGAGATAGTGAATTGGTGGGTTTTTGTTAAATGTGAGCCAAAATCATCACAATTAAAAGAACCAAAGACTTAAACTACTTCAGTCTGTGTGCACTAAATTTATTTAATACACGAGTTTCACAATTTGAGTTGAATTACTGAAATAAATGAACTTTTCCATGACATTCTAATTTGAGACGCACCTGTATATACAGTGGGTACGGAAAGTATTCAGACCCCCTTAAATTTTTCACTCTTTGTTATATTGCAGCCATTTGCTAAAATCATTTAAGTTCATTTTTTTCCTCATTAATGTACACACAGCACCCCATATTGACAGAAAAACACAGAATTGTTGACATTTTTGCAGATTTATTAAAAAAGAAAAACTGAAATATCACATGGTCCTAAGTATTCAGACCCTTTGCTGTGACACTCATATATTTAACTCAGGTGCTGTCCATTTCTTCTGATCATCCTTGAGATGGTTCTACACCTTCATTTGAGTCCAGCTGTGTTTGATTATACTGATTGGACTTGATTAGGAAAGCCACACACCTGTCTATATAAGACCTTACAGCTCACAGTGCATGTCAGAGCAAATGAGAATCATGAGGTCAAAGGAACTGCCTGAAGAGCTCAGAGACAGAATTGTGGCAAGGCACAGATCTGGCCAAGGTTACAAAAAATTTTCTGCTGCACTTAAGGTTCCTAAGAGCACAGTGGCCTCCATAATCCTTAAATGGAAGACGTTTGGAACGACCAGAACCCTTCCTAGAGCTGGCCGTCCGGCCAAACTGAGCTATCGGGGGAGAAGAGCCTTGGTGAGAGAGGTAAAGAAGAACCCAAAGATCACTGTGGCTGAGCTCCAGAGATGCAGTCGGGAGATGGGAGAAAGTTGTAGAAAGTCAACCATCACTGCAGCCCTCCACCAGTCGGGGCTTTATGGCAGAGTGGCCCGACGGAAGCCTCTCCTCAGTGCAAAACACATGAAAGCCCGCATGAAGGACTCCAAGATGGTGAGAAATAAGATTCTCTGGTTTGATGAGACCAAGACAGAACATTTTGGCCTTAATTCTAAGCGGTATGTGTGGAGAAAACCAGGCACTGCTCATCACCTGTCCAATACAGTCCCAACAGTGAAGCATGGTGGTGGCAGCATCATGCTGTGGGGGTGTTTTTCAGCTGCAGGGACAGGATGACTGGTTGCAATCGAGGGAAAGATGAATGCGGCCAAGTACAGGGATATCCTGGACGAAAACCTTCTCCAGAGTGCTCAGGACCTCGGACTGGGCCGAAGGTTTACCTTCCAACAAGACAATGACCCTAAGCACACAGCTAAAATAACGAAGGAGTGGCTTCACAACAACTCCGTGACTGTTCTTGAATGGCCCAGCCAGAGTCCTGACTTAAACCCAATTGAGCATCTCTGGAGAGACCTAAAAATGGCTGTCCACCAACGTTTACCATCCAACCTGACAGAACTGGAGAGGATCTGCAAGGAGGAATGGCAGAGGATCCCCAAATCCAGGTGTGAAAAACTTGTTGCATCTTTCCCAAAAAGACTCATGGCTGTATTAGATCAAAAGGGTGCTTCTACTAAATACTGAACAAAGGGTCTGAATACTTAGGACCATGTGATATTTCAGTTTTTCTTTTTTAATAAATCTGCAAAAATGTCAACAATTCTGTGTTTTTCTGTCAATATGGGGTGCTGTGTGTACATTAATGAGGAAAAAAAAATGAACTTAAATGATTTTAGCAAATGGCTGCAATATAACAAAGAGTGAAAAATTTAAGGGGGTCTGAATACTTTCCGTACCCACTGTGTATATATATATATATATATATATATATATATATATATATATAGCATATGAAATACTCCAGTTAAACAATATGACACAAGCAACGAGTGCAGTATATCACACAAGTGCTGTTTTTGTCCTGAATAGCATTGTTGTTGATTTTATGCTAATGTGATATAGATTTTATGCAATAATTCAATAAATAAAAAGTTAACATTTTGTTATATTTTAGACACTATATAGTTATTATATTTATGCAACTGTAATTTCAGTGTAAATGCATTCATGCTACCTCTGAGCTACAATAAACGGTCTATAAATATATCTAAATAACAAATATTTCTCTCATAAAACTACTTTGTGTAATAACTTTTTAATGGGTGAATTTGCAGTGAATTAGATGAATTAATCATCACATTGTGTAATTAATTAGATTATATTATTTATTACTTAAATATATTAATTTATTAGATTGTCCATCATAGAAGAATTAAAGTTCAAATGAAGAATGTATTGTTTTTGTAGTCAGCATTGCAATGGGTGTATCAATACTGCATTCCAGTTGTTGTCTGACTGTGGTTAAAAGTCCTCAGATCTTGGTTATATTGTATTATCATACTCTAAAACAGATGATACAAGGTGTGTAGAATTGTTAATTCGCTTAGGTCTCTGTGGCCACCACTCTGCTTTCATCTGATGACGAAACCGGTTGAAAATTTTCAATCAGTTGTAGTTTATACACCTTCCTCTTCCTCTCTCTTTGTCTGACATAAAATCCTAAGTCATAGTATACTATCTGTACCATCTTGTTTTTTGACCTCGAGAAGTGTGTATTGCCTTTCCCTGTGGGTTTTATCCTCTTGTTTTTTTTTTTAGCTGTTGTCAAGTTCACTACTGCCAGTGTAAAACTTCAAACAAGCTGTAAGAATGAGAGTGCAATATTGGCTCGCATAGTGAGGCAGAAATCAGATCGATATTCTCATTAACACCTGGAAAGTGTGTCCAGTAAGGCCCCATCTATCTAAATTTCTACATGACCTTTTTGTTTTTGTTTCAGGGTCCAGAAGGAGGTGATGAAAAGCGTGTCTCTGATACCCTGACCCCGCCACAGACACAGCCTGGTGTGTGTCACAGCTTTGTACAAGAGCACTTCCAGGCACAATATAAGTAAGTGTATTTTGAACACACTACACACAACATTTGGGGTCTGAAAGATTTTTAAATGTTTTTGAAAGAAGTCTTTTATGCTGGCCAAGACTGCATTTATTTGATCAAAATATAGTAAAACAGTAATACTGGCCACGTACACACTGCAGTTAAATTCGGTTGTCAGTTCACCTTTTACTCCTTAATCACATTCTGTACACACATAATACACTAAAATACGGGAGTGACAACCGCATTCCACAACCACATTAACTCCCGAAAAATACAGGCATTGACAACCGCATTTACAGAAATTCTACGCAGTGTGTACGGAACTGAACTGAACAACTAGTTGTTAATGACATATTTGAGCGTGCATCAGAAATGTGTCTTCACCTGTATGTGAGATGCAAGAAAATAACAGTCAAAGAAGTCTTAGCACATTTTGACACGGTGTTAGCTGCGCTCATGAGCCCTGCGGTAGTGTCAGTGTTGCCAGATCTTCATAGAAAAAAAACAAAACAAACAAGGACAAACACAAAAAACACTAAAACACCCAAATGCGTTGTGTTTTATAGTATATATTTTAGTATATATTTTAGAGTATATATCTCATATCCGCGACAGACCACTTTATTAACTCCATAAAGTTAATATCTTTATGGGCTAAGACCAAACAACATGCCTAAAAGAACTTGTAAATATGAGGACATGGCAACACTGCAAGAGAGCGCTCTCTAAAGCAGCCTCCCGAGCATGTCTATTGGCGGTAGTTTAGATAAAATCGACAAAAAATGCCACATAACAAACGGCTAAATTTTTATTCACTCCCACAAGACGACAAAATGTTGCTATGGTTACAAATGCAGGAGTGACTGCTGTTCCGTACACACATGGAACGATAATTTACGGGACTCACTCCCGCATTTAAATGCGGTTGTCACTCCTGAAACTTGCAGTGTGTACTTGGCCATTGTGAAATATACTTTATATATGATTAATTTTACATTATGGTTGTGCTGGTCCATCTGCTAGATTAGCATAATCCAACTTTGACCAGCACTAAAAATCATTGTAAGCTGGTCTTTTTAGCATCAGTAGTGAAACTGGTGAGAGAATGATGACTCACAACAAGCAATGGGGGGGAAAAACTCTTCCCAACACCAACTTTCCAAATCTGACACTCCACTTGCTGACACGAGATGAATCAGTTTATGTTAACTCCTGGGATACGGTCCCCTTTTATCACCCAGTCCAGCTAATCATCTGTGTTAACGAATATTGATAAAGCCAACAGATTTGGGAGGCAGCATATGTCCAACTGCAGCAAGCTGTTCTCAGTCAGAAGATCCAAACAAACCATCACCATCAAGCAACTCCAATCAGGCCAGATGGTTTGGTTGTCCACTAGGGATCTCCATTTGAAGTCTCTATCAAAGAAGCTATGTCTTTGATTTAGTGGTCCATTTAAAGTTCTAAGACAAATACCTCCAGTCGATTTCTACTAAAACAAACCTCACCTTCAGACTGACTGTAAAGACAACTCAGGGCATATTTCTTTATGTAATAACAAACTTTATCTAAAAACCAACACTTTTTAGGACACCATACTGTAGGCTCATATATTGAAGCAGAATTTTTGACTCAACGTAACTAATCGTAGAATACAGATTTAATTTATGCATCTTTAAAAACAAAAGGCCAAGCCACTAAAATGGTTGTTTTACAATTATGCATTTGGCAGATGTTTTTATCCAATATCGCATTGCATTCAAGGTATACAGTTTATCAGTTCATGTATTCTTTGGGCATCAAACCCATTACACTGGTGTTGCTAGCGCTAGGGATGGGCGATATACCGGTGGACACAATTAACTGGTAGAAATTTGTCAACCGTTAGAGATTTTTGACTATCGTCTCTATTGTGACTCACATGACTTTCCTGTGCTACGTGGTCATGAAAAGTTATCATTTGTTTTCAGCGCGAGCGCTTCAGTTGAGCCTGGTTTATACTCGCTGCGTCAGCACGAGCACGAAGGTGCGCACGGCAGACGGAGCGCAACGGAGGATTTGGTTTTCAAACTAAAGTAAAAGACCGCTTCTTAAGCTAGAGAAGGTGAACATGTTGGTATTCTTGTACAAAAAACATGCAAGTCCTGTCAGCGACAGCCAGTTTAGTTTTACTTTTCTTTTTGTTTTCGTTTTGAAAAGCTTGTTATCTTTGCTGTTTACCTCATGTTACGCTATGGAGGCTTTCCTTAATTTTTTAATATTATTATTATTTGATTCCTCAGTGTTTGCTAAACATTCTGTAATTTATTAGTCGGTATATATACAGCATGTGATGTGTCCTATGTCATGCCTCGTCTTATTCGTTTTTGTTAATAAATGTTAAGTAAGCTAGTTTGTCATTGTAACGTACTGTTTTATTGTTGTTGTGCTTTTTAATTAAGAATAACAATGAATCCATCTTTTGTTTTAGTATTAAAAAGTGAAAGGTATATAGATAGAAGCAAAACAGACAATTATCTTTTCTCGTAAAGCGTGACACCAAGATCGCAAATTTGAAAGTGAAAGTGACAGCAAAAAAAGGAATTTGTGTTCACAAAATTTAAATCACAAATAATACTGATGAAAAAGAACAGGTTGAATGTTGAAAACTTTTGTTACCATATAACTATAAACTATGATAAAAGTTCATCAGCATGCATTGATTAATCAATCAATAAATAAATAAATAAAAAATTGCGACCAAATGATGTGCTCGTGCGACCAACTGAGAAAGTTAGTTGCACAAGTAAACAAGTAAAGCTCTTAAAGTGACAGCAGTCATTCATGTTAATCAAACAACAAAAGAGAGAAAAACTGCTCTTGACTAAAATACTTTTGTAACTTTAATAAGAATATATATATATATATATATATATATATATATATATATATATATATATATATATATATATATATATATATATATATAAATTTAATTTACACAGTCACGAATATGCTGTTTTTATACATTTTATTACAATGTATTTAGCATTTCTTATTTACAGTATGCATTCTACTGTAGTTTACACCCTATTGAATGTAATTAGTTTCTTATTCTTATTAAATTGGTGACTGTTTACTTCAGTGAGTTTGAGGGGGTTTTTTTTAGGCTAATATCGCAAATATTGTGTCTTTGCATCGACTTTGTATATAATCTACTCGCTTTAATAATTAAATGCGCTTTTGGTGTGCACACACCACCTAAAGAAAGGGTCAAATATGCATTTTTTATGCCATCAGTGTCACCAAATGGACTTTTCGTCTTTCATTGGTCAACAAAGCAGATAGTTCCACCCACACCATTGGCTGGGACATTGTTACTTTGATGAAATGCTGTAATAAACAGTACAGTTTAAAATTGCTTCTGCATATTAAAGTTCACTCAAAAATGAAAGTTCTGTCATCATTTACTTACCCTCAAGTTGTTCTAAACCTGCATCAGTTTCTTTCTTCTGCTGAACACACAAGAAGATATTTTGAAGAATGTTGGCAACCAAACAGTTGACGGTAGCCATTGACTCCCATAGTATTTTTTTCCTTACTATGGAAGTTAATAGTTACCATCAACTGTTTCTAGACACCATGACACACACACACACGCACACATGCATGCTCACAGACACATGAATGCAAATACAGGAGCTAATCAGAATGGACTTGTAATGTTGGCTATCAGTATATATGTTTGTTTGTCCAAGTGATTCAATGTTTGGCACATGTAAATACAGGTATTATCACACACTTTTAAATAATTGCTATTTAATACATTTAAATTTAAATAAGTCCAACTTAAAATAAAAAGTGAACACAACACATTTTCAAACTGTTATTTGTCAGTGTAACTCAGAATTGTCAGAATTGTTCACGTAACTTATTTCTTTCATTATGCATAAAGTTTATTTACGTAATTTTAAGGCAACGGGTTTCCTCAATTTTTTTTAAGTAAATTCAACCAATCGCTTTTTACTGTGCACTTTCTTTACTTAGCCTATATTTTTTACTTATTTGTTATATGTTTGGCCCATGGGATTCATGGCACATATAAACATTGTCACATTCTTTACTTGCATAAAAAAAATGCATAAAAAACTGTGTCTTCAAAATATCTTCTATTGTGTTCGAGAGAAGAAAGAAACAACTTGAGGGCAAGTAAATGATGTGAACTATCCCTTTCAACTGTGATAAGAGAAAGTATTTTAACATTATAAAAAGATCGACCACCTCATCCTAACACACATATTGCCTCTAAATCTTCTTCTCGCTCCAGTAAGTAAAACATTTATGAGCAGTTTAAGCAGATGCAGTTTTTCCCACCGCTTTCACTGCAGTTCTGGACTGACATGCATCTGAACAGTTTGTCACTCATCTTGTCTCGTTACCTGTGTTCTCACTGTCATTCTGAGACATCATTACATTACTTTATCCTTCTCTTTTGGCATCCACATCTCTGTTTTTCCCCACCCTCCATCTGCTGCTAGCTGGTTAATTTGTCCATCTTACATAAATTTTATGATGAATCACTGACAACAGTCAGAAATTACTGTTTATCACCCAACTGCTGACAAAAAAGTTCTGCGGAAACACCTGGTCTGCAGTCCAGACATCAGCAAGCCTGAACACGCGACGTTGACATGAAACACTGATTAAATGTGTGACGTAGACTGAACCTCTCATTCGTGAGAACTGTAATTAGTAGCTTTGAAAATTACAGCATACTAGCCATCAGCTCCTAAAGTAACTCATGTTTTTGCTGTACTTTCAATAAATATCTGCCATTTCATCATAGTGTTGCTTAGTGGCCATTAAAATAAAATAAAAACACAGTAATCAGCCAATCAACTTACAGACCACTTGGAATCCAACAGATAGATAGATAGATAGATAGATAGATAGATAGATAGATAGATAGATAGATAGATAGATAGATAGATAGATAGATAGATAGATAGATAGATAGATAGATTCAGCTGCAGCATAGGAGGAGAGAGAAGCTTTAAAAGCCACAGATTCATTGCACTGTATACAGTGACGACTCTGTGTGGAATTTAAATGACTCCTACACAAGTGGCCTTCATACTTATGCAGATCATGGTGCGAATGTAAAAGTGTCTTCCAAATATTTAGCTAGCTCCTTCTGTTGTCAGGATGCCAGTAAATATTGAGCTATATGAGGAAGACTGATTATTTCAGAAGGGTGTATCTGCTTGTTTGTTTGCACTAATAATGGGATCCTAATTTGTCAATACAATACTGCATAACAAAGTATAACAAAGTACTTCGTTACTGCACTTAAGTAGATTTTTCTGGTATCAGTACTTTACTTCATTATTTATTTTTCTGAATACTTTTTACTTTCACTCCTTACATTTTTACACAAATATCTGTACATTTTACTTCTTGCATTTTCAAACCAGGCTCGTTACTTTAGATTTAATCTGCATTTGGTGGATCACCATTCGATAACAAATCTCTAATAATTCACAAATAGGTTAGTCTTTACTGGCAGCACGATTCAGCTCACGTGTGCTCTGAGTCTCCACCAAAAGGTTTCTATCAAAATAATCAATGTAAGTGACTCGAGAATGTAGTGGATCAGAGAGGCAAAACTACTGACCTGTTCATGACTTCAAGTGCAGGTCAGTTTTGTTTGTAAATAGGCTACTGTAGTGTTGTCTTTGTTTACTTACAGTAGTTAAGGATTAAACTGCTAGCAACTCTTAGCAGTAGCACCCAGAGGATTAATAGTACTGTAAACTAAACTAAATAATAAAATAATACTGTAAACTAAACTAAACTGCTATCATCACTCAAAATACTGTATTCTAAATGAAATTATTATCTACTGTAAAGTTACAGTAGTAATTTAGCAAACAATGTTTGCAAATGTTCATTGCAAATGTTAGAAATGTATTGCTGAAACACATTACAAAGACTTTGAACTATGTAGTACTGAATTGTAGAGTCAAACTGTTAAACAGTTTTTCACCAATTCTGTGTTCAGGAATTTTTACAATATAACAATAACAATATAATAACTATGTTGAGAGGTCAAGTTCTTAGTTTGTCTTTTTGAATGTCTGATGTGAGATATACAGATTCTAGGCAGGGACAGTTCTAGGGTGAATGGATGCCCGGGTCTTAGTCCAGAGACATCAATATGTGGCAGAATACATACAATTTAAAAACATGGAGCATTCACAATTCGCATCTAAAAACGCATGGAAACGCGAGCTTTACCGCTTTCTCTTCTTTCAAAGCGCACCGGAGCTTGCGCTCTCGTGGTGTTTGCCATTGCTAAGCAACCATGTGCCACGCTCGCCTTGAAGATGAGAAGGTTTCAGCTCACTGCAGCGCTGACGCGCGTTGAGCGTGCTTGCCGCGTGTCTACAATTAAATAACAAAATTGCACACTCAAACATGTATGGCTGTATAAATCCAATTAAGCTACTAGAGGTAGCATCAGTAGCATCCATTCAGATTGTAGCGGTATTTGACAGTTGAGAGAGACGGCCGCTTTCCCGTGAGTGGGCATGGTTTCAGCGCCGACAGCGGACGCCCCCAGCGTTTGAGAGCAGAGAGTCCTGCTTATTTTTCAAAGATTTTGATAACTTATTTTAGTTACTTGGCGGGGTTTTTTATCATTCAAATTTGGCTGGGTGGTTAATAGCACATTTTTCTGTTGTGTGACAAACTCAGAATACATATTTTAATATCACTTTACATGGACTTTAATTATTTTGCACAGCCCCAGCCTAATGTTTTAAACCTTTTTTAAATGTGATGGCCATACAAAAAAATAGGGTTGTCCGTGGTTTCAGAATTTGTTGTGGGTGTATAGGATGGCCTGGATAAGTGTGAGATTTCCTGGACTTAAATTTTGTCCCAGTCCTGCCCTGTTCTATATGGTGATTGTTCAGCCTTGATACATTCATTAGCTAACAAAATTTTAAATGTAAGTTATTTTGTATTAACGTGTCAATATGACGTAAGGTCCAGTTACCAGTGTGACACTTAAACAGGTAGTAGTAATGGTAACTTTTTACATGTCAGACATGTACATGTCAGAGACCATACTTCTTTAATTTGAGTAAAAAAAAGTGTAGTCAGTACTACTTTTTACCAGAGTATTTTTAAACATGAGAATCTGTACTTATACTTAAGTGAAGGATGTGTGTACTTAAAATTTAAATTTGAATAAAATGAAAACTAAAAGACTTTCAAATGACATGAGACAATATTTTATTCTCAATAGAACATAGAGAACATAACAAATGTTTAAATGGAGAAATTTTACACTTTTATCCACTAAATGAGCTCATTTAAAATTTGATGCCTGCCACAGGTCTCAAAAAAGTTGGCACGGGGGCAACAAAGGGCTGAAAAAGCAAGAAATTTTGAAAAGATTCAGCTGGGAGAGCATCTAGCAACTAATTAAGTTAATTGACATCAGGTCTGTAACATGATTAGCTATAAAAGGGATGTCTTAGAGAGGCAGAGTCTCTCAGAAGTAAAGATGGGCAGAGGCTCGCCAATCTGTGAAAGAGTGCATAAAAAGATTGTGGAATACTTTAAAAACAACGTTCCTCAATGTCATATTGCAAAGGCTTTGCAAATCTCATCATCTACAGTGCATAAAATCAAAAGATTCAGAGAAACTGGAGAAATCTCTGTACGTAAGGGACAAGGCCGAAGACCTTTGTTGGATGCCCGTGGTCTTCGGGTCCTCAGACGACACTGCATCACTCATTGGCATGATTCTGTCATTGACATTATTAAAAGGGCCCAGGAATACTTCCAGAAACCACTGTCGGTAAACACAATCTGCCGTGCCATCTGCAGATGCCAACTAAAGCTTTATCATGCAAAAAGGAAGCCATATGTGAACATGGTCCAGAAGCGCCATTGTGTCCTGTGGGCCAAGGCTCATTTAAAATGGACTGTTTCAAAGTGGAAAAGTGTTCTATGGTCAGACAAGTCCAAATTTGACATTCTTATTGGAAATCACGGATGCCGTGTCTTCCAGGCTAAAGAGGAGGGAGACCTTCCAGCGTGTTATCAGCGTTCAGTTCAAAAGCCAGCATCTCTGATGGTATGGGAGTGCATAGGTGCATACGGTATGGGCAGCTTGCATGTTTTGGAAGGCACTATGAATGCTGAAAGGTGTATAAAGGTTTTAGAGCAACATATGCTCCCCTCAAGATGACATCTATTTCAGGGAAGGCCTTGTGTATTTCATCAGGACAATGCAAAACCACATACTGCAGCTATTACAACAGCATGGCTTCATAGTAGAAGAGTCCGGGTTCTGAATTGGCCTGCCTGCAGTCCAGATCTTTCACCTATAGAGAACATTTGGTGCATCATTAAACAAAAAACTCTTCAGCAGCTGGAAACCTATATCAGGCAAGAATGGGACCAAATTCCAACACCAAAACTCCAGAAACTCATGATCTCGCTGCCCAGACGTCTTCAAACTGTTTTGAAAAGAAGAGGAGATGCTTCACCATGGTAAACATGCCCCCGTCCCAACTATTTTAAGACCTGTAGCAGGCATCAAATTTGAAATGAGCTCATTTTGTGCATAAAATTGAAAAACATTTAAACATTTATGTTATCTATGTTCTATTGTGAATAAAATATTGGCTCATGTGATTTGAAATTCTTTTAGTTTTCATTTTATTCAAATTTAAAAAACGTCCCAACATTTCTGGAATTTGGGTTGTGTGTATATACAGGTGCATCTCAATAAATTAGAATGTCATGGAAAAGTTCATTTATTTCAGTAATTCAACTCAAATTGTGAAACTCGTGTATTAAATAAATTCAGTGCACACAGACTGAAGTAGTTGAAGTCTTTGGTTCTTTTAATTGTGATGATTTTGGCTCACATTTAACAAAAACCCCCCAATTCACTATCTAAACAAATTAGAATATGGTGACATGCCAATCAGCTGCTCAACTCAAAACACCTGCAAAGGTTTCCTGAGCCTTCAAAATGATCTCTCAGTTTGGTTCACTAGGCTACACAATCATGGGGAAGACTGCTGATCTGACAGTTGTCCAGAAGACAATCATTGACACCCTTCATAAGGAAGGTAAGCCACAAACATTCATTACCAAAGAAGCTGGCTGTTCACAGAGTGCTGAATCCAAGCATGTTAACAGAAAGTTGAGTGGAAGGAAAAAGTGTGGAAGAAAAAGATGCACAACCAACCGAGAGAACCGCAGCCTTATGAGGATTGTCAAGCAAAATCGATTCAAGAATTTGGGTGAACTTCACAAGGAATGGACTGAGGCTGGGGTCAAGGCATCAAGAGCCACCACACACAGACGTGTCAATTTGGCTACAGTTGTTGTATTCCTCTTGTTAAGCCACTCCTTGAACCACAGACAACAAGGCGTCTTACCTGGGCTAAGGAGAAGAAGAACTGGACTGTTGCCCGGTGGTCCAAAGTCCTCTTTTCAGATGAGAGCAAGTTTTGTATTTCATTTGGAAACCAAGGTCCTAGAGTCTGGAGGAAGGGTGGAGAAGCTCATAGCCCAAGTTGCTTGAAGTCCAGTGTTAAGTTGCCACAGTCTGTGATGATTTGGGGTGCAATGTCATCTGCTGGTGTTGGTCCATTGTGTTTTTTGAAAACCAAAGTCACTACACCCGTTTACCAAGAAATTTTGGAGCACTTCATGCTTCCTTCTGCTGACCAGCTTTTTAAAGATGCTGATTTCATTTTCCAGCAGGATTTGGCACCTGCCCACACTGCCAAAAGCACCAAAAGTTGGTTAAAAGACCATGGTGTTGGTGTGCTTGACTGGTCAGCAAACTCACCAGACCTGAACCCCATAGAGAATCTATGGGGTATTGTCAAGAAGAAAATGAGAAACAAGAGACCAAAAAATGCAGATGAGCTGAAGGCTACTGTCAAAGAAACCTGGGCTTCCATACCACCTCAGCAGTGCCACAAACTGATCACCTCCATGCCATGCCGAATTGAGGCAGTAATTAAGCAAAAGGAGCCCCTATCAAGTATTGAGTACATATACAGTAAATGAACATACTTTCCAAAAGGCCAACAATTCACTAAAAAAATTTTTTTATTGGTCTTATGAAGTATTTTAATTTGTTGAGAATGGGATTTTGTTAAATGTGAGCCAAAATCATCACAATTAAAAGAACCAAAAACTTAAACTACTTCAGTCTGTGTGCATTGAATTTATTTAATACACGAGTTTCACAATTTGAGTTGAATTACTGAAATAAATGAACTTTTCCACGACATTCTAATTTGAGATGCACCTGTGTGTGTGTGTGTGTGTGTGTGTGTGTGTGTGTGTGTGTATATATATATATATATATATATATATATATATATATATATATATATGAGACCGGTTGAATGTTTGCGGAGCGAGTTCTGGGCGTATTTGGTCCATATCAGGAACCGACTCCAATCATTCTGGTTCTGATGGCAGCATGATCTTAGAAATCGGGTTATCTCTTGGTTGAGTCTCTCCACCTGGCCGTTGGATTGTGGGTGATAACCGGAGGTGAGACTGACGTTGATGTTTAGTTGTTGACAGAAGGATTTCCAGACTCGAGACGTGAATTGTGGACCCCGGTCTGAAACTATGTCCTCGGGTAGTCCATAGAAGTGAAAAACCTGTTCTAAGAGAACCTCTGCGGTCTCGAAGGCTGTGGGTAGTTTGGGTAAGGGTATGAGTCGGCAGGCCTTGGAGAATCGGTTGTATAATTCCTAGAGTTGGGGAGGTCAGTAACAAAGTCAATGGCAATATGAGACCATGGGCGCTGAGGGACAGGCAGAGGCTGTAACAACCCAGCGGGGCATTGGTGAGATGATTTGGACATGTTGCAGGTTGGACATTGTTGGACGAATGTGATCGTGTCAGCCTGTAGCGATGGCCACCAGAAATGTTCGGACACCAGCTGGAGTGAAGCTGTAATCCCGGGGTGACCAGAGCTGAGGGAGTCGTGCACCAGATGTAGGACTCATTAGCCAAGGTCATGAGGAACATAAGTTCGATCGTTGGGACAACTCGGTGAAGTGGGATCATTAGCTTGAGCCTCGATGATCTCAGTGAGAATGTCCCATTGGACGGGAGCTACGATTAATGTTGACGGGATGACGGTTTCGTTGATGCTTCTCAGAGAAGGTGAAGAGTCATGTAGTCTAGACAGTGCATCGGCTTTGGACCCTGGTCTAAAGGTTACTTTAAAATCGAAGTGTGAGAAGAACAATGACCATCTGGCCTGCCGGGGGTTGAGCCGTTTGGCTGAGCGGATATACTCTAGATTACGGTGATCTGTGAGAACAGTGAAAGGAACTTTAACGCTCTATAGTCAATGTCGCCATTCTCCAAAGGCTGCCTTCATCGCCAGAAACTCACGGTCTCCAACATCATAGTTTCTCTCGGCGGAATTCAGTTTGCGTGAGTAATAAGCACATGGGAAGAGCTTGGGAGGATTGCCATGACGTTGAGATAGGATGGCTCCAATGCCAGTGTTGGAAGCGTCGACTTCAACTATGAACTCTAGATCTGGGTCTGGGTAATGGAGGATGGGTGCAGTGGTGAAGCGATCCTTGAGTTGTTGAAAAGCGTTCTGAGCTGATGGTGACCAGTTTAAGCGCTGTCTCCCTCCCTTGTGCAGTGAAGTGAGCGGAGCCGCTATGGTGCTGAAGTTACGTATGAATCGCCTGTAGAAATTGGCTAAGCCCAAGAATCGTTGCAGCTCTTTCACGGTCATTGGTTGCGGCCAGTTCAGTACTGATTGTACCTTGTTATTGTCCATAGTGACCCCGCCGGCGCTGATGATGTAACCCAGGAAGGACACTAGTGTTTGATGGAACTCACACTTTTCTTTCTTTGCATACAGCTGATGTTCAATTAGACGATTTAGAACTGCCCGGACGTGTTGAACGTACGTTTCCAGAGAGTCTGAGTAGATCAGTATGTCATCGATGTAGACTATTACACAGCGATTGAGCATGTCCCGAAACACATCATTGATGTAGGCTTGGAAGACGGACGGACTATTGTAGAGCCCGAATGGCATAACGAGGTATTCATAGTGCCCAGTGGTCGTTGAGAAAACTGTCTTCCACTCATCTCCGTCCCGGATGCGGATTAGATTATAGGCGCAGCGGAGGTCAAGCTTGGTAAAGTACTTGGCAGTACGAAGTTGTTCTAGGGCGGCTGGGACCAAGAGGCAGTGGGTAACGGAACTTCACTGTGATATCGTTGAGACTTCGTTAATCAATGCATGGTTGTAGACCCCCGTCCTTCTTAACGAAGAAGAACCCGGCTGATGCAGGAGAGGTGGATGGTTTAATGAAGCCCTTAGCCAGTTCCTCCTCGATGTATGCTTTCATAGCCTCAGACTCAGGTTGTGATAAGTACTCTGCCTCTCATTGGCATGGTTCCAGGAAGCAGATCGATGGCGCAATCACTGGATCGATGTGGTGGAAGTTGAGAGGCCTTCAACTTGCTGAACGCTTCAGAGAGATCTTGGTATTCCACTGGATGGTCTGATATGGCTGGGGTTTCTGATGACGAGGGAGATTCGGAGGTTGTGACATGAAGCTGAAACTGCAGCCATTCTTTCTGACAGCGCTCTGACCATTGTTGAATCTGTTTAGTAGCCCAGGAAATACTAGGGTTGTGTCTCTCCAGCCAGGGTAAGCCGAGAATCACCGGGTTCTGTTGTGAATCAATGACGAAGAGACGTATGAGTTCGGTGTGGAGAGATCCGATTTTTAGAGTGAGGTCTTGGGTAGTAAATTTTACCAGTCCTGTGCCCAATGGGCGTCCGTCTAGCGCCGCCACTGCCAACCGGGATTCACATGGAAGGAGAGGAAGTTTATGAGAATTAGCAAAGTTGATATCAATGAAATTTCCCGCTGCCCCAGAGTCAGTTAAAATCATTGTCTCAACTGTAACATTCGTATTAGTTAGAGAAATAGATACATTTAAAATGTTGGGAGAAGCACTCACCGCCGTAGTATCTTTGATGGACGTTCGAGTGGGACAGTTGGCTCGCAGGTGACCTGATAACCTGCAGTACAGGCAGAGGTGGTTTCGCACTCTGCGTTCCCTCTCCTCCGATGACAAACGAGTGACTCCTATATGCATGGGCTCAGGTTCTGAAGCAATTGTGAAGGTGGGCGTTTGAATGGAAGAGTGTTGTGAAGGACGTCGTGAGCGCAGGAGATTATCAAAGCGGATAGCGAGATCGATAAACTGTTCCAGCGTCTTTCCCTCATCGCGGCAGGCTAGTTCAGTTTGTAGTTCAGTCGATAAGCCCTTGCGATAAAGCAGCTTCAGAGGACCGTTATCCCAACCGGTCTGGGCTGCGAGTGTGCGGAAAGTAAGAGAGTAGTCAGCTGTCGTGTCTTTCCCTTGACGGAGCGTGAGCAGTTGTTCGCCTGCCTCTTTGCCACTAGCAGTGTGTTCAAATACCTCTCGAAATTGATGGAGGAAGTCAGTGGATGAGGGGAATGACATGCTTCCTCCTTCCCATATTGCAGTAGCCCAGTCCAAAGCTCGGCCAGTTAACAAGGAACAGATAAACGATACGCGGGTGTTGTCAGTGGGGTATAACAGTGGTTGCTGATCCATAAACAGTGAGCATTGTAACAGAAATTTATCCCTTACCCCTTACACTTGTCCGGGAAGCCGTCAAATTTCTCTGGGACAGATAGTCGAGGGTTTCCTAAGGGAAGGTTCATGTTCGAGATTACAGGCTGAGGCTCAGGTGCTGGTGGGTGCGGTGGTGGTGTGGTTAGCTGTAGTGATTGCAGCGTCTTCACTAACTCCTCAGTTAGAGTTGTTGTTGGTGTGATGCTAACATGCACTGTAAAAAAAATTCTGTAAAATTTACGGTAAAAAACTGGCAGCTGTGGTTGCCGGAATTCTACCGTAAAATATACGGTAGCAACGTTTTAGGTTTTACGGTTTTAACTTAAATTTACAGTTAAATACCGTAATTTCATTAACTGATATAATGTTAATATACCAACCTATTGAAGTACTGAAATCTGTTTTGTACATTTGTATTACACTGATAACCACCAAATGCAGGTGGTGATGAGAAAGTCACATGATGAAACAAAGCCCATCACAAGCAGATTTTAAATAATAACATATATAGAAAGTGCACAGTGTCATTCACACAAACACCATCATGGTGAGACTCATTAAACTGAAATATGCAATAAACATTAATTTAACAACATTAGATGTAATATACAACCCTAATTAACATAACTGATAAGAAAAAACTAAGAAGAAACCTAATTATTTGAAAGAAAAAACATCAAATTCAAACAAAATTTGAAATGCAATGCAGGGAATTCTGGGAACGTCAATTTACGGTTTTTCCCTGTAAATTTTACATTCTTTTTCACTTCCAAAAGCGGTATTTCACCGTAAAATTGTCTGAAATGTCTATTACAGTTTTTCACCGTATATATTAGGGGAACTTACCGTTAACCATTTAACAGGTTTTTACCGTAGCTTTTTCACAGTTTTTTACCATTAAAATCACGGTCATTTTTTACAGTATGGTAGCCTGAACTGAGACCTCGGAGGTGAGTTGATAAACGACTGCTGGATCCGCGAATGGCGAAGTCTTCTGTAATGAGGGATCAGAAGCGTGTGGATCCATTTGCAGATAAACTTTAATAATCTTGATCAGGGTCAAACAAGCAATGGTCAAACGACAGCGTCAGGTATATCAGAGACAGAACAGAGACAGAAACAATACTGAGTCGGGGCAGGCAGCAAAACAATCAGAGTTCCAGAGGGCAAGATCGCAAGGGCAGGTGGCAGAGAATCGGTGGTAGTCAAACAGTCCAAGGTCAATCACAGAAAACTTACAGGAATACAGGGGAAACGCTTAGAAAAGTCAGCCGGTGCAAAACAAGACTTCGCAGTGAGTGTGAATGAAAACGCTGCTTAAGTAGAGCAGTAAATGGGAGACACCTGTGCCGGTGATTAGTCTCAGTACGGGGTGTATGGGAAATGGAGTCCAAGAAGGTCAATACTCAGGTGAGGGTGCCCTCCGGTGGCCAGCAGAGAGAGCCACAGAGGTCTGATTCATGACAGATAGATAGATAGATATGTAGTGAATTTGCTTTTGCCAACCTAAGGAGGTGAAATAGTGTAGTGATGGGTACTCACGTCATGATAGATGGATATGATTTTTGGATCATGTGTCACTTAAGGTGTGGTTAGCAGTATATCACATAAGAAAGATTGGTGGGATACCTAACTTGTAGAACCTTACTGCATTATCAACACAAGGAAGACACAAGTGTAATAAAATACATTTTATTAACAAAAGCTAGACAAGAGTAATCAACAACTACTAAATGAATACCATGAATGAAAAAGGAATAAAGTGCATAAGATGCATAAAATGCAAGTGATTATGTTGGATGTTGCTATGTCAGAGCTATGTTATCTGGAAAGATAAACTGTCACTACTCTGAAACAAGTAAGGTGAAGAACCTTATTATGCATCAAACAAATACCTGAAAGAATATTTGTTATCAACTGAAATCAGCTATATAACATCTAATGTCAATTAGAAAAATCATATACTGATAACAATGCCAAGGTCTCTGGAAGAGGTTTGGATAGGTGATAGTTACGTTCTCTGTGGTTGAGTGAGCAGTCCGGTGGCAGTGACTTCATCCACTGGTTGTGCTGGTAACAATGCAGTGGGGAAAGGAGCAGGAATCCGTTTCGACAGCCTTGAACACAAAGCGCTTGAGGATGCTGATCTCCTGGAGCACCAAAGTGTCCTAAAATCTGGAACACGCAGATGTGACCCTGAAGTAGGTGCAGAAGGTACTTAGCCTGAAACACGCAAGCAAAGGTACCTTGGAGTGAAGGTTTGCTCGCCGGAGTTGTTGCAAATGTCTGTGTGTCTTTGCCTCTCTGGGCTAGAGACCCAGAATTTGGTCGATCCACTTTGTCTCTCTAGGGTGGAGACTCAGGACGTGCTGCATCTGTTGTTGTCTCGCTGGACAAAGAATTTGAATGAAGTCTGAACGTAGATTATCTCTTTCCTTGCAGGCTGGAGGCTCAGAACGTGGTCGTATCTGTTGCTGCCTCAAAGCTGGGGACTCAGGAACTGTGTATCTGTTAATGTCTCACCCTTGCAGGCCGGAGACTCAGATCTGGTGTATCTGCTACTGTCTCTCTGGATGGGAGACTCAGAACGGATGTGTCTGTTACTGTCCCTTCCCTTACGGGCCGGAGACTCAGAACTGGTTTATCTGTTAACGTCTTTCCCTTTCGGGACTCAGACTCAGAACGGATGTGTCTGTTACTGTCCCTTCCCTTACGGGCCGGAGACTCAGAACGGGTACATCGGATGCTCTGTTACTGTCCCTCTCCTTACAGGCCGGAGACTCAGAACGGGTTGTCTGTTACTGTCCCTTCCGTTACGGCCCGGAGACTCAGAACTGGTTTATCTGTTAATGTCTTTCCCTTTCGGGACTCAGACTCAGAACAAGGAGTGTCTTTTGGAAAGGTACCTTTATCTCTTTCCGATGAGGAGGAGATTGCAGTCTGGCGCTTCTCCTTTTCCAGGCTGTGATTGGCTATTTCCATCAGAGAGGGGGGACACGGTGTGGCCCACCCTTCTTTCCTCCTGTGGAACTTATTTGCATAGTCCAATCACACATTTAGAAAAGTGTCACTAAAGTTTTACCAATGCATCATTCACTTACCAAACCACAACCAGAATACCTTTGGCAATGTTACAAACACATTAATTCCAAACATGATGGAAGAAGACTGAACTATCATGCATGCATTCATTTGTCCATTAACAGCTGAGTTTGTGTAAGATGTATTTCTCTGAATAAGTATAAGATGTGTGTGTTGTAGTTTGCATCAGTTTAAGGTTTGAGAACATAGTTATGAATGGATTTGGATGGAACTCTGTGATCCCTGTTTGTTTCACCCACTGCTGCTGTGTCCAGAGGTACTAAGGAATTTTTATGGCAGTCACAGGCCAAAACCTGAGGAATCAGTCTGTTGGTGGGTGAAGGGCAAAAACTGCATTTTGACCAATAGGACGTCCCGTCCTTCCCGGGCTTTGTACCAAAGGTGGTCTTCTTGCCCTCTAAGAGGTGTCTGGCCGTTGTCCTGGCATCTTTATCTGATGGCGTTGGACAATTTTCTTATGTTAGTCCACCAAGATCCAGTCAAAATGTAGCAAACCTTTGTCCACTATAGTGGTCAGAGAGGGGCCCCACCATAAGCTTGGCCCTGGAATGTGCTGTCCACTACAGATAGATAGATAGATAGATAGATCATTTATTTGTCCTCAGAGAGGAAATTCATTTTCACAGAAGGTGCGTAAAACACACAAAGACAGCTACACATAATTTACACACTTGTCACAGTACACTCACAAACAGTTACGTCCCCCACAAAAAAAAACAAAACAAAAAAAAAAAAAATGCAAGAGTGTAAGATGAAGGCCGATTTCCTATGTGTTTAAAGCTTGTATGGCTGTAGGAACAAAACTCACTGAAGTTAGTTCTCCTACACATAGGTAATCTATACCTACGTTCAGATGGGAGAGGTATGAAATACCGATGGAGTGGGTGATCTGGGTCATTTAGGATTATGTGTGCTTTCCGGATCGTAGCTGAAGTAACACAGTCTGATCACTTAGGAGTAGGAATACCAATAATCTTAGCCAAATTATCTATCTTTAAAAGTTTGTTCCTATTACGCCTATAACGGCTGTGAGCATATGAAAAAAAAATGGCACCATACATAAGAACTGGCTCAATAATACTCAGATACAGGAGAAGGAGACGAGGCTGAACAGACAGCTGCTTAAGTTTACGGAAGAACTGTAAGTCTCTGTTGACAGCCTTTATAGATACCTAAGATATGCTCATTAAAACTGAGATGATCATCCAGTGTAATGCCAAGGTATCTAAAATGCTCCACCCTTTCAACCTTCTCTCCGTTAATGTCAATACTTGGATGGATCTGTGTTTTGGAGGAGCTAAAAACCAATTCTTTAGTCTTTGAAATGTTAAAATGTAAAAAATTGTCATCACACCTTGTGCTAAAATATGTTATGGAGCGTTGATAATCCAAAAAAGAATCGTTATCATTGTTTTTGAGCAACGCAAGAATAGCTGTGTCATCTGCATATTTAAAATAATGGATAGTAGTAAATGGACTCTGACAATCATTCATATAGAGAATGTAGAGAAATGGACATAATACACATCCCTGGGGGGCCCCAGTATTAAGAACAATGGTGGGTGATAATAAATTGTCAACTTTTACCACTTGCGGCCTATTACACAGAAAATTATAAATCCAGTGAATTAATGATGATGGAACTTGCAGGCCCAAGTAATCTCTTGATTACCCGATGACGCTGAATTGAATTAAAGGCAGAACAAAAGTCAATAAAAAGAAGTCTAGCATAATTTCCAGGGGTGTCTAAGTCAGCAGCGTCATCTGTACCTCTTTTCTGCTTGTATGCAAATTGAAGAGAGTCCAAAAATGGTGAAACATATGGAAAAATGATATTTTGGACCAATTTCTCAAAACATTTCATTATGATTGAGGTTAACGACACCGACCTGTAATGATTTAACTCTTATAGATGTGATTTTTTGGGAACAGGAATGACAATTGATGATTTCTATATGACCGGTATTTTTGAAGTTACTATATATACATTATCGGGTTGATGTTAGTAAAGTTGACTCTCTATTAATGAGTCAAAATGATTCAAACATTACAAATTGTTCCCATTTGTCTCGAGATAAATAATCCATTTGATGACCTCTTTTGTCTGAGAAGTTTATTATCGTAGGCCACTTTGTATTAATTAAACAGATTTGCATATTCTTCATCTGTAATGAAGCACTCAGTTATTTTGAGACATCCCTGCGTTTCAAGGAAAAGTGTATTGTGAACTGGTATGTTAAATTTCCGCTGAGAAGCAGGAATTTGGCAAATACAGTGGAAGATAGTGTTGGGGAATCGAGAATGGTTTCTTATTCAGCCCATTAAAAAATACAGAAAAAACAATGACGTTCGGTTCTGATGCGAACAGTGTACAGTACTGAATAAAAGTACAAAACATACAACAATGACTGTTATGAGCTAAATCTTTTTAATGAACCAAACATACATCCTCAATTTGGAACCGCATACAAACATACTACTCTCACTATTTCTGACATAGAAATTAAAAAGTGGTAGTCGCATGCTAGCCTAGTATGCGGCAACAGAGCGGCCAGTATAGTCCAACTCCCAATTAAATGCCTGTTGTGAGCTGGATCTTTTTAGTGAATCAAAAACATACAGAGCAACCAATAGTCCAATTCTCAAGCAAATTATCCTCATGAATTGGTTCTCCTTAGTTAATTATACAGCTCAAACAATGTAATCCAACCAATTCCTGAAAGAATTACTCTTTTAGTGAACCAAACACAAACTACAGTTTAGGACTGTGATTATCGGATTGCTTTTATACCACTTTTAAACAGTGAGAAGTCATTTAAAAGTCTGTGTATGCTCACCCCTTGTAAGAATTGTTTTAATTGTGTTTATTATAAAAATGATCTCCTCATTGTTTCTTTTTGATGAAAACAACAACACAAGATTTGAAATTATAGTGACTGAGATGATTTGGGTTCTTATACCTGCAAATTTACTATCCACACAGACTTGGATCAGGTTCTCTTATTCTGTGTAAGTGCAGCGCTGCTGCTGCATTGTTTGTCTTCTGCAGTAAGACATATGTGGGCGAACTGCAGCTGAAGAGCTCAGAGTTAAAATGCTGAAGTCTCCACATAACACTCTGACAGCTGCCGGAGATGAACAGGGCTTTCCTTAATACTCTAAAAATACCTCTAGCCACCTCTCTTTATTTGTTTCTCCACAACACTGACCTGGCAAGTGCTAGCAGGGAGAAGTATTGTTTAAATTAAAAAGGCATTAGTATTTATGAGTGTTTGAGATACTCTAAGAAGTATAGATAGATAGGCAGGCATACAGACAGACAGATAGATGGATGGATGGACGGAGAGACAGACAGATAAATAGATAGACAGACAGACAGACATACAGTTATATAGACAGACGGACGGACGCGGACGGACGGACGGACGATTCATCATCAAAGCCATTCTGAATAAGTCTATGTAGTGAGTTTGAAATCATTCTGTAAATGAGTGGCAAGGATGATGCAAAAAACTGCAATTGTGATTTTGTGAGCATCAGTTTCCGTAGCTACAACAATAATTCTTCCCAAGAGACATTCTGTGCTTCCTCTTCCCTGTGACATCACTTCCTCTTCCAGTGAACTTCCCTTGAGGCTCATTCATGCAACACAATGTTCTAATAGCTTGATTGTTTGTGTTTGTTATATAATATTTGTATATATTTGTGTTTCTGCTACTCTTGTTTTGCTGTTTAACCATTTTTTTCCCCCACGCTTTTTTCCAGGTCATCTCTGACATGTCCACATTGTCTTAAGCAGAGCAACACGTTTGATCCTTTTCTGTGCATTTCCCTCCCTATTCCTCTAAGACAGACGAGGTGAGTACAATTGTACCAAACTGAAGCCTTTTGAAGTTGTTGATTCATGCAAAAATGTAAATGTTTTTCTTGCTGTGGTTGTATTCTAACATTTTTGCCGCTCTGTACTCAAAAACAATGAAGCATTCAAACCAACAGCAGCAGATGGATTGCCAGGGAAATCCTTTTTTTTTTTTTTTTTTTTTTTTTTTTTTTTTTTTTTTTTTTTTTGGAGGAAATGAACACCCTCATGTTCACAAATGTACAACTATTGTCCCACACATGCTGTAATGTATAATGTTTCTGTATATACATGTTTATATAAAACAACTTTGCAGTGATATAAGTTAATACCAGTTATACTGGTTATGAGGGATGAAACCAGTATGAAATTTTATACTGGTTTAAAGGAAGTTTGAAACTTGTTTGACAAAAACAGTTAATATCCTAATTAATTAATTATCCTAAATGCATACAATAGGCTTAAAGCTGCAGTCCGTAACTTTTTTTTGTTTAAAAATGATCCAAAATCAATATTTGAGCAAGTACATAACCAGCCAGTGTTTAAAACTATCACCTGACTTTAGCCCGATTCACATCGGTTAGCTTATAATAATGTTTTCTAATTTGAGTGATATGGGTAGGTTTTCACAGGAAATTCAAGCATGGCACTGCGTCATTACGTCACGTCTGTAAAGATAAAGAAGTTGTCCCAGCTACTAGGCTATCGCATGTGAGGATCCTGCAGGTGGCGGATCATTTATAGCCTTTTCTCACAGCAGCTAGAATAATTAAATGTATCATTTTGATGGCGGATTGTAATCCAGAAAGGATTGTGTGTTTATGAAACACGTGAATGAAATTAAATTATATTCCAGTTTTAAATGTGGTTCTTCTGATTACAGATAGCCTGGGATTACGCAAGATTTGTATTTTAAAGTAAACCAGTTCGAAGGAAGAATAATTTGCTTTTTGGGTTAAAAGAATTTCTTAATATGAAATTCGAATGGCATGACAATTAGATTAGACTTTACAGAAATTGAAATCTACACGCTAATACACACTATACTCATAGTCATGCAATGCTGATGTTGTTAACATTAATAATCTGAGAATAAAGTATAACAGTAATAATAATTTACACGGTTTGATGTGATATGAGCTAACATTGGTAGCGCGATTTGGCAGAAACGTGGCAGACTTGTTACTTGTTCAGATGGCAGTATACGGCGACAATTCTTATTTGGGTTTATATTCAAGACGTAGGCTGGAATATGTGATTGTGAAGTACAGTAAATATCCACACTGGCGCGGTGGCTGACAGCCACACATACTCCTCAAAACATTAGATTCATCCGTGCTGGAGCTGTGCCAACACACAACCCCACGCAAGCAAGATAATTCCGCAAGCAGCTGCAATTCCAGGTTTTCAAACAGAGATGGCGACAAAGAGGCAAAACTTACGGACTGCAGCTTTAAATAATAAAGGGCACCTAAAGCGCATCTTATCTGTCAATATAAACCTAAACATTTACCCAAAAATCAGAATAATTAACCCAAAATTAAATTTCGTCATAATTTACTTGTTTTTCTAATGACTTCATTTATTCAACACCAAAGATTTTGCAGAATACATAGCTGCTCTCTTCCTTACTGTAGAAGTAGATGCAAACCAGGGTTTATCAAGCTCCAAAAAAACACTGTAAATCATGTTAAAATAGTTAATAAGACTGCACTACAGTCCATATGATAAATTTGTGTGAGAAACAGACTGACACTGAAGTCTTCTTCAGTGAATATTAGCTTCAGTTTGAACATTCTGATATATTTTTCTCTTTTTGTGTTCCAAGAAATAAAGGGAGTCTCATACAGGTTTCATAATGATACAATCTTCATTTTTGGTTGAACTATTCCTTTAGGGCAGAACACATGACCAGTTAAAAGGAAAGTGAACTGTTTGAGGTGTGGCACTTTTTACGTGACCGATTGCCTTATTGCTTCCGGCAATTCATTCTGCGTTTACCCCAACGCCACCCTTATTCACAGTAGTTTATGTCTGAGAAGGGCGTTTTCAGGCTTTAGGTCATATATCAGCAGGGTTGTAGTAGTGGAGTAAAACTATATCACAGTGTAAATATTGGTACAGTCGTAGATGATGTCAGTTAGGAGGAGATGACATCACTTTAGCAAGAGCTATAAAGAGTTCAAATGTTTGGGGTCAGTGGAATTTTTTTTTTAAGAAATTAGTACTTTTTCAGCAAAAAGGCTTTAATCAAATGTGACAGGAAAGACATTTATGTTGTTACAAAGGTTTCTGTTTCAAGTAAATGCAGTTCTTTTGAATCATGAAAAAAGTAAATGTTTTCAACATTGATAATAATAAGAAATGTTTTTTGAGCAGCAAATCAGCATAGTCAAATGATTTCTGAAGGATCATGTGACACTGAAGATTGGAGTAATGATGCTGAAATTTCAGCTTTGCATCACAGCAACAAACTACATTTTAACATACAGAAATAGAAATCAGTTAGAAAGCAGTATAAGAGACGTATTTCAAAAAATTGTACAGACCCCAAACTTTTGAAGTGTACACTCTAAAAAAAAATGCTGGGTTATTTTTTTAACCCAAACGCTGGGTTCAGTGAGTGCAACGATGATAGATGTCCCTCTAGAAAATGCACAAAATATGCGTTCTGTGTGAACGGCTTGATTTCAGTTTTGACGTAAACATCATCTCCACATTGATGTTCTCTTTTTCCGCAGTATTTTGAATGAACAACGTATCCAGTGGGTTCAACTGGATAGGCTAAAAAAAAAAAAAAAGGCATTAAAATGCAATGACACCTACCTACATCGTCAACGTTTTGCATTCGAATGTGGATTTTTATTTTAAATTCGACTAATATTCGAAATTGTTTTTTTTTTTTTTTTTTTTGACAGCCCTAGTGTGAATACACCTTTAGTGACCAAACAGATTCATTCTTAAGCCACACCCACCTGCTTAAGCCACACCCACTCACTTTTGTAGCCCTTTATAGAGATTTCAAGATGAGATTTCAAGACGCCCTTTATTGCTATCAGTAACATTTTAAATGTAAAAGCTGCTTTTAGATCATAAAGGATGCATTGTCTTCTCTCTCTGCAGACCAGTGTGTGTGACTTTGGTGTTTAGCAGTAAAGGGCAGCGGTATCTGAGAGTGGGGCTCGCTGTGCCTCTCTTCGGCTCTTTGGCATGTCTGCGCCGGATGGTGGCAGATGAGGGCAAGATCTCTCCTGATCAGGTGACAGCTGCACACAGCATCACACAGACAGACCTCATGCCTGCACACAGTATATCACCTGACCAAATCTCCTGCATTGTTACAGTGATCGTGTCAGATGGTGATACTGTGGGACTTTGATATATGCCATGATCCCAAAAGATGATCATAATCATATGCTATATGGTATTTGGAAGAATCAGAAGATTATTTTATAGCTAGTTATTATTTTAATGCCTAAAATGTATGTAGATATCATTGGTATCACCGGTAATAAATGTGAATTGATTGATAAGCTTGATAAATCAGATGTGAGATGTGTTTCAAATATAAAAATGTAGTTGTATCGCTATCTTTAATAATAAGAATAATAACTGCAATAATTGAGTCATTTTATTCCATTTTTAATTCCCTGTTCTTCTAGGTAATATTGACAGAAATCTACACAACAGGTTTCCACCGCTCGTTCTTTGATGACGATGACTTGACCAGCATAGCAGAGAGTGACGTCATCTATGCCTTCCAAGCCCCACCCCTTTACATCAGGGGTGGATCTGCACGAATCTCAGGTAAATGTAGCCAGCTGTAGAGGATGTTTTTCAGGATTATAGGCACCTTTTAGGTTTTAATATCATCTTTATCCAAATATAAGAGTTGTGTTTCTGACTGAAATTGGGGGTATAGATTTAGAATGGATTAAATCGCTGTATACAGTAAGTTCCTCAGTGATTTTATTTTTGGTCCAGTATGCCCTGATGGTCGGCTTGAACATAGGCCATGATTTCTGTGTTTCTGAGTCTGTGTTCACTAGGGTTGGGCCAAATTCATAACACGCATACTTTTTCAGTTCATGACAGCGTGAAATGTCATTGTAATGTGCTGCTCAAGAAACATTATTATCAATGTTGAAAACAGTTGTGCTGCCTAATATTGCTGTAGAAACTTGCCATCACAAGATAGGAAGAGAAATCTTACAGAGTTACAAATATATGTAACAAAATTCTACACAGTCATGCAAATGTTTTGCAACACGGTATAGCTATTTAAATAAATAGTTATGACTAATGATGCATTTTTGATCTCCTAAATATTTTTCTATTATTTCTTTTATTTTTTGTATTTTTAAAATTGTAATATATTTCTGATTAAACATATTTTTCTTAACTCAAAACAATCAACACTGACATAAAAAAAATGTAAATTTTACTATATAGTGTCATAAAATGCACAACACATTTTTCAATATAACTACAAAAACATACAATTTAGAGCATCGAATTTGAATTATACATTTTGCTTCCTTTATTCTGAAGTTCCTTAAAGGGATAGTTGACCCAAAAATGACAATTCTGTCATCATTTACTCACCCTCAAGTTGTTTCAAACCTATATGAGTTTCTTTCTTCACAAAAGAAGATATGTTGAAGAACGTTAGTGACCAAACAGTTGATGCAGTCAAAGCAGCCATTAACCATAGAATTTTTTTTCCATTATGTGAGTCAATAGCTACCGTCAACTGATTGGTTGCCTACATTCTTGCCAAACAATGGTTACCAACATGACAAAATTTACATTTTTGGGTATTATTACGATTATTACAATGATTAATTCACTACTAATTGACTATTATGATTAATCGTTAATTATGGTCAGTTAATCATCAATTATTATTTCGTTTGCACTCCTACCTGCTCTCATAAGCACCGTGTGTGTCTTCTTTTATTGGATTGCATATAGGAGGGCTGAATTACAGTCTCCACAGTGGAGATCTGTGAAGAGGAGAGGTGTTTAATTAACAATCTCACAGTGTTACTTTTGAGTGATAACCTCAAACGGATTCAGTGGGGTTCATCAAGTGACAAGAAAGAAGACAGACTGCATGAGCATAGCCACTTAAAGTCAGCTCAGGTCATACCTTCCCATTCTTCATTTTGAAAACCGAATATGAAAAGACCTTGAGACGGAATGCTGGGAAGCACAGCTATCCTGATGTTCAGCCATAAAAACGTCCCTTCTTGATTAAAAAGCCAGCCAGTCCTCCATCTGTCCCTGATGGCACATGTGACCTTCCAGGTGTAATGTGTTCATAATGTGTAACGGTCTTGCTGATCGTCATCGTCAAGCTGATTTGCCATTAAACGTGAAGTCATAAACCAGTGTTTATGCAAATGAGAGTGAATGATTGAAAGGGGCTTTGTCAGATAGTAGCTAGACAGACTATGACATTAAGATCCAGAGAGAATTACTTATTTTTCTCATTACATACTAACGAACGGACCAGTTTGCAAAGTGCATGACGCAATATGTGCTTTACTAATGTGTTTGTTTGCTATTTTTTAATTCATTGACATGAATATACACTACTGTTTTTAAAGTTTGCTGCTGGAGTATGATTATTAAATGTAAAAAAAAAAAAAATAATAATAAAAATAAACAATTCTCTTGTGCTCAATAAGGATGCATTTATTTGATCAAAATGCATTAAAACAGTAAAACTGTGAAATATTATTACAGATTAAAGTAACTGTTTTCTATTTGAATGTGTTTAAAAATGTAATTTATTTCTGTAATGGCAAAGCTGAATTTTCAGCATCGTTACTCCAGTCCTCAGAGTCCCATGATCTTTAAGAAATCATTCTAATATGTTGGTTTTCTGCTCAAGAAACATTATCAATATTGAAAACAGTTGTGCTGCATTGCTGTAGAAACTGTGATACTTTTTTTCAGGATCTTTGATGAACGGAAAGCTCTAAAGAACAGCATTTATGTGAAATAAAAACGTTTAGTTACATTATAAATGACTTTAAAGTCACTTTTGATCAATTTAACGCATCCTCGCTAACTGAAAGTATTAATTTAATTCAAAATAAAATAAAATTGGCCCAAACTTTTTAACAGCAGTGTATAATGTATCATGGTACTGACATGGTACATGTCCAACAATATGGTACACAAATACATGGTAGATTTGGGTACTTTTTGTTAGTAGATGTTTTGGTTTAGGAGTGCTTTTAATTTAAATTATTAAAGTTGTAAAGTGTTAAAGTGATAAATTAATGAAGTTAATAAACTGTCTCAATTTAATGTGCCGAGAAAACGTTATGTAAATTCTCCTGAAAAGTATCATTATTATGCCTCTTTTTGCACATCCAGACCAGCCCAACACAACAAAATTGACTCAACCAATAGCAATAGAGTCTAAGGCAGGACTATTTGTTTGTCCTATTAGGAGCATCTTTTAAACCATTTCAAAGTCATTTCAAAGTTTCAGTTGTGTGTGTTGATGTTCAAGGTGCAGAAATAACACACACTTAATGCTGTCACCTTGAAGATACGAGGCTATTCTGTCCCTGATAAAGTCACCCAGCTGAATTTTGGAAAAGAAATGATATACCAGTTTTTGGCCTTTTTTGGGGTAGTTTGTTCTGGGTACTTAATTAATGGCTGCTGCCCAGTCGTACTTTATTTGGAAGCAAACATCTGAAAGCTTGACGTCCATTTAGTATGTATGTGTATGCGTGTGAAGGTTGGCGTCAGATCATACACCCCACTGTGCTCAGTCTGCTGTCTGCTGTGCTCTATTTGCATGTCTCCATCTGTCTTTCTCTCTCTCTGTCACTCTCTTTCTCTCTTTATCCGTGCGTATGTCACCTTGTTTTGTCATACAATAAAATTTGACATTATTCGACTATATGGAGGCACAGACAATAAATCTGCCTGCGGATTATGTGTTAGGAGGTGACCTCTACCTCTCCTTGGTTCTCCCTCTCATCCCAGGGTTGCACCACAGTCTTCCGTCCTCTCCGTACACCTCGTCTGGGCCGGAGGGTCACAGACTGGCTGCGTCCGGAGCGCTGTCCTCTGAGTTCCTGAACCAGGCCGATGGGATGGTGAAGATCTTGCTGCTGGTGTGTAATGCAGCCGGAGCAGGACAGCAGGCAGTGAGGTACCCTAAAAATTATGACTTTTTTGACTGGTAACCAAACAGCTGTAGGTTTGAACCTCATTTAGGGGTCTTCAGAGCTAAGAGTTCAGTATTCAGCAGTTTGGCTCACCCTGTGTGAACTCGTTAACTTTTACACAGTTTTTTCATTTTAGTATTAGTTTATTTTTATTTTATTTATTTATTTATTTATTTAATTAATTTTTTTTTTTTTTTTTTTTTTTTTTTTGTCTTTTGGTGAAAAAAAAAGATCATTTAAACTTAGACAATGTTTTGCCATGTCAAATTTATTAATATTTGCCAAGTTTATTCTGACTAAAATGGCAACTAATTTTAGTCAAAAGAAATAACATTTTAGTTGACAAGAACATGCAAATTTTTCATCTATTGATTTAAATGTATCAACTCCAGAAACAAAATTATACTGACACTGTTGCAATACAATGTTGTGAAATCTTTATGTTTTAGTTATTTGTGCGTTTCAGTATGTTGTTACTGAAAAAACATATTCACAACTCATTCTGACTAGGTTGTAATTAAGTTGAAGTTCACTTGTGCTTTTTTGTAATTTTGTGCAGAATAAAGATGTATTACATTTATGTTGTGTATAAAGTTCAGTTTACCGGCGTTTAAGCGGGTTTGTTTCCAGCTTTATTAACTCTGACTGGGTTATTTGAAAATGTTCTACAATTTTCTGCTTCATAAACATATTCACACATGATTCAGTATCTTGCATTGTTCTTTTTTCTCACCATAATGTAAAAAATATTGGAAAATACACTGAACAAAATTATAAACGCAACACTTTTGTTTTTGCCCCCATTTTTCATGAGCTGAACTCAAAGATCTAAGACTTTTTCTATGTACACAAAAGGCCTATTTCTCTCAAATATTGTTCACAAATCTGTCTAAATCTGTGTTAGTGAGCACTTCTCCTTTGCCGAGATAATCAATCCACCTCACAGGTGTGGCATATCAAGATGCTGATTAGACAGCATGATTATTGCACAGGTGTGCCTTAAGCTGGCCACAATAAAAGGCCACTCTAAAATGTGCAGTTTTACTGTATTGGGGGGGTCCGGGGGGGTCCGAAAACCAGTCAGTATCTGGTGTGACCACCATTTGCCTCACGCAGTGCAACACACAGCACACATACATATCTTATGTATACAAAAACTTTTATTTTGGATGCGATTAATCGTGATAAATTATTTGACAGCACTTTTGCTCACCAAGGCTCCATTTATTTGATCAAACATACAGTAAAAACAGTAATATCATGAAATGTTAATACAATGTAAAATCACTGTTTTCTGTTTGAATATATATTTAAATGTAATTTATTCCTGTGATTCAAAGCTGAATTTTCAGCATCATTTCTCCAGTCTTCAGTGTCACATGATCCTTCAGAAATCATTCTAATATGATGATTTGAAGTTCAAGAACATTTATTATTTTTATTATCAATGTCAAAAACATTTGTGTTGCTTAATGTTTTTGTGGAAACCGTAATACGTTTTTTAATCAGGATATTTTGAAAAACAGAAAGTAAAAAAAAAAAAATTGAATTATTTGAAATATACATTTTTATAACATTATTAAAGTTTTTACTGTCCGTTTTGATCATTTTAATGCATCCTTGCTGAATAAACAGGAAAAAAAAAAAAAACAGGCGAAAAAAAAACTGACTAGATTAACACTAGTATATGGAGATTAACCAATCATAAGTTTATTTACAAAAAAAAAAAAGGTTAAATAAAGGTTTAATTCCAAGGGTCACAGAGTGTGAAAATGGTCTGAACTAGCATTATAAGTGGACTTCAGAGGACAAAACATGCCACTTAAAGCTGGCAAATATCAATCATGACAACTTTACCTCACCTTTTCACTTTTGCTCTAAAAGCTTCTCACAGATTCTTTGACGTTTGTCACATCAGAGCGATCCTGCAGACACACAGTGACAGTGACAGTCACTCAGAGATCAATACTCTCTTAAGTGTGAATGCCTTCAGAAATCTAATTTTGTTCCATGGCCTTTGGTAATGTGAGTTTCTCCCTCACTTTAATGGAAGTGAAAGAGAGAAGGAGAGAGAGTGAAGCTCAAAACATACATTCATATCTTACAGATGAGCTAGAGTGAGTTCATGTCATTTTGAAAGCAGTGATATTTTGATTGATTTTCCCCAGATAATGATAAAAGTGATATTCCCATCACAGAGTTAGCGTGTGGAAAGGACTAGATTTGATGTACAGCTGTAGTCATGAGTTCATTAACTGGAAATGTTTGAATATAGAAACTTACACTGAAACTAGGCAGATGTCATAATAAGAGCGTAACCATATCTTAAACATTGGGGGAGGGGGCAAAAAAGATTTAAGGGAATAACTAAATTAGATTAATTAAAATTAAATAAATAAAAATAGTAAAAGAACTACAATTTATTGTAATGCGTTTGAACTATTTGCAAATAATATTTAAATTTTAAAATATGCACATTCACTCTTAATCGTATGCCTAACATGCTGGAAATATTTCTGTTAATGTTTCTTGTCTCGCCACATTCACAAAATACAGTTACAAAAAACATTATATGAATCACGTAAACGATGAAGGGTATTTTTAGTTAGAAATGGTGTCATGGCATTTAGCTGCAATAAAATAGGTTAAACTGAAAAACAAAACAAAACACAAAAACTAACTAAATACAAATAAAAAATTACAAAAGCACATAATTACTACAACTAAAATTAAAATGAAAACTGAAAATATAAAAATAATAAATATAAATATAAAACAAATTCAAAAATGAATAAATATAATAGTATATAAATAATATACATTTAAAAAAAAACAAAACAACCTTTTTGAAAGTATTAAGATCATTAAGATGAATAAACTATTTTCTTATCAATGCAATTTACAGTTGGGCACTTGTAAGCACTTTAGAGTTCACATTAAAAAAACAAGGATTATTCCCTATGGTTTTCTACCCCAGAGGACTTTGCTGTCATTTTAAGATCATCATAGGAGCAGGTATATTGCAGGAGAACATCTTTTGATGTTCAGAGCTTGCAACATCAAACATAGTGGAAAAGTTCAGAAAGTCAGCAAAGTGTTTCTCAATTGTGTCCACGCTGATTTAGTTTGTTGCTAGTTCCTGGTTGTAGGCTTGTAGTAGCAATTTCAGCATGTCCATCTTTAAAGTCAACATAAAATCAAAAGTTATCCTATTAAACTGATTGAATACATTTTCCTGGTTTTACTGTGCATGATTTTTCAGTGTATGTTAATCCAAAGAATATATATATACATTTGTCTTTGTAATGTTTGTGATATGTGATACATTTTTCCCCTACTGACTTAACTTAGGCCAAAAGGGGTTAAATAATGTTCACCAAGAGCAAAATGGCTATTTAGACATTGTTTTGGGCTATTAAAATCTTGCCTATATGTAATGCAGTAATTTAATAACAATTACCATAATGCAATAATAGCAAATAGTGATAGATTTGAAAAAGAACCATTCATTTGAGCAACCATTCAGATGCTCTCAAGGATGAATTTGACTCTCAAAACTGTCTCCCCACCTTATTGAAGTGAAATGGTTTTCAGATGCTGTTTTTATTACAATTTCTATCTATTTTTGATGTTCAAAATGCATTTAAACTGTGTGGCGTCAAGCATATAGTGGACAGATAGTTAGATAGATGGACAGACAGATACTTTATTGCTGTATAATTTGGTGAAAACCTCCTGTGTTGTTGCCCGGGGCGAGCTGTGACGTTAACAGCATCAAAGCGTGTTTGTTCAGATCTCAGTTCTCTCTGCCTCCTATCAGAAAAAACTCCACCGTTGTTTTTGGCTGAGGCGAAACCCCAAACCAAATTACGTGTTTATCACTTTCTGAAAGACTCGCTTTCCCTCAGCTCACTTTTGTTTGTTTTGTCTCCTGAATTCATGCTGTATGGGTCCTGTAGCAGAAATCTGTCTAGAAACTTAATCACTAGCCTCCTGCTGCAACAAAAACAAAAGCAAAAAAAAAAAAAAAAAAAATACACACTACACTAAAAAGGGTGTGGTGGATTTCAAGCGCACTGCTGAGGAGACTGGAACATAGTGTCCAAACACAGGCAGTAATTTATCTGACAAACATGCACATCAAAATGTGACCTAATGTTTACATGGAAATCTCATGTGATTTCAGGTAGTGGCATCTCTGCAGTAGTGTATCTCTAACCTTTTTAGGCCAAGGAAAATAGAGATTGTGCAAGAGCCCGTTACGTATTATATAAAACTGATTGTTGTTTAAATCTTGTCAATAATAACATGAGTTCCATAACATGTATCTGCATACTTTGATGCTAGCATTGCAAAGCTGATTTATGTATTTTAAATCTTTTAATGTGGGACGGACAATGAAACATTTAGCTGAACTCTAGCTTTTTTTTAACATTGGTTGAGGTTAACTCAGTACAGGGTTATTATAGTTAACTAAAACGGAAATATTAAAATACAATAAAATGAATGAATGAATAAATGTTAACTGAAACCAAATTTAAAAAAAAAACACTTTATTTCAGGCAACATATCTGATTTGTATATAGTTTAACTTGATGTACTAAAAAATAAAATTAAAATTAATAAAAAACTGTATAGACATTTTGAAAAACAAATCTAATGAAAATGACAGAAACTTTTTTTAAATAACAAACTTTAATTCAAAATGAAAATATAAAAATAATAAAAATACAAAAATAAAATACTTCTTCTAAATATTAATTAAAACTATGATAGAAAACTATAAGAGAATCTCAGTGATACTAAAATAATATTTATTAAATTATATTTAAATTTTAGGTCAACGTGTTCAATAAACAGTATAGTTTTTTCTTAGGCAATAATGGAAATGGCTTTTTGTCATCAAAATTTTAAGGTATGTGTCTATGTGTGACCCTGGACCACAAAACCAGTCATAAGGGTAATTAATTTTTTTTTTTTTTTTAATTTAATAAATAAGCTTTCCATTGATGTATGGTATTGTTAGGATAGGACAATATTTGGCCGAGATGCAACTTTTTCAAAATCTGGAATCTGAAATATTGAGAAAATTGCCTTTAAAGTTGTCCAAATGAAGTTCTTAGCAATGCAGATTACTAATCAAAAAATAAGTTTTGATATATTTATGGTAGGAAATTCACAAAATATTTTCATGGAACATGATCTTTACTTAATATCCTAATGATTTTTTGGCATATAAGAAAACTCAATAATTTTGACCCATACAATGGATTGTATTTATTTACGGCTATTGCTACAAATATACCCGTGCTACTTTATGACTGGTTTTGTGGTCCAGGGTCATATATAGAAATCTGGCTGTCCAAAAAATAAAACCCTAGTGACAACTAGCCCCGGTCTCCTCTGTATCACATACATGTATTTAAATAATAATAAAGTTTATTTTATGTAGCATGTTTAAAAGGACCTCTCAAGGTGCTTAATATAAATGTTGAAATACAATGCGTAAAACAACATACAAACATGCAAAAAAAAAAAAAAAAGATAAATAAATCATCATAAGAAGCTATCCTAAAGAAATATGTTTCAACTGAAAGACTGTTTCTACCAGTGTATCTTTTAGACAAACATATTTAAAATGAGCATGTTAACTAAAATATTGTCATTCATATCTTGTGAAGATGATGAATGTGTTACTGTGTTAGCTAAGTAATTGCATCTGTTTGACTGTATAAACACACATTAATCTGATGTCTGTTCACCTGCAGATTCGGTCCTCCATTTCTGATGAGAGAGGACAGGTCAGTGTCGTGGGACCAGCTACAGCAGAGCATCCTCAGTAAACTCTACTATCTAATGATCAATGGATCACAGGCACACGTAAGATCAACTGCTGATACTCATTTAGCTGATCTGAGCTGTAGACACAAGAAAATACAAAACCTGTGAAAACTTTCAACAGCCAGCACCACTAAAACCATCACAATACAAGATCTTAAGGTTTCAAAGTAAAGTCTCTCACAAGATTCCGTCACTTCCTCTAAAACATTTTCCTCCTTCCTCTTACATATTTGTGGTCATTCCTGTTGCTTTTCCGCAGTTGATTAGTTCCCCCTGCTGGGTGTTTTCAGACACACCAGCCAGAATAAAACAGTGTCAGTGCACATCCAGGGCCTTTCAGTAGGCATCTGTGGACCTCTGTGGGTCCAAGAAGGTACTACAGGGGGTCAGCGAACAGATATTCATTCATTCATTCAGACAAAAGATTTCAAATAAATCAACCTTTGAAATGCTTATTCATCAAAGTTTCATGGTTTCCACAAAAATATTAAACAGCATGACTGTTTTCAACATTGATCATTGAAGGATCATGTGACACTGAAGACGAGTTCCTTGCCGCTGTCGTCTCTGGCTTGCTCAGTTGGGGACACTTAATTTCTAACGATTATCATCAATTTGATTTCATAGATACTATTTAAACTAAACTGAGCTAGACAATGACATCTCTGAATTCAATAATGAAATGCCTTTAACTGAAAATTGAGTGTTTAATCTTATTATTATACATTACTGACACTCTATCCTCCAATTTGATACTGTTAAGTGCTTTGACACAATCTGTATTGTTAAAAGCGGCTATATAAATAAAAGTGACTTGACTTGACTGGAGTATTGATGCTGAAAATTCAGCTTTAATATCACAGGAATAAATTATATTTTAAAATATATTTTAATGGAAGACAAAATTTTAAATTGTAAAAACATTTCACAATATTTCTGTTTTATTTATATAGCATAAGAGACTTATTTCAAAACATTAAAAAAATACAAAAGTATACACACAAACAAAACAAACATTTATATATAGCCATTATTTAGCTTTATATTGGTGGTGTTTGCTAAGGTAAGCATCACTATTATTATTTTATTGGTGCTTAGTTTTAAATATGTAATTTTTCATATAATCTGACTTCACTTCTCTGTCTTGATGTTTATAACTAGTTCACAATTTCAATGCCAATATTGAAGCATTAGTGTAATTGTACCTTCATGGCATGAATCAAAAGCAGCTGCTCAATGTTTTATGCCTCTTTGGCCTTTTTCTTATAATGTCTCTATCTTTTTCATTAGAATTTCAGGGTGTTGTTCAAGATTCGTGTTGTTGGGGGATCTGCAGCTTATAGCTACTTAAATCCTCAAGACGGACGGCCGCTTTATCACCCTGCTGTGGACAGGTAATATTGTGTGTGTGTGTGTGTTCATACAGACATGGATCAGAACAGAATATAAATTGCATCTTTCTCAGAGGTGCCAGTAACAGCAATCCAGTTCAGAAGATGTTTTCTGACAAAAGAGGCCCAAAAATAAACAGTTCATATTTTTATATCACATTAAACAAACATTCAATTTAAATTTATTCATTATTCACAGCACCACTTAATAATGCATACTGTATTTACAGGTAGAGGCATCAGGGAAGCTACTGAATTTATGATAAATTTTTTATCCTAAACATCAAAAGAAACCGCTGAGCTTCCGCCAACGTTTATCACCCTCATAAATTTCTACAGCCCTCGAGGAGCGTTTTAAATCACACATGGTTAAATGACGTCCTCAGCCCTCCAAACCGTCAAATATTGTCTGCTGTGTCTTCAAAGATGACATTAATCTCATAATCATCTTAACGTCTTCTTGCACATCTTCCTGCTGACATTCTGTTCATGATTCTCTTGTTCGTATTCTAGATGTGCTGCAGTTACAGGTTGTTCAGGATCGGAGAGAATTATCCTCAAGTTTTAATATGTCATATTGTAAATTTCAATAGCAATAGTAGTAGGTTTGTACTTAATAATCTCACAACAGTGGTGTTTGCTAAGGCAGCTCATTACACGGCTCTCTGGAATACTCAATTCTGATTGGTCAGTCGCAACATTCCAAAATGTGTTGTGTTATTATATGAGTTATTAACACACTGTTTATCCAGGTATTTAAGGCCAACACTTCAACATCTCTCATTTCACATTGCTGCGTTTTCTAACACAACTGCTGTCTTGTGCCTCAGTTATCAACAGTATTTACTGTAAAATTGAACTGGAGGACTTCAGTATTAAAGGAATAGTTCATCAAAAAATTAAAATTCTGTCATTAATTACTAAGGGTGGGAATCTTTCAGTAGCTCAAAATTATATTCATATCGATTAGGGCTGCACAATTAATCGAAATTAAATCACAAAGGCGATAAATCGCAATTAGACAGAAGCTGCGATTGTCATGCGTACCTCTCAGTGAAGCACGGTTCTGTGAAAAGTAGTAAATCTCCATCCAGAGGCCAGAGGGCACTCTCACGCAGAAACTCCAAATACGCTCCACAGAAGAAACCCAGGAAATGCCACTGCAGCTGAATAAACAGAAGATGTAACTGCTTTCATTGATTCAACGTGACTAATAAACACACGACTATGACAATATATTGTTTATCTGAGTTCGTCTTATAATTTTTATTATAATAAAGTATATAATAATGCAATGCTAATCTACATAGCCTTTATCACTGCTTAGAATACTATGAAATATTGCGTGCCTTAATTATTCTGTCTAAGAAGCCACATCATCTCACAGAAGGATTTATTTCAAACACTCAACTGACGTTATTAAGTGAGTTTGGAGTAAAAACATGTTATTAAATGTGGTATTTTCACGTGCTTTCAGATAGAGCAGCATTTACTACACAGAGCCGTAGTTCACTGACAAGCTATGCAAACAGCTTTCATAATCGCAGAACAATATCTTCGATTTCATTATCGCGCGATTATATCGTATGCGATTATGAACGCGATTTTGCGTAGTTTGTCGTGTGAACTACGGCTCTGTGTAGTAAATGCTGCTCCATCTGAAAGCAGGTGATGGAGATTTACTACTAATCACAGAACCGGCTTTACTGACAAGATGCGCATGACTATTGCATTTGATTAATCGTGCAGCCCTAATATCGATTCTTGGGGTCACGATTCAATTAAAAATCAATTCACGATTTTTTGATTTTTAATCACGTTTCATCATTATTCATAAAAATTTTTGTGAACACTGGACGTCAAACATACAAGTATTCTGAAACAAAAACACACCAGTCTATAGTTTGGACTCAAGGTAGTCCTGACTCTTCAAATAGTTTACTCTTTCCATTAGGGATGTGCCCGAATCCGAATACCGTGTTCGGAAAAGAAATGTCGTTTACTACGGAACCCCTAAAGGGAATAAATACGGACGGCACACTGGAGGCTGGTGCAGGACTGGAACTGGGTCGGAGACAAGGAGAGCCTCCAGGGCGGATCAGGGAGCCATGGCGGATCAGGGTATTCGGGCGGCCATGGTGGATCAAGAGACACGGGAGGCCATGACGGGTCAGGAGACACGGGAGGCCATGGCGGATCAGGAGACACGGGAAGCCATGGCGGGTCAGGAGACACGGGAGGCCATGGCATATGGTGGGCGCTCAGGTGGAGCGGGCTCTGGTGGGCGCTCAGGGGGAGCGGGCTCTGGTGGGTGCTCTGGGGGAGCGGGCTCTGGTGGGCGTTCTGGGGAAGCGGGCTCTGGTGGGCCCTCTGGAGGAGCGAGCTCTGGAGGACGCTCTGGAGGAGCGGGCACTTGAGGGCGCTCTGGAGGAGTGGGCACTTGAGGACGCACTGGAGGGCGCTCTGGAGGAGCAGACTCTGGAGGATGCTCTGGAGGAACGGGCACTGGAGGGCACTCTGGAGGAGCAGACTTTGGAGGAGTGGGCACTTGAGGACGCTCTGGAGGGTGCTCTGGAGGATGCTCTGGAGGAACGGGCACTGGAGGGCACTCTGGAGGAGCAGACTTTGGAGGACCCTCTGGAGGAGCGGGCACTGGAGGGCGCACTGGAGGAGCGGGCTCTGGAGGGCGCTTTCGAGGAGCGGGCTCTGGAGAGAGGATCGGAGCTGAGAACTCTGAGGGTAGCGCCATATCCAGGAGTGCTGAGGGAGCAGCGGCCGGCGGGCTTGGGTGAGCCGTGAATGGCGGCGGGCTTGCGTTGGCCGCGAACAGCGGGCTTGACTAAGCCGCGGACGGTGGCGGGCTTGCGTTGTCTGTGAACGGCGGTGGGCTTGGGTCAGCGGCGGACGGTTTTTCTGGGCTGAGGATGAGGCTGGAGCGTTGGAGGATACAGGGGTATTTGGGGTTGGGCAAGCGGTCCGAGCCGTTGGAGCAGTATGTGGGGGTTCCTGGCGTGAGGTGAGCTCGCGAGACGCGGCGTGCCTCTGAAGGGGCTGGACGACAAGGCTTGGGAGGTTCCTTAACTTCATCTACTTCGAAGTTAGAACCATTCAAAAAGAGTATGAGATTAATCAGCTCGATCAGGGCAAAATCAGAGATGGGAAGATCGCAGCGGATCATCTCGTCGTTCAGTCCCAGCAGAAAGCACGCACCAAGAGCGGCGTCGTGCCAACTCAGCTGGTGAACTAGCTCAATGAAATCCTTCACATACCGTTCCAAACTCTGACCGGCCTGCCGCAAACCCCACAGCTTATCCTCAGCTGTCATCATATCTTGGTCCAGTCTTCTGTCACGGGTTGTCGAGACGAGGAGCATGAAGGAGCACGAGAAGGCAGAATTCCAACAAACAGTCTTTTAATAAATCCACACGGAGAAAAACGCAGGAGAATACAACCACATAAATGACGTTTAGACAGGACACAGAACTCTGAAACTGAACACTTTAAATACACCAGCTAAACCAGGGGACTAATGAGGAACAGGTGACTAATTAATAACAAGGACAGGAACAAAACCAAATAAGGAAAACAGGAACAGAACACGAACATACACGTGACGTAATGCATTTATGATAATAAACAGGTAAAATTGTAAAGGTAAAAGAAGTTTCTTCTCAAATAACATTTCCTGTCCTCATCATTATTTCTGTGGTTAGAAGCTGTTTAATTAGTAATAGGACTGTCTGTCTTCTCTGAAATTCATTTATGCAAAGCTGTTTGCTAGGAACTGTTTTTCTTTGCCGAAGCTTTGCGTTTAGAGTTAATTAAATATATTAACTCAAATCAATATTCTGTGTCTAATTATTTACTTATGTAGCAAGTAGCCATACATCCAGCCAGTTATTGTAACAGAATACAAACTCAAATCAAATATTAAATCAAATATTATTCAATCATGGTCATGCAGTGGCTTTGTAACTTTTACTGAGAATATACTAGGTATTGTTTATTTTGTAAAACCTCTAAATGTGTGTGTGTGTGTGTGTGTGTGTGTGTGTGTGTGTGCGTGCGTGTGTGTATGTGTGTGTACTTGTTTATGCTTGTTTAGGGAAAAAAATAGTAAATGATGTTTATCTGAAAGTGTAACAATGCAAACAGGTTTTCTGTAAGGGGTAGGTTTAGGGTTAGAGTTGGGTTAGGGGATAGAAAATATCATTTGGCCAGTATGAAAGTAATAGAAGTCTATGGAAAGTCTCCAGAATTCACAGAAACAAATGTGTGTATGTGTATATTTGTGTATGTATGAGAAGCTCTTTTAACACAATCCCTTTGGCTTGGTCTTGATCTCCTCAGAGCTCTAAAGCTGTGCGGCTCAGGTGGACCGCCGCATGTGAAGCTCATTGTTGAGTGGGAGCACAGAATCAAAGACTGGTAATGCAATCTTTTGCTTCCTTTTGAGTACGTGTGAAAATACAGAACATTCTATTTGCACTTGGTTTTAAAGCACGTCAAGCCAACAAAACAAGCGTGACAGTCCAGTGACCTGGTGTTGTGTGTCTGTGTGCAGCCTCTTTGGTAACATCCAAGAGGAGGTGGTGAAGGACTCGGAAAGTGTTCGTGCTCAACAACAGCACCACGTTCAACAGCACAGCTGCACCCTGGAGGAGTGCTTTGAGCTCTACACCAAAGAAGAACAAGTAACCCACACAAAAACACATATCGTGCTGAATATTAGCAGCTGAATGCCACAGAAAATCACAACCCAGTTTAAAGGCAGCGTGAGTGCGAGGGCAACATTGCTTTTAGTTTTATATACTGGTGTACAATAAAAAATACCTACGAATAGTGAAACATTGCAGTGAAATTGTGCAGTTATAAGAAATGTCAAAATTTTTTTTTTTTTTATATGCTGTAATTTGTACATTCTGAAATGTTCATTAATTAAATATAAGATTTTGATTATAATTAATTGTAAAATATTATCATAAAATATACTATTATTTTTTTGTTAAGATTTGTATTATTATTAATTATAAGATATTATAATTATAATATATCATTATTAATTATATTTTATTATTATTAAAAATATTATACTTTGTCTTATTTTAATCATTGAAGTTATTTTAATAATACTATATTTTCTATTTAATTTTAACATTTTTTAGTATAATAAATAATAAAATTTAATGAAAATAAATAGCAATTAGCAGCTAGTAAATTAGCATATTTGTAGCTTATATTACTAAATTGCTTTAAAGATCATTTTACCAATTTACTTTAGTTATTTTGCTAATTGCTCTAGAGATTGCTTTAGCCTAATGGCCTTTTTCTTATGCATTTTACAAAAATGATGTGACATTTCTTGGAAATCAGGAAATACAAGCATTGTTCTTCTTCTCTTTGTCTTTCATAAACGTTAACCCTGTAAAACTTTCGTGTAAAGTCGACCAACTTTCATTATTTCAGATAAACATGCATAACAGCTGAGACCTGGAAATTTTCTGAAACAATATTGTGATGATTGTGACGTTCCCCTTTCATTCTGCGACTGTCGTTCTAGTGCAGCAGGTGTTTCTATTTGAAAGAGCACAAATACAGAAAAACATTAACAATGGCAGAAAAAATATGCTGTTTATAGTACAGCGGAATGGAATCAACTTGTAAGAATATACGAGCAAATGATTCTTGAGGATTTTAAACCTCCTTTCTTCTGTGGAACACAAGAGGAAGTGATGCTCCAAAAGGACTCAAGCTCTAAAAGGACAAAAACACTCACTAAAAGCACCATAAAAGTGGTCCATTGTGTTCTACATTTTAAGCCTTCTATAGTCTTACGATAGCTTTGTGTGAAAAACAGACCAAAATTTAAGTCATTATTCAATGAAAATATTGCTTTACAATTTTATGTGCTCTCATTTGTTTGGCAAGTCAGTGACACCTGAAGACTGGAGTAATGATGCTGAAAATTCAGCTTTGCATCACAGGAATAAATTACACTTTAAAATATATTCCTTTAAAAATATATATACTTTTAAATTGTAATAATATATCACATTATTACTCTTTTTAATTAATGTCAATATTTTTTACTAATTGCAGCCTTGGTGAGACTTCTTTTGAATTGTAGTTTAAATGCAAATGAGATTTGGATAATATCATCGTTTATATCTTTAGTATTTAAAAATAAATTCAGACTTTTTCTCTTTTTGAAAGTCATGAAGCTCTTTTCTGTTGATTTCCTTTCATTCAACTAATGCAATTTGTTAAAAAAATGCTATGGGATCAATTCAAATCTGACCATTTATTCAGACCGAAAAGCACTCACATAAAATTTCCTCAAGTTGTATATCCTAATTTTTCACCCGTGTTTATTTAGCTGGCCCCTGACGATGCTTGGAAGTGTCCTCACTGTAAGGAGCTGCAGCAGGGCACGGTGCAGATGAGCCTGTGGACTCTCCCAGACATCCTCATCCTTCACCTCAAGCGCTTCCGACAGGTGGGAGAGCGCCGTAACAAGCTCTCCACGCTGGTCCACTTCCCCCTCACTGGCCTCGATATGGGCCGCCACATGGTCAAGAGGAGCAACTGTGCCAGACCGCCGCCCGGCTGGAAAGAACAGGCCCATCACCAGCCCGAAGCCAGCCAACACACGCTGAACTTCCTGTACGACCTGTACGCCGTGTGTAACCATCATGGAGGCATGCATGGAGGCCATTACACAGGTGTGTGAGCGAAAAGAGAAATTACGTACAGCCTTCCTGTAGCTTAAAGGGTTACTCCATCCCAAAATGAAAATTTTTTCATTAATCACTTACCCCCATGTCGTTCCAAACCCGTACAAGCTTCGTTCGTCTTCGGAACACAATTTAAGATATTTTTGATGCTTTCTGACAGCTCTCTGGCCCTGCCATAGACAGCAATGTAATTAACACGATTAATGTCCAGAAACGTAGCAAGGAGATCAGTAAAATAATCCATGTGACATCAGGGGTTAAACCGTAAAGTTACGAAGCTACGAGATTACTTTTTGTACTGAAAGAAAACAAAAATAACGACTTTATTCAACAATTTGTCTCCTCTGTGTGAGCGTAGTGTCATTTTGGAGAATATCCGCTGAACGCAAACAGCATACGCTGTTCTGTGTCAGCTGTGCCACACAGATACGCTGGTTTTGTTCAAAATAAAGTGTAAACGACGTAGAAAATTTATCCGGTATGCGGCTGACACAGAACAGCGTACGCAGTTTGCGTTCAGCGGATATTCTCCAAAATGGCACTACGCTCACACAGAGGAGACAAATTGTTGAATAAAGTCGTTATTTTTGTTTTCTTTCAGTACAAAAAGTAATCTCGTAGCTTCGTAACTTTAAGGTTGAACCCCTGATGTCACATGGATTATTTTACCGATCTCCTTGCTATGTTTCTGGACGTTGATCATGAGTATTACATTGCTGTCTATGGGAGGGCCAGAGAGCTGTCAGAAAGCATCAAAAAATATCTTAATTTGTGTTCTGAAGACGAACGAAGCATTTACAGGTTTGGAATGACATGGTGGTAAGTGATTAATGGCAAAATTTTCATTTTAGGGTGGAGTAACCCTTTAAAGGGATAGTTCACTCAAAAATGAAAATTTGCTGTTAATTTACTCACTCTCAGGCCACCCAAGAGGTAGGTAGCTTTTTTTCTTCAGTAGAAGAGTTTTTAGCTGAAACTGTGGTCCTTGGTCCTTGGTAAGATGCAAGACAATGGCTACCATCAATTTGAGAATCAAAAAACATATTCAGGCAACATAAAATTAATAACCGTGGCTCCTGGCAATATAATGAGGTCTTATGAAGCAAAGCGATTGGTCTGTGCAAGAATTATTTATAACATTATTACCTGAAATCCATAACAATTAAAAGCAAATTTTTCATTTTTGGGTGAACTGTCCTATTAAACAGTAGAGTAGTACCTTTAATGCAATTGAGGTTAATTTTGAAAAAAAAGCATTTTCTAAATGCATATATGTAAATGCAAATATGTTAACAGTGATCTAATTTGTGCCATTTAGGAGAAACAGATGAGAAAAACTGATGCTTAACTGAAAGATAAATGAGGACTAAAAATAAAATCAACAAAATCTAAGAAATAAAAATTAGGGATGCATTGATACTAAAATTGCGGTCGATAAAATTTTAAAATTATTTTCATATGATTATTTGTTTATTCTAATCTGTCTAATTAATTACAAAATAAATTAAACTATAAATTAAAAAAAGTTTTAAATGGTTTAATTTTTTAAATGATATAAGTAAATTTAGTGCATGTACAATATACTATATGAAAAATGGATATTCATTCATTCAGCATTATTAATTTATTAATGTTTTTAAAGATCAAATTTAAGTGAGGATTAGAGGATTGCAAAATTAAAAATAAAAATGAGCATGTACAATAATTATCCAATATCAGCCGATACTTATAAATTCATATCACTAATATCATTGATATCTGAAAGGGTACTGATATATAATGCATCTTTAAAAAATCCCTTTGAGCCCCTCCACAGAGGGTGTTGCACATGGTGGGATCTCCGCTGGATTTATGGGATTATAATGAGGAAAGAACACTTGAAAATCCTTCAGAAATACACCATCCCTTCTAGATCCAGTGTGGATTCACATTTCAGTGAAATAATGACACCAAATATTTCTCAGAGTTCCACAGCAGCTATTTCAAGCAAGAAGCTTGCATCAGATTGTGTAAGGCGATGCTCTGGTCACTTCTGTCCAATGGCAACCGAAGCACAAAGTTAAAAAGCGATGAGGGAAAAGACGGCCAAGCAACACGAGGCAGATCATGATGTTTACCCAGGAGGAAAGAGGAAAATATTCCAGCCTCGTTTCTGCACAAGCCGATGCATAGAACAAGCCAGAATTTACCAAAAATAGCAGCTGTCAGGAAAGGAAACTTTGATGAAGCTGAATTAACTTCATACTTCAAAGTACAAGCCGAAATACCAACTATTATATGTGAGAATTACATGCTAAATAATTACACCGCAAACCCTCTTTCTTAATCACTCACTGCGGGATGTAAAATGTATATCACGTGATGTTCTTACCTTTTCTCTCCTTCTCTCCCCATCATATACATACGAATGTTCAACCAAAAGATATATAAGTAAATGGAAGTGAAATGGAACTTTTAGGTAATGCACAAAACACACGCGGATATACAAAACAACAGCTTATCCCACAATACACAAAATTAGCGTCAGCTGAAAATCACAATAACAAAAAGAATAGCAACAGACAACGAGCAAGGCATCTTCCGCATTGTCTCAGCGTCTTCCTTTTATGGATCCCGGTAGCCACTAGTTGGACGTCATCGCCTCCAGCGATGATTGGCAGGAGCAGAACCAATGGAGTAGCGCTAAGAAAGTGAAAGTAAAGGCAAAAAGAGCAGGGAAAACAACAATACAAAATGGCACCAGCTGTAACACTCTCCCCCTTAAAAGTAAACATATTATAAAAAACATACAAAATATGTTTACATTCCTAACCTTTCCTAGACACGCGACAAGGCATCTTCTACCCCATTCTCCTGTCCTCTTTTGTGCCAAATCTCCAAATCATAACTCTGTACCACCAGAGCCCACTGCATAAGCCGTTGATTCTGATTATACATACGGGACAAAAAAGTGAGAGGATTATGATCAGTAAAAACAACAATGGGTAGATTAGTAGAGCCAACGTAAACTTCAAAGTGCTGCAATGCAAGGAGAAGTGACAGAGCCTCCTTCTCAATAGTGGAATAATTGAGTTGATGTTTGTTAAATTTCCAAGAAAAATAACCAACCGGATGGTCAACCCCAGTTACATCCTCCTGTAACAAAACAGCTCCAGCCCCTACCGCGCTGGCATCAACTTCCAATTTGAAGGGGCGTAATAGATCTGGAGCAGCCAAGACGGGTACACTACACAAAACCACCTTCACACTATCAAAAGCATGCTGATATTCTTTGGTCTATACAAGTGGATTTGAAGGACTCAGTAAATTAGTGAGAGGGCATGCAACCGTAGAAAAATTCCAGCAAAAGCTACGATAGTATCCTGCCATACCAAGAAACCTGCGCAACTCACGCGGGGTCTGTGGAACAGGAAACTCAGTGATGGCAGCGACCTTAGCCTCCACAGGACGAACCTGCCCCTGTCCCACCTCCTTACCTAAATAGGTGATGGTGGCTTGCCCAAATTCACATTACGCCAAATTAAAAGTTAAAGACGTGGCTGCCAAATGCTCAAAGACGAGTTTTAATAAAGCAAGATGTTCTACCCAGTCAGAAGAATATACAACTAAATCATCAAGGTAGGCATTACAATTTGGAACACCAGCTAATACAATGTTCACTAGCCTCTGAAAAGTCGCGGGTGCATTTCGCATCCCAAAAACCATAATAGAGTACTGGAGAAAATGATCTGGAGTAACGAAGGCTGAAATTTCTGAGGCACGAGGGGTAAGTCGGACTTGCCAGTATCCTTTAAGCAAGTCTAACTTGCTAACAAATCTGGCTGATCCAAGATTGTCTATGCAATCTTCTGTCCTAGGTAAAGGATACAAATCAGGAATGGTAACAGTATTAACCTTTCGGTAATCTGTACAGAATCGATAGGTTCCATCAGGTTTAGGTACCAACAGACAAGGGCTACTCCATGGGCTACTACTGGGTACAGCCAGTCCATTTTCCACCAAGTAATCAACTTCTGCACACATAACAGATCGTTTCATCATATTAACACGATACGCGTGTTGTTTAATAGGAGTTGAGTTAGAAACCTTGATATCATGCTTTAAAACAGTTGTCTGAGTAGGCACATCATGAAATAACTGAGGAAAACCTTTAACCAACTGCGTAATGTCCTGTTTTTGAGATGAAGACAAATGAATGAGATGCTGTGACAAACTCTGTAACGTCACAGAATTCGACAACCTCGCCACCTGCTGCACTGCATTACGCAGCATAACTCCGTCCTCATCAACATCAGTGTCACCGCAAGAGGGACTCACCCTTTCACAAATAGCGGTAGTAACCACAAGAACATCTTTCTGCTCAACAACGCCTGGAAGGTTTTTCCTCGAAAGAAAAGCCTTCAACATATTAACATGACATACAGAGTCAGACGCCTTCGATCAGGTGTATCAATAATATAATCTGTTTCACTTATTCGTTTCACAACTTTATAGGGACCCGCAAAACGAGCGGCTAAAGCTGATCCGGGTACAGGCAGAAGAACAAGTACCTCATCACCAACCTGAAAACAATGGGGAACAGCTTTCAAATCATGCTGCTTCTTCATACTGCCCTGTGCCTTTATGAGACTCTCACGTGCCAGCGAACAATCAGTGTGCAAGCGTTCCCGCATTTGACTCACAAAATCTAGGACATTCTGCTTGGTTGTCACTTTTGTCTCGATGATAGCATCCTTTAATACTTTCAAAGGGCTCCTGACTGTATGCCCAAAAACCAAATCAGCTGGGCTAAAACCCAGGGATTCTTGCACTGTTTCTCGAGCAGCAAATAAAACGCGCGGAATTCCCTCATCCCAGTCACTTTCCCTGTCCATACAATACTTCCTCAACATCGATTTTAAAGTCTGATGAAACTGCTCCAGTGCTCCCTGACTTGGGGTGGTAAGCACTGGAGGTTCAATGGACTATGAACAGCGATTTCAACACTTGAGTGAACAGTTTAGACAAAAAATTAGTGCCTTGATCCATTTGAATGGTTTTAGGGAGCCCAAATGTATAAAAAAATTTGATGAGATGTTTAGCGATAACAGAAGGCATTATTTTTATGGAGGGGAATAGCCTCTGGTAAATGTGTAGCTGCGCACATAGTAGTCAACAAAAACTGGTTACCAGCTTTCGTTTTTGGTAACGGTCTGACACAATCAATAATTACGTGCTCGAAAGGTTCCCCAATAACAGGAATAGTCACAAGAGGTGCCGGTGGAATAACCTGATTCGGGTTACCTGTTTGTTGACACACCGGACATGTCCGGCAATACTCAGCCACATTTTCTTTAATCCTGGCCAAAAGAAATGTCGATATGCGATCATGCATCTTTGTAATTCCCATATGGCCAGCTAATTGATGGTCATGGGCTAGTCGCAACACTTGGGTCCAATACACAACAAGAACCACAATCTGAAACACAGAACTTCAATCTCCCTCAGTTGCTTCATTAGAATACCACTTGCGCATAAGGAGACCATCATCAATAAAATAGGCCACCTTTTCCTCCTTCGCCACCTCCTGACTTACAGCAGAATTGAAGCATTTACGGAGCACTGGATCAGACTGCTGGGCAGCACTCATTTCCTTTCTATTCACTACTATCGTTGAATTCTCAGGAGTAAACATGACACCCTTTACCTCATTAGATATTGGGTTCAATGGCGACTTCAGAGTGTCAGAAACTTCCGATGGGCTAAGAGATCTCTCACCTGTAAAAACAGGAACAAAAGTCTGACAAATCAATTTTATCTCCAAACCTACGTGCATGAGCTCGCGTAACCGCGCAGGCAGAGAATGCTTCAGGAAAACTTTTACCCAGATCGTCAGAACCACAAGACACTTCAGGCACATCTAGCACCTCCGGTACTGGCATAACGTTTGCTCCAGCCAGATCATTCCCCAAAATAAAATCAACCCCCTGACCAGGCAAGCTAGAGCCCATCCCTACCTTAACATACCCACTGACTAAGTCCAGTTTTAAATGCACTCTGTGATAGGGAACTGGAATAGTACTCATTTCAATGCCTTGCACTAATACATTAGCTCCACAGTACAATTGATCACAGAAGGGCAATACTTCAGAGGTAACAAAGGACTGGGCAGTTCCTGTATCTCGCAATATTAGAATCTCTTTCTGATCTTCAGAGTTGCCAGTAAGTGAAATTAAGCCTTTCATTAAGAAAGGTTTAAAGCTACAATCCATTATCCCCTTAGTCTGCAACGGACCAGCACTATCAATGCTTGCACTTACACACCCAGCACCTTTTGGGGTTTGCTGCTGCTTTCTTTTTAACATTAAACAATCAGCGATCAAATGACCAGTTTTATGGCAGTAAAAACACTCGCGATCGACTTTAGTCTGTTTTGGGTTATTCTTACCTCGTGGGAGCGAAGGTTGAGACGAGGACAATAAAGTAGATGAACCTGATTCTGTGCTTACTGGTGAAAACACACTCTTGTGTGTTAGCACAAATTCATCAGCCAACACCGCGGCGTGTGACAGAGATGCGACTTTCTGCTCATTCAAATAAACGTCTACGCGTTCAGGCAAACAAAATTTAAACTCTTCCAACATAATCTATAATCTACTGCCTTAGTGGCCACACACCACTTATCAAACAAAATGCCTTTCTCACGAACAAATTCCACGGATGTCTGTTGGCTACTTCTTTTGTGATTCCTAAATTTTTGCCTATAGGCTTCAGGTACTAACTCATATGCTCTAAAAATTGCAGCCTTAACAATCTTATATTTCATACCCTCTTCCAATGATAGAGTAGAGAAAATTTCCTGAGCCTTTCCCACAAGCCTACACTGAAGCAACAAGGACCACTGAAGAGATGTCAAAAACACTAAAATAGGAATCAACTTCCGTTTCCCTAAAATGTGGCACTAAAGCGATATGTTTACTAATGTCAAAACTGACAGCAGGAGGTTCAGGTGGGGGAGAGAGATTCCAGCTGCCGCAGCTTAACCTGTTTCTCTACTTCAATCTCTAGCCGGCGGATTTCCAACCGCAAATCCATTTGAGCCTGGCGTGCTTGGATTTTTTCCTGCGCCTCTAATTGTAAACGGGTCAACCGAACCTTCAGCCCGGGCCCCTTCTGGACTCCCAGGAGAGATGGGTGAGCACGGATCAAACGGCGGCAAGCCAGCCTTGGTTCTGGCCTCCGCCTCGACCTCAGCAATAGCGCCAGCTGCAACCCTTATCTGCTTCTCTCTCACATGAGGCGCTTGCACACCAGCGCCCGTAGAATCAGTGTCTCCCTCACTCTCAACCCCTGCTTCTAAAAACACATTTGTCTCCACCAAATAATTCACTACATCACTTAATTTCTTTTTTAAGTGCCTGTTTCTTAATAGGGACCTGGAAGTTATTTGCTATAGCAATTAGGTCATCCTTCCTACACTTTTCCAACTGATCACTACTAGGATGACTAAGAAATGTCTGCAAGTCAAAAGAAGCCATGCCCACTAAATATTAGGGGTGGGAATCTTCAGGCACTTCACAATCCAATCCGATTCCAATTCTGGGAGTCAAGATCCGATTCCAAAACAATTCTTCATCTACATTTTTTCCCCAATTAATTCTTCTACTGGGCAAATACATCTTTACAACTTTACATCTTAACCAAAATTGGAGTTTCTATGCTTTTTGTTTATAGTTGGAATATCTTTGTCAGTACTGCCATCTTAAAAGTAGGGGTGTGAATCTTGGTTTCATGACTCAATTCAATTACGATTATCATTATCAACTCAATATCACAATGCGTCACATTCTCAGTTTTCAGTATTACTGCACATGGCTACATTTTCATACAAATTTTAAATCAAATTTATTTTGTGCAAAATTAACTTTATTTTTTTTATTATTATATAAGCAGGCTACTTTTTAAAACAATTACTTATTTAAAATAAGTGTTCTTTAAGTATCCGAAAGTTTACAGACAATAGTTATGGATTTTTCTTTTTTTCCTCAGCATTATTGCCGTTTGATTATTACTGATGAGATCATAGACAGTGGCAACTTTAACTGGCTGCATTCAGACTAATGCACAGATCTATTTCGATATATCAGATGTTTTGTCCTGCTCTTAAAATATAACTGACTGTGTTTACATCAATTTTTTATAAAAGTATTAAGTATCTTCGTATAAGAAAGTGCATTTAACCGCAGCTGCAATCAAGCTTCAGGACAAACAAACACAAAGCACACGTGAAAGTCTGTCAGTGCACGAGTTTCGTGCATCTAATAGTACTGCTTTCCAAACGGTATAAATGAAGCCCGCCGTGTCTCTAGCGCATCACACGTGCCATATGCGGGAAAAAAAAAAAAAAAAAAACAAGCTCAGAATCGATTCTGAAATATTCAGAATCGATTCAGAATCGTTGAAGAGAGAATCGCGATGCATCGATGAATCGATTTTTTTTCTCCCACTCCTACTAAATATATCAACAACACTACACACACCCTAGTGCACTGCATCAATTCTATCTTTAATCAGATAGGCTAAATTAATATCACACCAGCTTACATATCAGGCATCAACACGAAATCAAACCTCTACATCTTGGGAAAGTTATAAAGATCCCGGACGAGCCCCTACTTGATGTTATGTCCCCTGTTGTTATTAAGGGGTATGGGGAATAACATTTAGCTGTCACAGTTTGACTTCGGTCCAATACCAGTGCAAGCAATGAAAACCAAAGTGCTAAAGTCAAACAACAAGTGTTTATTTACAATGTTACTGTGGGAAAACTTAAATACCAAACAATTTGCAGTAATATTTACATGAAAAGAAACAAAAGAAAAGCAAAAGGGAAAAACCCATGCAATTAGGGAAAAAGAAGGAGGGATTTGGGCGGCAATCAAACAAAAGAAATAATCAAAACATAACCCTCTAACTCAATTACCAATTCTACACTAACTAAAGAAGAAGAAAAGAAAAGAAAATCTTCAGTATCCGAAGATACCCTAATATAAGTTACTCTCACTAACTCAAAACAAAAAGTACAGCAGGTGATGCGCGCTCCTTACCTAGTGTGTTTAACAATCACTCACTGCGGGAAGTAAAATGTATATCACATGATGTTCTTACCTTTTCTCTCCTTCTCTCCCCATCATATACATACGAATGTTCAACCAAAAGATATTTAAGTAAATGGAAGTGAAGTGGAGCTTTTAGGTAATGCACAAAACACACACGGATGTACAAAACAACAGCTTATCCCACAATACACAAAATTAGCGTCGGCTAAAAATCACAATAACAAAAAGAATAGCAACAGACAATGAGCAAGGCATCTTCCGCATTGTCTCAGCGTCTTCCTTTTATGGATCCCGGTAGCCACTAGTTGGACGTCATCGCCTCCAACGATGATTGGCAGGAGCAGAACTAATGGAGCAGCACTAAGAAAGTGAAAGTAAAGGTGAAAAGAGAGAGAAGAGCAGGAAAAACGACAATACAAAACGGTACCAGCCGTAACATCGCATCTTACAGCAAAAGCCATCGTCCGCAGAGAGCTTCCAAAGCATCAGAGGGATCTCATTGTTAAAAGGTATCAGCCAGGAGAAATGTACAAAAGAATTTCCAAGGCATTAGACATACCATGGAACACAGTGAAGACAGTCATCATCAAGTGGAGAAAATATGGCGCAGCACTGATATTACCAAGCACTGGACGTCCCTCCAAAATTGATGGAAAGATGAGAAGAAAACTGGTCAGGGAGGCTGCCAAGAGGCCTACAGCAACATTAAAGGAGCTGTAGGAATTTCTGGCAAGCACTGGCTGTGTAGTACATGTGACAACAATCTCCCATATTCTTCCGTATGTTTGGGCTATGGGGTAGGGTGGCAAGAAAAACATCCAAGCCTGGCTAAATTTTGCAAAAACACATTATAAGTCTCCCAAAAGCATGTGGGAAAATGTGTTATGGTCTGATGAAACCAAGGTTGAACTTTTTGGTCACAGTTCTAAAAGGTATGTTTGGCACAAAAACAACACTGCACATCACCAAAGGAACACCATACCCACAGTGAAGCATGGTGGTAGCAGCATCATGCTGTGGGGCTGTTTTTCTTCAGCTGGAACTGGGGCCTTAGTCAAGTTTTTAGAATTATGAACAGTTCCAAATACCAGTCAATATTGGCACAAAACCTTCAGGCTTCTGCTAGAAAGCTGAAGATGAAGAGGAACTTCATCTTTCAGCACAACAACAACACAAAGCATACATCCAAATCAATAAAAGAATGGCTTCACCAAAAGAAGATAAAGTTTTGGAATGGCCTAGACAGAGCCCAGACCTGAATCCGATTGAAAATCTGTGGGGTGATCTGAAGAGGGCTGTGCACAGGAGATGCCCTCGCAATCTGACAGATTTGGAGCATTTTTGCAAAGAAGAGTGGGCAAATATTGCGAAGTCAAGAGATGTGCCATGCTGGTAGACTGAGTGGTGTAATAAAATCAAAAGGTGCTTCAACAAAGTATTAGTTTAAGGGTGTGCACTTATGCAACCACATTATTTTTTTTTTATTATTATTATTTTTACTCCACCTTTCCTAAAAGATTTCAGTTTGTTTTTTAAATCAGTTGTACAGGATATAGTTTATATTAAAGGTGGAAAAAGTTCTGAAATGATTTATCTTGGTCTCATTTTTTTACATCACTGAAACCTGGCATTTTAACAGGGGTGTGTAGACTTTTTATATCCACTGTGTATGTGTGTATATATATATATATATATATATATATATATATATATATATATATATATATATATATATATACATATATATATATATATATATATATATATATATATATATATATATATATGTGTATGTATATATGTATATGTATATATGTATATGTATATACATATATGTGTATATATATATATGCAGTGTAAATACTTTTTGTATGCGTGCATAAATGTAAAACAAATAATGAAAATAATAGTGTTGTCCTAATATGTATGTATGTTCTTGAGCATGAAGTGTAGAGCATAGTGAAGATAATGAGTCTGTGTTTTGAGCAGCATACTGCAGGAACTCAGTGAACGGTCAGTGGTATGCCTACGATGACAGCAGTGTTGAGCCGGTGCCTGAGGAGGAAGTGTGCACACGTGGTGCTTATATCCTCTTCTATCAGAGACGAGAGGCCATCCCATCCTGGTCAGCTAGCTGCTCGCTGCAAGGTAAGTTAGTTTGCATTATCAAGAGAATACAAGAATATGCTATTGTGATTTTGTTTAGCAGGTCATTTCAGCTTGTCAGGTGTGCAATCTTTTTATGGTTTTCACAAAATGTGTACTAAAAAATTTCTGATTAAAGTTTGTCTTACATTATTAGAATGTTTGCCATTCAGAATGCAATATTGACTGCTTTAACATTTTTACTTTTTTATTAATTTATTTAAAAAAAATAATAATAATTACGTTTACATTTTTAATTTTTTTTTACATTTTTACTTTATTTTCCAAAAGCTTCACTCCACAGAGCACAAAAATATTGTTATGGTTTTTATATTACCTTTATATTTAGAAATGTATGAGTATATTTTGAAAATATGTTATTGACTTAGAATGTTTGCCCTTCAAAATGCAGCATTAACTGCTTTTATTTATTGATATTTATTTATATTTTTATTTATTTATTTTAGTGCTGTCAAAATTTGTGCGTTAACGCATGCAATTAATTTTTTTCAGTTTAGTGGCGTTAAATATATTTTACTTCACTGTTATTTTATTTAATTATTTTATTTTATTTTAAAAATTCCACTCATCAGAACACAGAAATAGCTAGTAGAGTAACTTTTTTGCTATCTATTTTATGCAAAGTAGGGCATTCTAGGCTGTGAGTATCTACCCCACCCTTTAAAGTGCAATTTTTTTATTTTTTTTTTTTTACTTTTTTTTTTCTCTCTCTTTGTGGCAGCAATGTTTAGAGCTAATCTTTCACAACATAAATGTTTTACTGTATTTTTGATTAAATAATGAGCATAATAAACTACAAAAAGCATTTTTAAAGAAATATTACCAACCCCATACCTTTGAATGCTTTAGTGTACATGCAGCAGTCAAATAGCAAAGTCACATTCAACCTCTGGGTGGCTCCAAGATCTTTTCTACACAGCTCTCTTCACCTTCTCTATGAGAACCACATCTTCAGACACAACTGAAATATGTATTCAGCACTAGTCCAAAGTCTGCCTGATCACTGCATAGCCACAACGTAACCTTGGTGCCAGAACATGCACAAAACATTTCCAGAAAGGACAAGGTGCTTATTAGGCACAGACATGGCTTTGAGCTGCTTGTCACAAGGGCCTGGAGACACAATTTTCACAATTTCACACACACACAATCTGACAAAGTTTTCTCACTTTCTCTTTCTGCTCCTGCATCTCTGCTGCTGTTCGCCTTCCTGCTCAACCCCTTTCCCTCTCCACACCACTGAAGTCACATTATACAATACTTCAACAAATCAAATCAAATTAAATCCATATCCCAAGTAAAAAGATTAAAGTCACATAGTCTAAAGAAATTATTTATGATACTGTGTGTGTCCACTAAAGCAAGCTGAGGCATTTTCGATTCATTCTCTACATGAGGTGAGCGGCAGGCTCACACATCAAAAAGTCGAGCAATTTTCAACTTTATGCAAATGAGAGGTAAAAGCCCTGCATGCCAGTGAATAGATGTGAGATGAATGCATTGACATCCGTCTAAGCTTTTTAAAATCTGTCTGTAGTGCTGGTGCATTCGGTGCTTAAATGTCATTCTTCCATATTACTAGATTAAATCAGATTTCAATGCACTTTGCACACTTTCTCTGTAGTTAGGATATGGCTGGGTTAAAAAACTTTGGCACAATCTTAGACCACTCTTAAAGCAGCTGTGTACATGTGTACATTTTACACACGTCTTACAGCATTTCTTCTACACCAGTGGACACAAACACTACCATTTAAACGTGGGATTAATACAACTTTTTGATGATTTTGAAAGAAGTCTCTTATGCTGACCAAGAGTGCATTTATTTGATCAAAAATACAGTAAAAAAAAATTAATGCAGCCTTGCTGAATGAAAGTAATATTTACTGTTTGAACAGTATGGTAGGAGTGTCAGTTTTGGTTGCAGAAACTAAGTGCACTTTACTAAATGGTACATGCAATTAAAATGAGTTTGAAATGTTGAAAGATACACATTAAATTCCATAGTGAATTATATTTCTGTACATGGTAATTTTTTTAATGTTTCAAGTTGTGTATTTTACTGTTAAAATGTAGTGAGCTGTAATGATATGACTATACATGAATCTTTTATTATACTACATTTTGATATTATCAGAGGTGTAATTATCCATGAAATGTCATGCAGCAGAGGCCTTAGGTTTCTCCATTGTGGTAGTAATTAAAATGGATCTATTATCAGTAGCTCCCATTGACACACAATAGAAGCAAGTTCTGTGATGCCTGAGTTGAACTGAGTTGAACTCTTTGAAAAGTTGTGAGCAGCTTTTAGCAACGGTTCAAAATAAATCGTGAACCCTGTTCAGTTAAGCGGTCACCTCCAATGTTCGCCGTTGTGATTAGAGCAAAGTCACATAATTCACCTCCACACTAACGTGCCCCAGAGTAATTATGCATGGAACTTCAAAACTTCTAAATATATCTGTTTGAAGCTGGTTATGTGCTTCAACACATTTTTCATTCCACTGTGATTTCTCAAGCCTTTGTCAGTCCTTATATACACTCACCGGCCACTTTATTAAGTACACCTGTTCAATTGCTTGGTAACACAAATTGCTACTCAGCCAATCACATGGCAGCAACTCAATGCATTTAGGCATCTAGATGTGGTGAAGACGACTTGCTGAAGTTCAAACCGAGCATCAGAATGGGGAAGAAAGGGGATTTAAGTGACTTTGAACGTGGAATGGTTGTTGGTGCCAGACGGGCTGGTCTGAGTATTTCAAAAACTGCTGATCTACTGGGATTTTCACACACAACCATCTCTAGGGTTTACAGAGAATGGTCTGAAAAAGAGAAAATATCCAGTGAGCAGCAGTTGTGTGGATGAAAATGCCTTGATGTCAGAGGTCAGAGGAGAATGGGCAGACTGGTTAGAGATGATAGAAACAGTAACTCAAATAACCACTCGTTACAACCAAGGTGTGCAGAATACCATCTCTGAACGCACAACACGTCGAACCCTGAAGCAGATGGGCTTCAGCAGCAGAAGACCACACCGGGTGCCGCTCCTGTCAGCTAAGAACAGGAAACGGAGGCTACAATTCGCACAGGCTCACCAAAATTAGACAATAGAAGATTGGAAAACCGTTGCCTGGTCTGATGAGTCTCGATTTCTACTGCGACATTCAGATGGTAGAGTCAGAATTTGGCGTAAAGAACATGAAAGCATGGATCCATCCTGCCTTGTCTCAACGGTTCAGGCTGGTGGTGGTGGTGTAATGGTGTGGGGGATATTTTCTTGGCACACTTTGGGCCCCTTAGTACCAATTGAACATCGTTTAAACACCACAGCCTACCTGAGTATTGTTGCTGACCATGTCCATCCCTTTATGACTACAGTGCACCCATCTTCTGATGGCTGCTTCCAGCAGGATAATGCACCATGTCACAAAGCTCAAATCATCTCAGACTGGTTTCTTGAACATGACAATGAGTTCACTTTACTCAAATGGCCTCCACAGTCACCAGATCTCAATCCAATAGAGCACCTTTGGGATGTGGTGGAACAGGAGATTTGCATCATGGATGTGCAGCCGACAAATCTGCAGCAACTGCGTGATGCTATCATGTCAATATGGATCAAAATCTCTGAGGAATGTTTCCAACACCTTGTTGAATCTATGCCACGAAGAATTAAGGCAGTTCTGAAGACAAAAGGGGGTCCAACCCGGTACTAGCAAGGTATACCTAATAAAGTGGCCGGTGAGTGTATGATATCAAGCCTTTCAGCGTAACGCACTCATATATATGAGAGCTGTTGTTTTCGTATTTTTGAGTCTGATCCAGAGAACATGCTGTTCCCTTTTCCATGGCTGACTTTAGGGGGTTAGTTTGCCCAAGAAAATGAAAAATCTGTCATGTCCTTTCAAAACTGTATGACTTTCTGCAGGACACAAAACAAGATATTTTGAAGAAGGTTGGGGTCTAAACAACACTGGACCCCACTGACTTCCTTTGAATGGACTGAGACACTGAAACATTTCAAAACATCTTCTTTTGAAGAACGAAAATCATACAGGTTTGATTGACATGGTGAATAAATGATGACAGAAATTTTAAAAGAAATGAATACCTTTTTATTCAAGGACGCATTAAATTGATCCTGAAAAACACAATGTATCACAGTTTCCACAAAATATTAAGCAGCACAACGGTTTTCAACATTGATAATAATAACTGTTTCTTGAGCAACAAATTAGCATATTTGAATGATTTCCGAAGGATGGATCATGTGACAAATTTTTAATATATTACACAACAGAAAACATTTAAATTGTCATTTCAGTATTACTTCTTTACTACAGTATTATGGTGAGCATAAGAGACTAATTTAAAAATAAATAAATGAATACAAATAAATAAATATATAAAACACACTCTCTTTCTACCTCAAAACATGTGCCAGTCAAATTAATATGAAGGTTAGATTAAAAATGCATTTCTGAAAGGTCATGTCTCAATGCATCGCTTCTTCTTTCAACCCTTTTTAGACCTTTCATGTGCTGCCATTTTCCCAAGGTCTGTAACTTAAGTCTGTTTTGTAAGGTTGTTGCTCTAGCTGCCTGCCAACATCTTGCGATTTATTTGTATGCGCACTGTAATACTTGTTTGGATCCATTCCATCTCATCTTCATGAGTGTTTAATGGAGACGAGTCTCCCAGATTCAAAGGCTAGAGTAAAGTGCACTTTAGTGCAAAATGCTTCACCATAAAGCATGAAAAAAGTCTGTTTACTTATTTTCAAATAGCTAGCATTCAGCTACCTGTGCATTTCAGTCTGTTATCAGAAAAACCCAACAGCGTTTTAACCTGCATGAGTGGAGCAAAGTTGACAAAGTAAGCTACATTTGACCCACAGGTTCCTCCAGCTCCTCTACAACAGACCACTGGCTCATCCGACTGAACGCAGAAAACCGAATTTTAAATTCAACCAGCAAGCTGTCCGATTCATCTTCAGCACCTGAGCCCCAAACACCACATGATCCTATCGTCCATGAGCCTCAAAATGAAGACAATGGTCAGTATGTTCTTGCTGTATATCTATTACTACTTCTATGACTTCTATCAATTGTAGAACAGAAGCTAATTATTGTTTTAATTGAGTGCTGCAGTCGTGACGTCAAAACCCAGAAGACCAATTCATCATGGGTTCCCTCAAGATTCCCTTAAGACAAATATCCAAATATCATCAATTTATATTTACCACAGGCTTTACTTGCTTTACTCATTAATTGAAAAAAAACATTTAAAAATCCCATGGGAAAATCTTGAGGGAACCAGTTACACAGTTTTAACGTCACAGCTGCACAACTCAATAATTAGTTGTTTTACAATTGATGGAAGTCATGTGTGACCTGCTCCATGATTTTAAATCATTTTGACTCGAGTTGTTTTGTGGACTGAATGGAAAAAGAAAAGACTCTGCCTTTCTAATGATACAATTATGTTTTAAGATAAAATAACAATAAAATAAAAAGTGACTGTCATTTATTGTTTAAGTTTAGTAATAAAATTTGAAATAAAAAATAATCTTGCAATCTCAGTGAAAATTAGAGGAATGCTGCCAGTTAAATAAGGTTTGTCAAATAATTAAGGAAATTAGCACCAGGTGCTAGATTAACACCAATAACTTGTAGGTATCTGTAAGTGTTCTCTAATTTTGATCAGAGGTCTTTTACAAATATCTCATTTAACATATCTCATTTATCTCATTTTTTATACTGTGCATTAAATACAATTAATTTATGAAGTATGCTTAAAAACTGCCCTTCTACTCCTGTTAGGATAACTTCAAACAGGACTAAGCAGTGATCTTGAAATTTAGGAAACTGAAGGTTGTTCTCTAATTTTGATTTCCACTGTATATTGTCAAATATATGTATTATTATATTTTCTGGTAACATTTGTACAATAAGGTCCCATTAGTTAACTTAAGTGAATGCCTTAACTAACAATAAATAACAACAGTAACAGTACATTTGTTCAGTATTTCTTAATCTTTGTTAAGTCCTCTATTTTCTACTTTTAGATGTAGTTGAGACCATGCCATTTGTACGAAGCGTCCGGGGCCAAAGTATGAGTATGCGCTACCACTCCAAATCCAAGACGGGCCCAAGCAAAGTTCTTCCACTGCGCTGGTCATTTGCTTCCAAGGACCACAGAAAGCCCTCCAGCGTCACTCCACAAACCGGAAACGACGAGCTGGTAGAGTACCTTGAGTCTGGCCGACGGCCTCGATGCACCAAGGAGCCCATAGTAAGTATCGTGGCTAGTCCTTCACAGGTCAAAGCCCAGCCTCGCAAGGAAGATTCTCTGAGTTCCCCGAGCTGTAGCAGTAGTGTGGAGCGATGTAGCTATCAAGGTCCGGATTCCCCCAGACTGCCCGAAGGCCAGAGCAGAACAGCGGCGGACCTCAGCGGCATCACATCCAACGGCTTGTTGGCTAAAAACTATTCAAAAACCAGGCAGGAACACGAAAGGACTCAAGCCAGCAAGTCGCTTCAAGGTTCCCCTAGTGCGCTTTCTAATGGTACTAGCAACAGTGCATCTCATTCCAGAGACTCCACGTTAAAACGGCTACGAAACCAGCCGGCTGCGACTAGCAGGACTCATCCCAGCCAGATGCAGACGTCCACGGGGGAAGGCAGGAGTAAAGACGGTGCCGTCATCAGTACCACCCAACTGCAGGATAAGGAGGTGGGTCACAGGAAAACACTTTCCAGCAAGAGCTTGACCAAACTGTCACTATCCAACGGGACTCTAAATGGAAAGGGCATTGAGGCGAGGAAAACTGGCACCACTCACAAGAGCACCAGTAATGAGGTTAACAGCAGAGAAAACCAGGTTTGTTCGAGCACAATTGATATAAAACGTGCCCACAGCTCATCCAATATTCAGAGCAGGCTAGATATGACTTTGAAAAGGACGTTGTCTCTCCAAAGAAATGGTCCATTGGTGCCGGCCTCCCATAAAGGACCTGCGGTAGATAAATCCTCCTATGCAACACTACAGAAAATCAGATACAGCAGCACTTCGCTTGGCAGACAGAGACCTGAGTCCTGCTTCTGATGGGTTTCATCTTCACTGTGGGAAATAGTGTTTATATATGTTTTATGCATATGCCAACATTTAAATATCACATACTGTTTCTCTTTTCCAAAACTTAGTGAGCATTGAAAAGCGTTTTATGCACGTTTCCAGTACAAAGCCTGGTTGAAAAGGCTTAAAGCGCCTTGTTTTCTCCAAAGGTAGCAGGTAGACTTGAAAGAGATTGCAGATTGAAAGAAAATGATTTGCAACAAATTCAGTGAAAAAAGAGAAAATGTTCATTATAAATGTGCATATAAAATTATTTAATAAAGAAAAGTATTAAAAAAAATAATCAAAAATGACTATATAGACTACCGTTCAAAAGTTTGGGGTTGGTAAGATTATTTTGAAAGAAATCTCTTATTTATTTAATAAAATCAGTAATCCTTTAGAAATCATTCCAATATGCTGATTTGTTGCTCATAAAGCATTTATTCTTATCAGGGCTAAAAACAATTGTGCTGCTTAATAGTCTTGTGGAAACCATGACCTAGCCATGTCTTTAATGTCACTTTTAATCCATTTAATGCATTCTTGCTGAATAAAAGCATTAATTTCTTTCAATAACTAAAAAATTGGACTCGCCCCAAACATTCGAACAGTATTAAATGTTTCTTTAACTATGTGCAATTTTGACCCTGTGGACTTTTAGAAAATAACTCTAAATTAGTCCATTTACAATGTCTCTTTTTTGTCTGAAAAATGTAATTAATTTCCACCACAGTGTCATTTCCAGCACATCTCAAATAATGTATTAATGACATTCTGGGATGGAAAGGACATTTTAACACTTGGAATAAAATGACAGACTCTTTTGTTTTGCAAAGCCTAAATTTGTAGCTAGCATTTTATGTATCAGAGATAAACACAATGAAATGTTTCACACTTTTTAGATAATTTGACAAAATAAGCTTGATTGGAAATTGGGCACAAAAACAAAACCATTCTGCTCACAAGTGATGTTTAACTTGCTTTGTTCCCCTTTATTTTGTAACCCGTCTCATTTCACCTCAAACTATTCACTGACACTGTTGTCTCCATACAAACCAAGTGCACTAACTTTTGATAAAAAAAAATAAATAAAATTTAGGGGCAAAATTGTTTGATGTTGAGGAAATTACACAACAACTGTGGGACAGTGGTAACTTTTGAAAAACTCATATATTTTCACATAATAACTATAGACGTACTGTATAAGACATTTGAACAGTTGCAAAAATTAAGTAAAATGCTTCCAAGTCAGTTTAGCAAGTCATATAACGAAAAAGAAGCTGACAGCTATTAGTTGAAAATCAACCCCCTGGGACATAAAAATGCTGAAGCTGAAGAAAAACTTAAATATAAGCTTGTAGTTCCTCTTGTGTCATCTGTATTGAAAATGATTGTGAATTTACTATTTGTATGATAACTTCTGCATATATAGAGCATCTTAGGAGATTCTAATTCAGTTAGGAGCTGCCTTAGAAGGTAGCTGCCTATGTAGGGTGTAAGCAGTGTAGCAGCTCACTAGGTTTTGGATCAGAGCTTGCGTTTCCCCTCTCAAATCTGACTTTCTGTATCATAACTTTCTATTGTTGGTATAAACGATGTTTAATTTGCATATCTCGAAGCCTGTTCTTAAATCTCCAAATATAGCTTACCTGCGGATCTATAGCATCACACACTAGTGGCTGGAATTAGCAGTAATGATACAATAGGATCTGCTTAAATGTCAGAATTGAGGTCTGCTTTACCTGTTTAGTGCACTGTCAGGTATATTTATGCAAGTGCCTTTTTGTAATGATCTCAGGAGAGCGGCGGTCATTGGAACAGTGTTTTTTACTTATGAATATACATGCCTCACCACAGATGAAATAAATCCACAGACGGCGCAAACATTTATTCATCTCACTCCCACAATATCCCAAACGACTCTAAATGTTTCACATCAACGTGCACCTTGTTCACTGCTGGATTCACTTGTTTGTTTTCTGACACGAATGGACTTTGCGAGGGCAATCAGACATGCCGAGTTTTATGAGCATGTTTAAGCATCAGCTGGAAATCAAACATTAATTCCACAAAGGATCAAGTTGCTGATGTTGAAAAGTAGCAATATCTTCAAGATGGATCTTCAAGGATCAAGATGCTAATGTCGGAAAATAGCAATATTTTCAAAGAAATATTCTTATTGTAACGTGAAGGTAAACTGAGGCATAAAAATGGACAGTAACTTTTAGCAAAATCAAACAAAGCATAAATTAATAAATAAAATTATAAAATAGCCTAAATATCAGAGAAAGTAGTCGGAGATGTTTTGATAATATGATGCGTGTCTTATTCTCATGTTAGGAAATTTGAATCCAGACATCAGTCCTCTCATTAGGCTACTACATAGTTTTTTTAATGAAATGAATGATACCTCAAATTGTGCGGCTTGTTGAGCTGGGCTGCCTTTCCCGTATAATGACGTAATTAACCATAGTAGGCTATGCTGCATCATTGGAGAAAATAACCAACTAGTCACGACTGTTTCCCCAAACCGTAGTAACATGATTCAAAATATCGGACTGTCTTTAGTAATGTCACGCATTAGTAAAGTGGTGTGTTCATGCCATGTCGTAATTACTGTTATTACGAGATTCCAACTTGTAAAATGCATTCACGTCCTTGTAAAACTCGCAATTACTACTTGTAAACTGGGAATTTCCTGATAGCTATGAGTCTACGACTTGTACCATCTGACCACTGTACGGCCGCAGATTAATTTAGGGTCTATGTTTAAGCATTGATAGAGTTGCCGTAGAAACACATAATTCTAGATCAGAGGACGGGAACAGCCATGTACAGCATGTCAGCTTACTTATTATTTTTATTATTATTATTATTATTATTGTGATATAGGGAGAGTGGGGACGGTTGCACCGAGGAGCAGTTGCAACATGGCTTATTTCCTCAAATCAGGAATGAGATACAGTGAAGATATTCATACTGCACATGCTCTACTAGCCCCTCATCCTTCCTGGAAGAAATTCAGCCACATGTGACCATTCCTTCTACAAAAAAATCATTTTCATTGTTAAAAAAAAAAAAAAAAAAAGTATTTTCTTAAAGATCTTATTTTTTTTGTCAGTGTCTAAATTGCGTGCAGCTTTGTAAAAACATAACATTTTAATCAGTGTTTTCTGAGTTTCTAATGTATCAATGTGTCGATGATATTGTGTCAAGCTAATATACTAAGTTTTGTATATTAGCTTGTATATTAACATGCTGTCCCTTACCACAACATTGATTTAAAAGCATGCCATAACATTACACAATTTTATGAATTAATAAAGAACTAGTTTCATCCGTTACAGTAGGCATCTCTCCTTTCTTATGTAATACCTTAAAAATGTACTTGTTACTTGAAAATGTTTTTCCATTTACTATTCTTTGGTTTTATACAGCCAGTTTAGCTAATTGTAGAACCTGTCTGTGCACAAATTACATAAAGAAATTACAAAATGATATTTAAGAATGATTTTAATTACATTTGAATGAATACATAATAAATCTTGCAACCGTCCCCTATTGTGGGGTCAGCTGCAACATTTCTATTTGTCTATTCAAGTGTAAATTGTATATATATTATCATATAGCTGACAGATGTTGATTTATTGTATTAAAATTTTGGCTTAATACAAACAGTCTCTGAGAAACTAAAGGAAATGCAAAAGTGTTGCAACCATCCCCGCTCTCCCCTACTAACAAGAAACTTTGCTTCTACCCAGCTAGCAGGGAACGTTCTCAGAACTTTGGTTAACATTCTGGCAAGGTCCTCTCACAGTTATGAGCAAACATTCTTAGTAATGTAAACAGAACTTGCATTCAGAGTTATCTAGTCTTAAACATTAGCATAAAAATATTATTTATATATTTTTTAAGGAGTGTTTTTCTCAATAGTCCAATGGAAGTCCAATAAAGTACATCCATCCATCACAAAAAGTGCTCCACTACATCCTGCGTCATCCACTGGAATGCCACTCTCTTGTGAACACGCATACGACCGTTAGCGGAAGCTAGAGATTACAGTTTTAAAAGGTTTAAATATGGATGTTTTTCTTGCACAAATGCATCAGTTTGCTTCAGGGGACCTTTATTAACCTCCCACCCCCCAAAGCCATGCATAGTACTTTTTTATGAAGGATGGATGCACTTTATTGGACTACTGAATATCAACCGCCATTCACTGTCTTTATAAAGCTTGGAAGAGAAAGGACATTTTTAATATAACTCCGATTTTGTTCATCTGAAAGAAGAAAGTCACATAAACCTAGAATGGCTTGAGGGTGAGTAGAGTCATTTAAATTTTTGGATGAACGATCATTTTAATATTGGCTTTAAGATTCACATGGTGAAAAAAAAAAAAATTTAAAATTTGATCATTCAGTAAAAAAAAAAAAAAAAAAATCAGAAATCATGTTTTCATAACTTAACGGAAACATTAGTGAACCATTCTTAGAACATATTTTTGTTATCTAACCACAGGTCAAAAGCTGTAGTTCCAACCATGCAAGTCTGTGAGGCTGTTTGCGAATGTTCCTTCAAAATATGGTTTTAGAAAACACCAAAACATTGAACTATGTTGGTATCAACTCAACTTGCGGCCATAGCGGGCTAATGCTGCTTTTGGGAAACGCACACCTGGTTGACATTTTAAGCGGCTGGACTTAAGAATGTGATGAAACTGACAAATAAATCCTACAGACTTGCACTGAAGGCCATATCTAGAGCCCAAGATTTTAGAGACTTTAAGGTGAGGATTTTGACTTGGGCCAGTATCCAGCTCAGCAACTGCATAGAAACTTCTTGCAACCATCTTGATGGTGCATTTTAGCCACACCGATATGATACAGATGGTCACGGATGCAACTTCTTTAGCCTTTTTCTTAGATATTAACCATCATTCATATTTATGATGAAGAATGTGATGCTTTTATTTTTTGTAAGTTTAAATATGAATATCACTCAGCCACTATAACAAGCCATGTGACAGAGTCTAATTGGCAAACAAGATGTGTAATACAATACAAACAATTCATTACATTATAATCCCAGTGCACTTTTCTGATCTCTGGAGTGGTGTGCTCTCATATCACTGCTCAATCTGAATATGATAATGCTTTATGTGAACTGTTCACCTGAAATTAGACTCCCCGTGTTATCTCTAATGCACACTAAACCTGAATAGACGTGCTTGTGTAATACTTAAAAAGCAGTGTATTAAGATTAATGTTGTTGGATGTAATGATTACTGAGGACATTTATTCTCATCTGCTCCTGAGAGATTTACGTTTTTTTATGCCAAGTTTTTGTACCGCGCATTTTTAATTGGATGTATTATGCGTAATTAAATGTATGCTGAGATGGTTATTAGGTATAAGACAGGGGTCTCCAACCCTGCTCCTGGAGAGCTACCATCCTGCAGATTTCAGCTCCAACCCCAATCAAACACACCTGAACCAGCTAATCAAGGTGTTCAGGGCTACTTGATAATTACAGACAGGTATGTTGCAGCAGGGTTGGAACTGAAGTCTGCAGGACGGTAGCTCTCCAGGAGCAGGGTTGGAGATCCCTGGTATAAGAGATCAAGCAAGTCATTCAAAACTTTGTGCTAACACATTGCAACTGTTTTTATTCTTAGGCTTTTACAGTTTTTCTCAATTGCTTAAACACGTTTCTTGAAATGATGCCTCTTTTTTGCAAAATTCTAAACACGAATTCATAACTTCTAACTCAATTCCCCAAACTTCCTATATTCGTGTCAAAATGAAGCTCTCCACTCAAAACAACTCAGTCTTGCTGAAAAAACAAACTTTGCTCTCAGACGTGACACACAAACCCTCAAAAACACACACACTACAACACAGTCTTACACACTGATGAGATAAATTCAAAACAATACCACAAAAACTGGTAATAAGTGTTGCATGTGGTACTCCCCAAATGTTTTCTTCCTTAATTTAATGTACTGTAGAGTCCAGTACAATACAGCAAACAACAACAAAAGTAATTATTCTGCCCCAGCATCCCGTCTTGGGTCTGAAACAGGCCAGAGAACCTCTTCAACATCACAGGTTATATTAGCCCTGGCCAGACAGCGGGGGTAAAATCCTCTCGCATGCCTGATCCAACCCTGGCACGCATCAACTAAAATATCTGAGACTGCTTGTCTTCTTGCCCTTTCTCTTCCTCTTTCTCTTCCATGTTGTCGTCTTTCTCCTCTTCCTCTCCGTACTCCCTCTCCACCTCCTACTCTTCCTCTTCCTTCATTTCTTTCTCTACTCCCTACTCCTCCTCCTCCTCCTCTGGGGTGTCCTTGTCTTCTTCCTTCACGTCTCTCTGGATCCATTGTTTCAAACCTGAATAGTTTTTCTCAGTCGCTTTGGTGCATTTCTCGAATCATCCTTACTGTAATATTTGCAAAGAAGTATGTGCATTTCTCAAAACAGCTCGTACAGACAGCACCACACAATGGATTTCCTGCAAAAGCCTGTCACTTACTCAAAATCTTTAGTTCATCTCTCAAAAGTAAGTATTTATCAATGAACATATCAGTGCAATCAGAATGAAAAGTCCTTGTGTCATTGTTCACGAACAAAAGGCAAAATGCTTAGTCGTGTTGTCAATATAACTGCACTCTGTTACAGTTTTTTCAGTGGCTTTGGTGCATTTCTCAAATCAGAAATGAAACTTTCAAAACTACTTGTTCAACCTCCACATCATCTAGTCACTTGTGCACATCATAAAAGCAGTTTCTCATTCTTCTGAACAAACTGTGATTGCTTTGGTACGTTCATGCAACTGATTATGTACATTTGCCTGCGGTTTCATACATTTTCAGTTGCTAATATCGTGTTGCTCAAAATGTATTATATAGTTCTCTGTGCTATAGTCTTTCCCCTCAAAACATCTAGTCATTAGTTCATCGTGTAAGTCATTAGATGCAAAATGGTTGATCTAGTTGTCATAAACTGTCAAGCATATTTTCTACACATTTCTATTAGACTTTTTGTAAACTTGCCATGAATTGTTCAAGTGAATCTTAACTTTCACTAATGAAGAGAATACAGATCAACCAATTATATAGCAGTTCTCTGAAATAGCTCAAAGGTGCATCTCATGAACCTTCAATTGGAAAGCATATAGAAAGAGGACAAAACAAAAGTTACAAATTCTGACGATGGATGAACATCCAAAAAACAATCAGGGTCAACAGACGAGAGGAAGAAGAGGAGTAAGGATGCATGGAAGTGTACAGAGGCAAAACAGAGAAAGAGGCCAAGGACATAGGTGCATATCAGATGAAATAAGGGCCTCTATTGTGGACCATGTTGTCAATCATGGCCTTACAATGGCTGAAGGGTGCAGCTAAATATTGGGAGATCGACCATATCCTCAATAATTCAAACATTTCGAAACAGTCTCTTTCGATCAATATCCCACATATAGTAATGTGTAAATTTGTACTTTTGAAAGGAGATATGGCATACATAAGAAGTGCAGCCTTCTGCATTTCAGTACAGTAACTGTCATCCAAACTGTTGCCATAGTTTACATCAGGTAATACTAACAATAACATTACATTGACAACATGACTAAGCATTTTGACCATATTGTTTGTGAACAATGACACAAGGACTTTTCATTCTGATGGCACTGATATGTTCACTGACATAAATACTTACTTTTGAGAGATGAACTAAAGATTTTGAGTAAGTTACAGGCTTTTGCAGGTAATCTATTGAGTGGTGCTGTCTGTACGAATTGTTTTGAGAAATGCACATACTTCTTTGCAAATATTAAGGATGATTCGAGAAATGCACCAAAGTGACAGAAAAACTGTAGTATTGCCTGATGTAAACTATGGCAACAGTTTGGATGACAGTTACTGTACTGAAATGCAGAAGGCTGCACTTCTTATGTATGCCATATATATCCATTTCAAAAGTACAAATGTACACATTACTGTATGTGGGATACTGATTAAAAAAGACTGGATATGATTCACAGTTACACTTTTACTAGTGGTCTGACCAAAAAATGAAAAATAAAAACATTACAATGTCATTGTGAAATAGAAAAGAAAAAGAAATATGGGCACAAAGGTGAAAATAAAACTGAGAAAGTCCACTGTCAAAATTTGTAAAAAATTTATTTAATAGAAATGTGTAGAAAATATGCTTGACAGTTTATGACAACTAGATCAACCATTTTGCATTTACCGTAATGATTGTACGATGAACTAATGACTTGAGGTGTTGAGGGGTAAGACTATAGCACAGAGAACTATATAATACATTTTGAGCAACATGACAAGAGTAACTGATAATGTAGGAAACCGCATACAAATGTACACAATACATAATCAGTTGCATAAATGTACCAAAGCAATCACAACTTATTCAAAAGAATGAGAAACTTTTTATGATGTGCACAAGTGACTAGATGATGTGGAGGTTGAACAAGTAGTTTTGAGAATTTCATTTCTGATATGAGAATTGCACCAAAGCCACTGAAAAAACTGTAAGCTGACCTTGGCCCTTTTATCTATCCATCGAATGTTTTGATTGGTGTGTGATAAATTTTGACTCCTAGTGTTTCCACTTGGGTAATTGTGTGCTAATTGAGCTCAAACTGTGCAGACTTGAGTGAACAATATTGAATGCTAGTGTTTCTAAATGACCACATGGTGTAAGCACTGAGAAATGTAGGGATTTGTGTGTAGAGTTTTGCAGTAACAGTTCACCAAATCTGACTCATGTGTCAAAGCAGGGGAATAGTGTTTATAGTTTAGAGAAATGGGTGTGCTTTTTTAAAAATGGTGTTATGGTTTTGAAATTTTAGTTCAAAAGCCTGGTTATAGTGTTTTAGCAATCGAGAAAAACTGTAAGCACAACTTTTCTAAACATGTTTTTAATGAGTCATTTGTTCTGCTTTAAAACAGACACATTTTCACCTCAATCAGTTAGTCTTTTCACTGCCTCTGAGACTGTCATTTCTAACAAGTCATGGCTTTGATATGACGCAATATAGTGTAAATGTCAATACCACTATATTCAGTGAATATGACATTGATTGATTCTTGTTGTTACAGAGATGGCAGCTATTTTGCAGATGCAAATAAAGCATTGTGGCCTACGTAGGTGCTATTATGAGCATCATTACTGCGCTTTAGATGATTGAAAAACTTTAAGAAGCTTTTTTCTCCTCTGCTGTTTTCTGTGTTTCCTTGACAACGTTTTCTAGTTATGCCTCTTTGTGTCACATTTGTGCTACTGCAATAACACACAGATGAGTCATATATATATATATATATATATATATATATACACACACACACACACACACACACACACATATATATATATATATATATATATTTATACACTTTTTTTTTTTTTTTGTTAACGTTTTACTAAAAGTTTACATTAGTTAAAGGCATAGTTCACCCAAAAATGAAAATTTGCTGAAAATTCACTCACCCTCAGGCCATCTATGGAGATAGAGATGTTTCTTCATTGGAACAGATTTGGAGAAATTTAATATTAGATCCGTTGCTTACCAGTAAATCTTCTGCAGTGAATCGGTGCCGTCAGAAACGAATCTATCATTACAGTGTTTTAACTTTAAACAGTCACTTCTGACCAAAATACCAGTTTATAATCCATAATAATGCTTCCTCCAGGGAAAAAGTCCATCCCCTGTTGTAGTCTTGAATCAAATTCCACCAATATATTTGTGTAGAATTTCATATGTCTCATATTTTAGCAGGAAACAATGATTTGAAGTTAAAAACCACTTGATGGATTTGTTTCTTACAAATATGCAGCTTTTTGCTTCACAAGACATTAACTGATGGACTGGAGTTGTCTGGATTACTTGTGGATTATTGTGATGTTTTTATCAGTTGTTTGGATCTCATTCTCTCATTCTGACGGCACCCATTCACTGCAGAGGATCCATTTGTGAGCAAGTGATGTAATGCTAATTTTCTCCAAATCTGTCTGAGGGTGAGTAAATTTTTAGCAAATTTTATTTTTGTGTTAACTATTTCTTTATTGTGTTAAGAAAACTAACAGCAATGTTTTTACAACTTTTAATAATCTATGTCAATATTAGTTAATATTGTTTGTTCATGGTTAACATTAATGTTAACAAGTACAACTTTTAATTTAAAAATGTATTAGTAATTGTTGAAATTAAGACTAATTAATGCTGCATAAATATTGTTCATAGTCAGTTCATGTTAACTAACATGGTTAGCTAATGTGCACAAATGGAACCTTGCTGTGAAGTGTTAACAGAACCTTTTAATTTGAAAGTGAAGATCATATGCAAACAATAAATATATATAACACACATATATGATATAAAACATTTTGATTGTCCACCATGAGAAAAAAGTTCACCTATTGAATTTCATTTTATACATAATATACAGGTGCATCTCAATAAATTAGAATGTCATGGAAAAGTTCATTTATTTCAGTAATTCAACTCAATTGTGAAACTCTTGTATTAAATAAATTCAATGCACACAGAATGAAGTAGTTTAAGTCTTTGGTTCTCTTAATTGTGATTATTTTGGCTCACATTTAACAAAAACCCACCAATTCACTCTCTCAACAAATTAGAATACTTCATAAGACCAATAAAAAAAAAAAAATAATAAAAAAAAAACATTTTTAGTGAATTGTTGGCCTTCTGGAAAGTATGTTCATTTACTGTATATGTACTCAATACTTGGTAGGGGCTCCTTTTGCTTTAATTACTGCCTCAATTTGGCGTGGCATGGAGGTGATCAGTTTGTGGCACTGCTGAGGTGGTATGGAAGCCCAGGTTTCTTTGACAGTGGCCTTCAGCTCATCTGCATTTTTTGGTCTCTTGTTTCTCATTTTCCTCTTGACAATACTCCATAGATTCTCTATGGGGTTCAGGTCTGGTGAGTTTGCTGGCCAGTCAAGCACACCAACACCATGGTCATTTCACCAACTTTTGGTGCTTTTGGCAGTGTGGGCAGGTGCCAAATCCTGCTGGAAAATGAAATCAGCATCTTTAAAAAGCTGGTCAGCAGAAGGAAGCACGAAGTGCTCCAAAATTTCTTGGTAAATGGGTGCAGTGACTTTTTGGTTTTCAAAAAACACAATGGACCAACACCAGCAGATGACATTGCACCCCAAATCATCACAGACTGTGGAAACTTAACACTGGACTTCAAGCAACTTGGGCTATGAGCTTCTCCACCCTTCCTCCAGACTCTAGGACCTTGGTTTCCAAATGAAATACAAAACTTGCTCTCATCCTAGCCCAGGTAAGTCACCTCTGACGTTGTCTGTGGTTCAGGAGTGGGATAACAAGAGGAATACGACAACTGTAGCCAAATTCCTTGACACGTCTGTGTGTGGTGGCTCTTGATGCCTTAACCCCAGCCTCAGTCCATTCCTTGTGAAGTTCACCCAAATTCTTGAATCGATTTTGCTTGACAATCCTCATAAGGCTGCGGTTCTCTCGGTTGGTTGTGCATCTTTTTCTTCCACACTTTTTTCCTTCCACTCAACTTTCTGTTAACATGCTTGGATACAGCACTCTGTGAACAGCCAGCTTCTTTGGCAATGAATGTTTGTGGCTTACCCTCCTTGTGAAGGGTGTCAATGATTGTCTTCTGGACAACTGTCAGATCAGCAGTCTTCCCCATGATTGTGTAGCCTAGTGAACCAAACTGAGAGACCATTTTGAAGGCTCAGGAAACCTTTGCAGGTGTTTTGAGTTGATTAGCTGATTGGCATGTCACCATATTCTAATTTGTTGAGATAGTGAATTGGTGGGTTTTTATTAAATGTGAGCCAAAATCATCACAATTAAAAGAACCAAAGACTTAAACTACTTCAGTCTGTGTGTATTGAATTTATTTAATACACGAGTTTCACAATTTGAGTTGAATTACTGAAATAAATTAACTCTTCCACGACATTCTAATTTATTGAGATGCACCTGTACATAACAATGTGCTAATCATAAATGTTTCACGTTTTTTCCACTTAATAACAAGAAAACCATCACTAGAGACTGCAATCACTTACATGATGATAAGACAAGACAAGAGCTGTTTCAGAATTTAAAGAGTAGAGAAATGTAAAGACAGCTTTATTTGGATTTGATTATTCACTATTGTCCTGCAGTCTCTGAGGTATTGAATTGCATGACTGAGCAGAATAACTGAGTTTAATCTTCTTATATTCCTCTTCCTCAATCATGAAAATGAACACAGACCTACTTCTTTCATTTCTTTATTTTTTTTATTTTCTTTTTAATGATTCCATTCGTCTTGATGGTTCAGAGAACTTGAGCAGGTGAATTAAAGGTGTACTCTCAGAAACGCATGTTCACATAATCCCTCGTTTTTGGGCTTTTATAATAAGACATTGATTCAGACGTTTCCTCCTCTCAGTATAAGTCATTTAGCCCTGACACAGGATTAACACCAAGCTTTTGGACCGTTTTATTGCAATGTGTCCCATTTAATTCCACTTCCCGTCATTTGATAACCAATTATGAGCTTGCTTGAGATGTTTATAGATGTTTCCTTGGTATTACATATTGCTTGGTTATACAGCACGCAGCCAATGCACTGTATCCTATTCCCTCCTCTGAAGCTCTCGAATTAATTATGGCGCTGTTTGATGTTGCATCAGGTCTGAGGTCAATAACATTTACTCACACACGAACAAATGATATCTGATGTCACTTATGTCCAGTACAACATTTGAGAGGATAACATACTGATAGATAAACCATTTTAGAATAAACCAGATTGCTGCAGGGATGACATAGTTTTGTAGACCAAAACCCAAAAAATATGCATTTTAGCAGACAAAAAGCCCTTCTGGTTCTATCATCCTGAAGTTAATGGGTTTTTTGAATGGGTTTTTGTTTAAATGCCTGAAATAATGTCTGTGGTTAACACAAGCTCAAGATATTTTCACATTTATTCTATGCCATAAAATACATCAGTAATGCCTCCTTAATGCTTTTTTAGGAACTTTTTCTTGATTTGAAAAGGGGGTCGCTAACAAGTGGCTAAATATGGGAGTACAGAGGATGTCAGGGACATTAAACATCATGCCAAAACTTATCTTCTCACTAGTTCACTTTTACAGCCTTTTCAATTGCACTTTTGCAAACTATTCAAACTCAAACTTTAAGAGAAAATGTTTTTAAATAAAGACTGAAGGAGTTGTTGGAAGCTTATTGGAGATGAAATCATTTGACCACGGTTTAGTTCGTTTATAGCCTATATAGTTTAGATTTTTACCTCTGCCGACTGTATTTGGGCTTCAGTATTTATAAAAGTCGTTCATTTGTGGAAAATGATTAACAAAACGTGTAAGAATCATCAACTTTTATTGGCCACAGTGCTTATTTAAAGCAATAATCCTATTGGGTTTTTGTCGAGGGAAGCAGGGTGATGTAAATTTCAGGGTTGGCCTACAAAAGCATATTTACTAAAGCACTTGATTCCTTTATGTAAGAGGAAATGCACAAAAATACTGAAATCAGATCCATTTTGCAAATTTCTGATTGCTGTTTTGACTTGTTTTTAACTCAAAGCGCAGTTGTGGTGTCATTCCCGAACCATTGATTTCATGCTGTTGTTTATGACTCTGTGGAACTAGATTTGGTGAATTAATAATCCATGACATTTATCATAAAGGGTTAGTAAACAGAGCATCATAAGACCACATCATAAGGTGCGGCCTCCCTGCAGTGCCATCAGGACGATTTCACTAAGGAAACAGAAGAGTTGGAATCATATCCGACATATCTCAGCAGCTCATCAGCTTCTAAAGCCTCTCCAGACTGGAAGCAACCAAATTTTTTCTCTTCAAAAGACCTCCTGCGTAATGAATAGATTATGTCCCGCTGTTGAAAAAGCACTTAACTCGCACTACTAATGGCCTATGGTGACCCAACAAAACTGCTATTCAGAAATGATTGAAAATGTTCTGTTTTAAACATGACTGCATGATTCAGTTTTAAATTATAATAAATATTGTTCTGACCTGTTCTGTTTTAAAATGGTAATTTTGAATAATCAACCTTTTTTACTGAACAATGTAATGGGCTATAGAACAAAAATGCTATGAAGATTGACTGAGGTAGCCTGTGGCACCACAGCTCAGCAGCTACATTCTGAACCGCATGATTTAATTGATTGCTTTCCAAAATTGTACTGACTGCTCTAAAATACAAGACACCAATGTTTCAGGAGTTTGGGACACAGACTAGGACATATGCTTATTCAGTATAGCCTAACTGTTTTATTGGCTCTTTGAGTTTATGTAAATCCTTATTTTTTAAGATTAACTGTTTTTTCCAAGCCATTGTTAGATGCCTGTGTTTCCTGTCATAGCACTGCAATTTCTTATGATTTTAACCCTTTAACTATCACCCACATTTTTACAGATGTGAAAGTGCACTATTAAAACTTAAATTGTTATAATTCATGAATGAAAACATTCTGAAATATGATTTGAAGTACCATTTCCATGGTAATGCAATGTCTGACTTTAAAATGGTGTTCACAGGATGAATTTTGCGTTTTGGAGCTTTCAATTGATATATAATTGATGATGATTCTAAAGCATGATAGGGAAAAGGCAATGAAAAATACTTTTTGTGACAAAGGTCAGAACTCCTGTTATGATGTAGATTTTTGAGGTGCACTCTTGTCATGAATTAATCTGTTACTGTTCCTAAAATGCTGGGTTGTTTCAACCCAACTTTGGGTAAAATATGGACTAACCCAAATTTTGGGTTAAAAATTTAATGTAAAAATTTAACCCAACATCTGGGTTAGTCCATATTTGACCCAATGCTGGGTTGAAACAACCCAGCATTTTTAGCATGTACATAATTTGTAACTAAAGACAGTGGTAAAATATCTATTTATGAGTCTAAGACCTTTCCAGCGATATATAGTTTGCCATGATTAGATTAGGATTTATTTGTAAAATAGTGAAGTAAACTTGTGACAGTGAAGAGGTTAAATCTGTATTCAACCTCAGAATGATCTCAAAGTAAAAAGAGGTGCTAAAGTCTGATTTTGTGGTGGCTGTGCTTTAAAATTCTAGTGATGAAGGATTTTCTCATCATGCACGTGTACACATTCTTGTGTGTGAAATTGACTTCGCAAATTGGTAGGTCCGCTATATACAGGCAGCAAGACAGTCTGACCTATTCAAAAATGCTACTACAACAACAAAAGCTGGAAACAACAAAAAAGGATATACTTGGTGGTAAGAATTCTGTAGAACACGAACTTTGAAAGAGGCACAGAATACATTCATTCGTGGTTGATGACCGACCGTTCAGAAAGATTGCTACTGCATGTGCTCTTGAACCAGACACTTCAGTTGTAAATGTAATATTTGGCTACTTTTAATTGTTTTTTGAGTGCCACGTGGCTGTATCATTCACAATAACTATAAGATCCATCTTGATAATGATCATCCAGGCTAAATTGGCACTTCTGTTCATTACTTCCCTCATGTTCTGCTGACAAACAAATCTCTTCATTAACACAGTTTGCATCATTCACTGATACATGGTCCCTCATAAATGGTCCCGAGCTAATTTCACACTTTGCCAGGAAAACGTAACTCGCTGTTTATGTAATTAATGTGAGTTCACTGGAACAATGAGGTTAGATAAACCACTCATTGTGGATACGGAGTTTGTACGGTTTATATTCATTAGCTATAGCACCATGCAACAGTAAAAAAATAAAAATAAAAAAAACATTTTCAGGTGACCTGCTCATTTCATTTGGTCTTTTTTCTGTTGGTTAATTAAACTTATGACAAAGATAAAAGCACCCTTGTTTCACCATAAGTCTACTTTGCACCAGAGCTCCAAAACAGACAAGCATCGATTGAAAAACAGCTTACTGGCTTTTCTTTAATTTCAGTGTTGTTTAGCATTACATGGCCTTGTGGTTTCCTTAGACAAAATGAGTATCTAGCATTCCACCGTAATTATTAGGCAAAAGGGAGAAGCACAGACCCCATTGTGACTACAACGTCGTCATGTCACACACAGCAGCCACAACAGCATTTGCTTTTTCCCTTTTTATTTGAAACATTCCCAAACGCATGAACTAGGCTATATCATGAAATCTCTTGATTCTCACCTTTATAGTTTATGTTGAACTATGGGTGATGGCCAGAGTAACCTAATAATGTAATCTATTAACTATGCATAAAAACCTGTCTGTTTACTTAATTAACAGATATGGGTGTCATGCCTTAACATATTTTAATACAACTGACTTTATATTTAATGTGAATTTAACATTGAAAGTTAATGTGAATAAAAACATTGTAAGTTAGGCTACTAATAATCATAACACTTTCATTGTAGGCTACAGAAAGAGAGCAAAGAACATTTTCACTGACAGTCTAGAGTTCAAGACTCTCAAAAACTCCCATTAAAATCACTGAAGCTGTTTACACTATGAAATTAATATCTTATTTACAGATTCGTAAACACATTTGCACTTTGTTGTTTCTGACGAGAGAATTCGCCAGAAAGATGTATTAAGTCAGCGAGCGAGTGAAGAAAAAACCGGCATTTTAGCGATGCCGCTGACTCATCTGAACGCTTCTGATTGGTCATTGCGTTCATAAGATCAACAGCATCGTGTGTGATTGGTTATAATTCGCAGTGCTTTAACAACGGGTCTGTATCTGGCTCAGTGCCAGCCAGCGAATACAGATTTGAATTTGGCAACTGATGATATGACGCACTGAACGTTCTAATCACGCCGATGTGATTGTATTAATTATAGAAAATATTAATCTAAATTAAAAGGCTATTTTTTGTCTTTTGGAAGCTGCATTCAAAATTCACTTGGCTCAAAAATCTGAGGGGGCACGTGCCCCCTCACTTTGAATGGGCATGACGCCTCTGGGCGTTATGGTAGAACAGCACGACCTCGTTGTACCTTGTTGTAATTTTCCTCTTGCACTATTTATTTAAGAGCATATGCTCAGCGTGACCCAACGTAAGTTAAGGTGAGATTTGTTTTCAAGCTATTTTATCAAAACTACTGAAGTGTGTTGAAAAGATTACGAAGACATCCACAGCTCTTTTTGAAAGAAGGAACTATTCCATAAGAGATTATTATAATCTTCCTGTCGTGTTGTAAAGCCCTAAAGTAGAATCTGTTTGAGTTTTTCACGCTGCATCAAGGTTTACAGAGCAATGTCTTTGTGGAAAGATGGAACACTTTTATCACACAAAGCAAGAGAAAAACAATGGAAGAGTGTTGATAGAGGGCATGTAGTTCATGTTAGGAAACAAATTCCTGTCTGAGTGTGGACTGTGCATGTGAGAACGTGAAATTGTTGTGTTGTTGTATAATATAATAATCCCAGCGCTCAGGGCATTTGTTCCAGGGAATTGAGTTCATCCGTGACAGGTCAGAGAGCTGTTCCAATTACTGTCTTTCTCCCTTACATACTTATACACTCAGAACAAGTATTCACATAAAGTATTTGGACACGTGAATATATCTAAATTATATTGCATTTTGTTTCATCAGATCACAAAATATCAAAATAGGTTGTTTCTGCAAACAACTGAGCTAACTTTACTTTTTTTTTTTTTTTTTTTTTTTTTTTAGCTGTTTTTGCAATGACTTTTAACCAACTAATCAAAATGATCAGCGTTTAAAATATGGTGTCCATAAGATTTGAGTTTTTTGTTGTTGTTGTTTTGGGGGGTAATGAATGCTTTTATTCAGCAAAGATGCGTTAAATTGACCTGAAGTGACAGTAAAGATGTTTATAATGTTGCAAAATATTTATATTTTAAATAAATGCTGTTCTTTTGAACTTTCATCAAAGAATCCTGAGAAAAAAAAGATTTTCCACAAGAATATTAAGCAGCACGGCTGCTTTCAACATTGATAATAATAAGAAATGTTTTTTAAGCATCAACCCAACATATTAGAATGATTATCACAGGAACAAATTACGTTTTAAATATATTAAAATAGAAAATAGTTATTTCAATTTGTAATCATATTTCACAATATGACAGTTTTATTTAATTTTTTTTATCAAATCCAAATAATTTGATCTTTTTAGTTATATAAATAAAAACTATACTTTTTACTCCACAAATCTAAAAATGCTGTATCTACATTCTGAAAAAGATGGTTCTTTAAATGGTCTTTACACACATTCTCACTCTCAACTCATCACATATTGACGCTTGGTCAGGACCCTTTGGGGTCACTTTTTGACGCACAGGGTACCCCTTTAGCATCATTTTTCATGCCGACGCAAAAGGTAATGGGAATTTTATCATCATGATTAAATTATATATTGGGTAATAATATTGCCATTATTGCATATATGTTGGGGTGTGATTTTTCAATGTAAACATGTAGTCACAGCAGTTTTATTTATATTACATTATTTACACATTTATGAGCATGTAACCCAACCCCTGCCCCTAAACCTACCATTTGTCAATAAAACACAAGATATAACCGGCAGATACAACTACTGTCATAATTTATTCAAAAAGTATTAATATTCCAAGTCTTCCGAGGCAAAACGATTGATTTGTGAGAGGAATAGAGGCGACCGCCGTCTCAGTCCGCCGTAAAGCTCATCCTGTGTGCTGCAGTCAGTCCCTTCAAAGGTGATTTTAGTTTTGTGAAAAGCCAGAAGTAGCAGGGCACTAAATCAGGGCTGTAGGGGACTGAGTCACCTGGGTGATTTGATGTTCTGCCCAAATATCTCTGCATGAGACATGATGCATGGGTGGGCACGCTGTCGTGATGAAGCTGCCAATCATCAGCTGCCTATAGCTGCAGCATATTGCATGGCTGGATACTTTCTGGACAGCCCTCTTAAGTTGAGTTTGGCCTAAATTATGAGCATTTCAAATTGCATACTGTCACGAATCTGGTCCATGCACTTCCGTTCACTCATCATCAGAGGTCACTCGTTCACCACATTGACTCCTGCACTACACTAACTGTTGCACGTCACCCCGGACTGCATTTCCCATCATCCATTGCACTGATCACAGCTGTCACCAATCACACATTGCACTGATTACACAGCTGATCCCATCAGACACGCTTTATAAGCCTTGGACTTCCTCTCTGTCAGCGCCGAGTATTGTACGCACATATCTCTCTCCTAGCGATAGCTACTCTACGGAGCCTTGCCTGTTTTCTCGTATTTTTATTTCTGCCCGTGTTTTCTGGATTAACCCTTTGCCTTGCCGTTCGGACTCTGTTTGCACCTCGTTTGGATTATTGCTCGTGTACCTGGATTATCTCTCTGCCTTGCCCTGTTGGATATTGTTCGCCGATCACAGACCTACGCTTGCCCTAGGATTTCTCTTTGTCTTGCCTGTGATATAGCTGTTTGCCATTGTTTGACCCTTGCTTGTTTCCTAACCACGCCTTTGTAAATAAAAAGCTCGCACATGGATCTGCACGTCTCTCGTTGGCTCCATAACACATATGACTTGGTCAAAAGACTTTTTTGTAATCAATTAAATTTTGGTTACATTTATTTTTATAATAAATAAAAAATGTGAACACAAATAACACTCAACCACTGATGTATAAAAAATACAATAACCACCGGTTATTGTACACTTCTGCATTTTTTGGAAATGAAAATAAATAACATATTGTAAGCAATGCATTATATTTAATACATTATCCAAAAATGTGTAAAAGCATCTAAAATGAAGAAACAAATAAGCAGGGTAATTGCATTTCTTTGATAGTATACCTCAGTGTCTATACATTTTTACTGTTCAAATTCTAACTAGTTTCTTACTAACGTGTAAGTGTGAGCAGCTCCGTTCAGTTGAGGGTACTTCTCTCCTCTTCTCTGCTAAGTAACAGAGATATTGAATTTATGATCGTTCGATCTTTTTAACTACTACTTGAGTTTCTGCATAAGCATACCCAGTCAAAACAAAATAAAAACTTAAAGCAATATTACTGTTTTTATTTTTATGTATTTATTTATTTGATCAAATAAATGCAGTTTTGGTGAGCATGAGAAATAAAAAAATATTTTTGTGAGTTTTTAGTTTGAAAGAGTGTTTTGTATATATGTTTAGAATAATCTTTTAAATCTAATTAATTATATATGTAAAATATATATATATATTTCATTGGAAATTAGATGTTGATCAAATATATCACTCAAACATTTTTATGTGTGACTTAAGTCATTGTAGTGCTGAAATAACCACATTTTGGAGATGAACAGATTATAAAAATGCATTCAAAGATGATTCAACATGCTACATGATCTGTACAATTCTTCTGCTATGAATTAGCTGCAATATTCTTGAAAAAGATGTGTGGGTGATTGACAAGGGGTCAGGACAAACTGTGTCATATAGGACACAGAAAATAGCATTTTACAGCACAAGACAGCTGGTGAGCACAGCAGGACCCCAAGAGAAGCTGCACAGTGAGTCAACATATAAAAATACTATATAAATAACATATCTTTTATTAATTCTCAGTTGACCTTCTCCTTCTAGGTGTTGTTTAATGGGCTGATTTTTCACATTTTCCAATGGATAAAACCTACATGTAATTGCAGGAGGAGTCCGCTGGAGCTCAGTGCATCGCTCAAGGGTAGAATGGAAACAGAATAGAGAATCTGACATATGACCCTTAGTGACTGTTTAGTATCATCTGGAGACTGATTAGGTGATTGTGCAAACCCCTTTAAATTCAGTAGAATAAATGAATTGCTCTACAATCTTAGCGATTGCAGTAATCCATCCAGGCGTTCTTCATTGCTGACTGTATCATTGCTAGCACATATTCAGATGTCTTATTCATTTATTACTTTTTGTAGCAGGGAAAGATGAATATTTGGTTGCAGGGATTGTACTTCAAAAAGACTTCAAATTGAAAATTGGAGTCAGAATTGATAAAGAAATAAATGCTTTTTCAGCAAGGGTGCATTAAATTGATCAAAAGTGGAAGTATAGACTTTTACATTTTACAACAGATTTCTATTTCAAAACAATGCTGTTCGTATTTATTTAAGAATTCTGGGAGAAAGAAAAATGTATCATATAGGGTCAGATGGGGAAGATGCCTTAAGAACATTGTGTATTTGCTTTTAAACTGTAAAATATTTAGATATGAGTGCATGATGATGATGATGCATCAGCTAGTGTAAAATTATTCAGAAGCCATCTCTCACTGGCTAAACTTCAACAGAATGTATGACTTTTGAGATGATTCTTATTTACACATTTTTTAAGTGTCATTAATGTAAAAAATAAATAAATAAATATTAAATCAACTGATATTTAAAACTGTGTTTTGACAGTTTAGCTGAACAATTGAAGAACCAATGACAGACAAAGCAGAATCCCAGTAAAAGAGTTAAAAAGTAAATTTATTCTAATACTTATATACAGGTGTATGAACATATTTAATTGTCCATATCTTAATTGAAATAATGTCATAATCGCAACGCTATGAATTAAAATTAAATGAGTTTAGATAGCCTGGTTTTAATAAAAAGTAAATATATCTGATAAGTACATCTGATTCATGGAAAAACTGAATAATTACAATTTAAAAATTGTATATTTTTAAACAAATCATATAAAATAGCAAAGGCATTTATCAAAAGTGTTGAGATTTTGTGTTGTCTATTGTCAACTTGTTGACAGACAACTTGTACACAGAAATAAAAAAATTTTAAAAAAAAACTCAATTGCAGAACGATTTGCTAAATTTCTAGAGAAATTGATACTTTTATTCAGCAAGGACAAATTAAATTGATCAAAAGATGTTATTCCATTCCTTCCATTACAACTGCTTTACTGGTCTGTTGTTTTCCAATCTGCACATATGCATTAGCTGAACCTATCTGAAAATCAAAAACTTGTCAAGAAGAACATTTTTCATTCCATTGTTGTCAGACAGGTGAATTGACATTGAATGGCAAACAATTTTCAGATTTCTGCCTCTCCTCATTCAAGCACATCTGCTCCAATAAGGACAAAACAGCCCTAAGAAAACAGGAATGCTGCCTTAAAAGGATAGTTCACCCAAAAATGAAAATTCTGTCATCATTTACTCACTTTCAGGTAGTTCCAAACCTGTATGAATTTCTTTGTTCTGCTGAACACAAAGGAAGATATTTTGAAGAAAGTTTGTAACCAGGCTGTTTTGGGGCACCATTGACTTCCATAGTAGGAAAAAAAAAAAATACTATGGAAGTCAGTGGTGCCCCAGAACTGCTCTGTTTCCCACATTCTTCAGAATATCTTACTTTGTGTTCAGCAGAACAAAGACATTCATACTGGTTTGAAACTACTTGAGGGTGAGTAAATGACGACAGAATTTTCATTTTTGAGTGAACTATCCCTTTAAGTATGGTCACTAAATCATTGTATTTTACTCTTTTCAAGATCAAGACCTACAGCTGGTGTAACCAGGATGACCCAAAACACAATCAATCCTGAATGTTCACATCACATGGCCTCATGATTGAGTGCGACTCAACATGAAAAACACTTATTGATTCCTCAGAGGAAGAGAAGCGGTCAAGCTGAACAAGTCTACAGGTGTTTGCAGACATATTTAATGAGGTTTTGCCGGATAACAATGCCAGTGCAAATGTGAGATTTTAATCATTTTAATATGCTTTCAAATGCTTTGTGCTTGTTGTACTTAATGAAATGGTATGATTATGAATGCAGACTTTACTTCTTTCATGGAATGACTCTATGTTCTTGCAGGTCTGTTGTAATCTTTATAACACACGGGAACATGACCACCAACCCTCCTGCACACCACTTTATGAAATTTCTATCACATCTGTCCCTAGGACAATAATTGTTTTTTCAAAGTTCCCTTCAGTACTTCAAACTGTTCCTCCGCTCCTGCTTTATTCCACAGAGAACTCAAAATAGTTTAAAATCAGATTATTTTAAGCTCCCCGTCGTAGAAAGTACAATGAAAGAAATGAATTATGCAACTCAAAGCCATTGGAGGGCAAATCTTGCAGAATATTTTGAAGATTGAACTATCGGTTTTGTGCACCCAGCTGCTGTGTTTAGTCCACTGAGGATTGTAAAAACTCATTACTAAACTGTGACCAAAATACAAAGACTGTGTTTATAGGTAAAAAATAACTGTGACAGAAGTGAGCTGTATAATACACATTTTTTCCTAGCTGTAATAGGCAACACCTATTTGACCTCTGCATTCTGTATACATTTATATCCTGCTTGGATGCAGAAAAAAACCTTTCTGGAACTTAGATTCTTTTGAATACAGTATATGCACTAGTCTCTTAGGCTAGGCTGCATTTATTTGGTCAAAAATACTAAAAATACTAAAAAATTTTCAGGGAAGCTGAATTTTCAGCATCATTACTCCAGTCTTCAGTGTCATATGATCCTTCAGAAATCAATCTAATATGCTGATTTGATGCTCAAGAAACATTTCTGATTATTATCTCTGTTGAAAACAGTTGAGCTGCTTAATATTTTTTGTGGAAATCATCTTTTTTTTTTTCAAGATTCCTCTGTGAATAGAAAGTTCTAAAGACCCGAAATTATTTGAAATAGTAATTTGTGCAAAAATATATTTAAAAACATAAAATAACAATGAGTGTTCCCAACCGTATAGTATCATTTTAACATGTCAAAATTTCATAGAATATCTCATATTTCATTGTAATATTTTTACACTGTTCAGTTGTAGTGTCTCTATAACAGGTACACTGCAAAAAGAGATTGTGCAGAAGTTTAACAAAATAGTCATTTTAAAACAAATTGTGTCATGTAATTAAATACTCAAATGTGTAATTTTAAAGTGGCAGATGTAAAAATATTAGCCATTTAATCAATAGTCAAATTTTGACAGAATGCAAGTGCACACAATGTGCAAGAAAATGTTTCAAACTTGCTCAGTGACTGGACACTCACTGTACTGTACATTTTTAATTATTCACACTTGAACCCCTAATTAACTATGCTGCTTTTGTGAAAAGGTCATGAAGAGTTAATCAGGTTTGCGCTTTGAATACAATTCAAATATAGCAACTGACAACATCTCGTATATTAATAACTTTTATTTATTCAGGTTTATTTGTTTGAGTACATGGCAAACAATGCATACAATGCACCATGATGGTGAGTGGCGGCGCACTCATAAAAATGATGTTGTTGTTTGATGTTGTGTGTTGTTTATTAACACATATCTCTGTTTATATGAGGACCACACATTTTGTGTTACCATAAACTCAACTAATGTGTTATTCCTCATAACAGACGTGTTTCGAAACCTTTACACACTAATGTGTTATAGTTGCAACGTGTCAGATATGTGTTATATGCTATTTTTGATTAATCTGAACAGAACTCGGATCGGTCAGACATTAAATTTTAGCTGGAATAAATGGCACACTGCTAAAAAAATATCAACTAAAGAAAAAAGACATTTAATCTCTGAAGAGCTCAGCAAAGGAGGATTAAATTTATTTTTATTTATTATAAAAAATGACCCTCTAATGCAGGGGTGTCAAACTCAGTTACTGGAGGGCCGCAGCCCTGCAGAGTTTTGTTCCAACCCTGTTCCAACATACATACTATGCAGTTTTCAATTAAGCCTGAAGGACTTGATTAGTTGGATCAGGTGAGTTTAATTAGGGTTGCATCTAAACTCTGCAGGGCTCCGGCCCTCCAGGAATTGAGTTTGACACCCCTGCTCTAACACTAGCATTCTCTGTTCTTTTTCTATTCTATCCACTTTTATTTTTATTTATTATAAAAAAAAAAATAAAAAAAAAACTTGCTACTGTGTAGGTTAACCGAGACTTGTCACAGCACTTACATATTATTGCTCTTTTTTTTTTTTTTTGGATTTGATTGCTTCCATTGTCCTCATTTGTAAGTTCCTTTGGATAACAGATTTAAAACAGATGATCAAGATGGCACTGCAAACGGCAACCATGGTGCTTAGCTCTCCGGTTGTTTTAGTGTTTTTTTTTAGTTTTTCCTGTTTTTTGTTTGTCAAACACGATCAGTTTCACCAGGGATGAAATTCTGAACATTCGGCAGAACACACCACAAAATCTCCTACCTGTTTTCGATTATTCGGACGTTTTGCTGAACATAGTAGTTGGCGGAGCAGCGGCGCTGTTCAGACGCTTCAGGACGCGCAGACGGTGGAATCGAGCCGGTGTTGTGCCCAATTCTGACCCCCTGCCAGATTATAACCCCCCTAATATTGGTAGGTTTAAGGTTAGGTGTGGGGGAGGGGTTAGGATTAGACGTGGGGTTAGGATTAGGCAATCAGATAACGATTTCAATGAGAGGGGTAATAATTTGGCAGGGGGTCGAAAATGGGCACAACACCGGCACGCTCATGAAGCTCAGACAGCGCGGATTTAGAACGGCATTGCCTAGCATCCGTCTCGCGAATCTCCACTCTCTACCCAACAAAACGGACAAACTCCTTCTGCTTTCCCGGTTAAACAAGGACTTTTCAAACTCTGCTGCTCTGTGTTTCACGGAAACGTGGCTGAATGACGCCTTTCCGGACAGCGCGCTCCATCTGCCGAGCTTTCAGCTGTTTAGAGTGGATCGCGACGCAGAATCAATGGGGAAATCGTGCGGCAGCGGGACGTGATCAGTGAGAGGTGGTGTACAGATGTAACTGTGTTAAAGAAGATGTGCTGTCCCGATCTGGAAGCGCTCTTCATTAACTGTAAGCCTTTCTACTCGCTGTGGGAGTTTTGCTCGTTCATTCTCGTGGGTGTTTACATTCCTCCGCAAGCGCACGTGAGCTCAGCTTTACAGAAATTCGCTGATCTGATCACAGACACAGAACAACAACACCCGGACTCTGCTTTAATCATTCTAGGGGACTTTAATAAAGCAAATCTCTCCCGTGAACTGCCAAATATTGGATCACTGTTACACAGCAATAAAAGATGCATATCACTCTGCCCCACGGGCAGCTTTAGGACTCTCTGATCACTGTTTGGTTCATCTTATACTGACCTACAGGCAGACACTGAAATCAGCTAAACCTGTATTAAGGACTGTAAAGAGATGGACTAATGAAACAGAGTGGGTTTTACAAGCCTGTTTCGACTGCACTGATTGGAGTGTTTTTGAAGCTGCTGCAAATGATCTGGACGAGCTCACAGAGACTGTAACATCTTATATCAGTTTCTGTGAAGATATGTGCATTCCTACCAGGACTCATCTAACTTACAAGAATGACAAACCATGGTCCACTGCAAAACTCAGACAGCTCCATCAGACCAAAGAAGATGCTTACAAGAAGGGGAACAGAGTCTTGTATAAATAGGCCAAATACACACTGGAAAAGGAGATCAGAGTGTCAAAGAAGAATTATTCTGGAAAGCTAAGGAACCAATTCTCTTCCAGTGATCCTGCTTTAGTGTGGAAAGGTCTGAAAGACATCACCAATTACAAGACACCATCCCCCAGCACTGTGGAGAATCAACAACTGGCAGACGATCTGAATGAGTTCTACTGCAGGTTTGAAAAAACACCATTAACACCTCCTGCAACCCCCCCCCCCCCCCCCCCCCCCCCCCCCCCGCACTGCAGATCAGTGAAGATGACATGCACCAGGTCTTCAGAAAGAACAAGAGAAGAAAGGCACCAGGCCCAGACGGTGTGACACCAGCCTGTCTGAAATCCTGCGCTGACCAGCTGGCCCCCATCTTCACACAGGTCTTCAACAGATCACTGGAGCTGTGCGAAGTACCCTCATGCTTCAAACACTCCACCATCATCCCCGTCCCAAAGAAACCCAAGATAACTGGATTTAATGACTACAGACCTGTGGCTCTAACATCTGTGGTCATGAAGTCATTCGAAAAACTTGTTTTGGCTTATCTGAAGGACATCACTGGACCTTTACTGGACCCCCTGCAGTTTGCCCACAGAGCAAACAGGTCTGTGGATGATGCAGTCAACATGGGACTGCACTACATCCTGCAACATCTAGACAGACCAGGGACTTATGTGAGGATCCTGTTTGTGGACTTCAGCTCCGCTTTTAACACCATCATCCCATCACTACTCCAGCCCAAAATAACTCAGCTATCCATCCCCACCACTGTCTGTCAGTGGATCACCAGCTTCCTGACAGACAGGCAGCAGCTAGTGAGGCTGGGAAAATACACATCCAGCACCCGCACCATCAGCACTGGAGCTCCTCAGGAGCTCCAGTCCTCTCCCCACTGCTCTTCTCTCTCTACACGACTGCACATCTAAAGACCCCTCTGTCAAGCTCCTGAAGTTTGCAGACGACACCACACTGATCGGCCTCATTCAGGACAGTGACGAGTCTGCTTACAGACAGGAGGTTAAGGAGCTGGCTGTCTGGTGCAGTCTTAACAACCTGGAGCTGAACATGCTCAAAACAGTGGAGATGATCGTGGACTTCAGGAGAAACCCCCCTGCTCTTCCCCCACTCACCATCATGAACAGCACTGTGACTGCAGTGGAGTCATTCAGATTCATGGGCACCACCATCTCTCAGGACCTGAAGTGGGATATTCACATAGACTCTACTGTTAAAAAGGCCCAGCAGAGGTTGTACTTCCTTCGCCAGCTGAGGAAGTTCAACCTGCCACAGGACTTGCTGAATCAGTTCTACTCCGCCATCATTGAATCCGTCCTCTGTACTTCAATAACTGTCTGGTTCAGCTGAGCTACCAAATCTGACCTCAGAAGACTACAGAGGGTAGTCCGGACTGCTGAGCAAATCATTGGTACAACCCTCCCCACTCTCCAAGAACTGTACTCATCCAGAGTGAGCAAAAGGGCTGGCAAAATCACTCTGGACCCCTCACATCCAGCACACTCCCTCTTTGAACTGTTGCCGTCTGGTCGACGCTACAGAGCTCTGAGCACCAGAACGGCCAGACACAGGAACAGTTTCTTCCCTCAGGCAGTCCATCTCATGAACATTTGGAACACTTAACAATAAACATGAAACACACAACACTATCAAACATTTATTTATATAACACACATACTTATTACGTTTCAAATTTGCACCTAACATACCTGTACATACTAAATTATCTATATTATATATTGTGTTTGTGCTATTTTGCACATTGTCTATTTTTTATGTTTGTATATTATTATTTTTATTATCTGTGTCTTGTCTTGTCACTGTCATTCTGTCACACTGTGGAGCTTCTGTCACCAAAACAAATTCCTCATATGTGCAAACATACCTGGCAATAAAGTTAATTCTGATTCTGATAAAAACATCTGCTAAATGTAAATGTAAACAACAAAAACAGCTTTACCAGCGAAAAATAAAAGCAAATAGGAATATTCAGCTGCATAATTTATTCGTGGAGTTATGGATAATATTTGTACTATGGTAGCACCCAGCATGGATTGCGGAATGCTGATTCTTGATGTTTTTGTGTGTCTGTTTCATACAGTAGACCATAACATCCTGTGCACAGATTTTTTTTGTTTGTTTGTTTTTTTTACAAAAATCTACAGATTATAACAACATTGCTAATCTTGTGCTGTAGAATCACAGTAATAAAAACCTTTTTAAAAAGTCACTATAGAATAAGACATTAAACACTTGCTGAGTTGATCAAAACTGTCGTCATCATCTGATCATATTTTTCTCATGGTTATTCCTGCTGCTTTAAATGTACAAAATAAGCACATAGTTGCAGCGATCAGAGAAAAAACTGGTAATGCTGCTTGTGGAGTGACACAAGCTGCAATGTGATTGGATGATATTTAACACATATTGTGTTGGACACACTGTTGCATCTTTCCTTTTTTGCTTAAAACAAATCTACACGTCAAAATATCAAAATATTATCTACACATCCATGCATGTTGTTTTTTGATATTATGTTTTTTTTTTTACTTTTTACAGTGTAGAAACATTTTTTTTTAGTGGAAATGAGCTAAGATATTAAAATCGATCAAGTGCAATTCTTATTTCAAAAATAATTTTCCTGGTGTTTCTCTTTCCATGTTTTCTATATTTTAATTTTCCAGTCACCTGTATTTCTAAAGTGCTTTAAACAACACAGATTGTCAAGGCAGCTTCAAAGAGATTAACAGGAAAATAACAGATTTTTTTTTGTTTTTTTTTTTGTTTTTTTTTTTAGAGAAAAGGTAGTTGTCATGAAAACCCTTATCATTTGGTATGTCAGATAAGCTCAGGTTGTTTCTTTAAGATGCACCAGTATAATGAACCGTGTCTTCATGATTTTTCATTTCTGAAACTTCTTCCCTTGCTTCTTTCCTTTTCGACCGCCATCACAACTGATGAAACCCTAAAAGAGTGTGTGAATGAAATGTGATGTGCAGTGAATGTGTGTAAATGAGCTGTTTGTCTTTCCTCTTCCAAAAAAACATCCTTGGCTGTGTTCCTCCCACACATTACTGGCAGTGGATTAATTAAACTTTCAACCAGAGTCAACAAGGATGACGTAGGTTTCCAATTACTCAACGCTTTAATATTCTCACATCTGATTTAATCGTTTCAGAAAGCATTCCTCACATTTGTGTTCTTTCTGTCTGTGTGATTTATAGATCTCTTCCATCTCCATGGCCCCATTTTCTAATGGAATGCTATTGTTATACACCCGTCTGTTTCAAGATGGTGAGACTGTCATCTGTCATCTCCAGACCTGAAATGGAAACTCCCCCACACATAAAAACCAAGGTTACTTCTACAAATAAAACCTCCAGTTTGTAGTGAGTACGGCAAAGCACTTCAGTGTGTTGTTTATTGTTCTGGTGAGAATGTGCGTCTGTAAATCTCCAAGACAATTGACAGGAAATTTCTTGCAGTGCAGCAATCATGATCCAATAAGAAACTCAATGCTTCTCCTGAGTATTGTGCTCATGATTTGAAGAAGGGAAGAATGCACTGGTGCACTGGTGCTCTCAAAAAATCAGCAAGAGCATCCCATGAGATCTGCCTCTGGCACCCTTTGCCTCCTAGTGTTGGTGTCCTTCCAAACCGCAGAAGAATTATTCATGAAAATGTTCATCCACATTCGTCAGAAAGAGCAGTGTTACCTGAGGCACAGGTAAAGGTCATTCTCATTCTTTTTACAGACATGGTTTGTGACATATAATCGATTAAGAGGCATTGAGAGTCATACTGGCATGATTCCCATCCTCATTATATATGATTGCATTCAGAGGGCATGAGAGTGAAGCGACCAGAGAGGCATTTAAATTGTTTTCAGGATCTATGAGATCGTTCTCTTGCTTATGGGCTGGTCAGCCTACATTAAAATGTAGTTTTCCAGAATAATAAAATCAATACCATCCTCTGATGGCCATCACCTGTTGTGGCATGAGTGTGGACGGAATGATTTATTCATATGGAAGTTGATAAATTAATGATGTGGGTGATAATTAATGGACTGCAAGTAGTCATCCCATTTCAAAAGATTATTCATTTGTGACATGTCATTTTATGTGCAGCAGACACATGTAACCATAGACTTGTGCAGGTCATACAGTTGTAGAACTAATTTTAAAATATAAAAAAGCGAAGCAGTACAATTTCAGTGTGTAACTTTACCAATTTCAGTGTGTAACTTTACCAGCAGAAGTACCACCTTGAGTGTGCATTTTAGCTCTGACTATATATACAAATATATATATATATACAAAGCTGGGTAGATTACTTACAAATTAAGAATATAATCAGTAATTAGTAAAAGTAATATAATCAAACTATCTTGTTTTTCACGTTGATTTAAATAGGATAATCTTGTACCATATTTATGAGTTTAATGAAAAGCTAATAATTCATTAAATCATAAAAATGTTAAATTAAACAATTTTAAAATGCTTTTTTTTTTTTTTTTTTTTTTTTTTTTATCCTAGGTGGTCCCTTCATTTTTAATGATTTTATGTGCTTGCAAAGTAAATAAAGGCTGTGTTATTCATGCAGAATTATGCATTTAATAAGTGTGTGTATTTATGTATGACCTAAAATATATCCCATTCTTTGTTATTAACATGATGAAACATTACATTGTGAGTTGATGAAAAGCTGAAGGACTTTCAAATTTATGAAAGCTGTAGAATTTTAGAAAGGAAAAATTTAAATAGGATAATCTTGTACCATATTTATGAGTTTAATGAAAAGCTAATAATTCATTAAATCATAAAAATGTTAAATTAAACAATTTTAAAATGAATCAAGCCTTCATTTGTTTACCTGCATGTCATGTGACCATAACCAACGTCAGAAAACCGTGAACATGCAAATGTGGTACTTCATTATTAAAATATTTATTTTAAAATAAGGGGTTCTTCAAGTAAAAATATATTAGGTGAAAGAGGATCAGATGACAAAAAAGTTGGTGAATTTGTGCATTTTAATGTGTTTGAAACAGACAAATGCCTTCCAAAGTAATACATAAAAAGTGATAAATCAAATAAATGTGTTCATCAGTAGTTAAAGCAATGCTGAAACACTTGATGCGATTTTTGTAAATCAGTGGTCAAATGCTGTGTAGCCACCTGACTAATGACTGGTCTCTGTGTAAATGTCCACAAAAACTGAAAGACTTTCTGAGTGTATATAAGCAGTAGGCTATTTTAGAATGGAAAATTTTAAAAAATGAAAAAGAGGACTTAAGGAGAATCAATAAATTATGAATGTATTATTGCTAGTGTGTGAGTAATATGTAATCATGTAATCCATAAAAAGTAACTAGTCTGATTACGAGTATTTTAAAATGTAAAATTACAAGTACTTAATATTTGGAATCTGATTACGTAATCCAGATTTCACGTAGTTAGTTACTACCCAGCTCTCTCTCTCTCTCTCTCTCTCTCTCTCTCTCTGTCTCTCTCTCTCTCTCTCTCTCTCTCTCTCTCTCTCTATGTATGTAAAGTAACTGGTAATCTGAATCATGTAATCAGATTATATGCAAGGAATAATTAATTGACAAGACCCGTTGTATACGCACATACGACAGTTAGCATTCAACAGCCCCATAGTATAATACATTTTAAAATGCTCTTAATCAGATTACAGTTACTTCTGTATAGATTACATGATTACATATTATTCACACAATGTCAGTGAATTACTCATAATTTGATTCATCCTAAGTCTTCTTTTATTCCTTTCTAAAATTCTACAGCTTTCATAAATTTGAAAGTCCTTCAGCTTTTCATCAACTCACAATGTAATGTTTCATCATGTTAATAACAAAGAATGGGATATATTTTAGGTCATACATAAATACACACACTTATTAAATGCATAATTTTGCATGAATAACACAGCCTTTATTTACTTTGCAAGCACATAAAATCATTAGAAATGAAGGGACCACCTAGGATAAAAAAAAAAAAAAAAAAAAGCAAAAAGCCTGGAGTCATTTCAAAAAATTGTTTTCTGGCACAATACAGCATATAGAGGATGTAGAACTTTTTTATATAATTCATATTTCTTAGTAAGCAGACTTCATTTAAGCACAGAAGAGTTCTATAAATTATTTGTATAGTATGAGGAATTGGTTAAATGTGCCAAGAAGCAACACTGAAAATGAATTGGCTATGAATGCAGCCAGAGAAGTATATATTTTGGTAATTTAATTGTTTATGTCCATTATATAAATATATCTTTTCAGTGTTTTATTGTCAATTGTTTAGAAAAATGTAGCATTGTAATTAGTAACATTTAAAAAACCTTGTTGTAGCTTGGAATTAATTAAATGTTAATTAATTTCTTTCCATTGCTGCGGTTTTGCCTCATGGACACATACCAAAGGGAAATGTGTTTTATTCTACTAATTAGCTCTGTTTTATGCAGGAATATTGAATCAAACATTGAAAATGCGTTGTAAAGGTTTACAATAGATGGTCTGTTTAATATCTGTATGAAGCACATTTTAAGGTTACCAAATAAAGCATTTTTTTTTATATAGTGAACCAATTTATATTTCATTCTTTGTATCCATTTGTAAAAAAAATAAAAATAAATAAATAAAATTATTGTGCATTTATGCTTATTGTAGCACTGAACATGAGTTCCCTTCATCAACTGAAAGTGAAAGTGTCCATTAGTGAAGAGGATATGATTTTTGCCTGTTTCTTTAGAAATCACATTAAGGATTTTTCCCCTTTACATGGTTAAGCAAAAGAAAGTGAATGAGCTCAATCAATAACAATCTGTTTTAAAAAAGCTTCTATTATGTTAAATGATGGTGGCTATTGCTCCCATCACCTAAAGAACTGCTCTATACAGCCCAAGGCTACATCCAATGAGTGCTCCCAGAAATCGCACTCAGTGCGCTTCTCAGAAAACCAGACCATCATTATGTATTGTTGCAGATGCAGACCGTGCACAGCAATCTCTGCCATTGAAGCTGTCAAGAAGAAGCTGTCCGAATGAGATGGTATGTCATATAGTCTATTATTTAGAGGGTGAAATGCATTGCCGTGTTTATATTCAGGACCAAGTCTACTGCACGATCACTCATCATGAACAAGAACACAGCTCTTACTTTTATAAAACTAATTTATTATTCCTATCATTTTTAATGTTCACAATTCACAGTTTTTAATGTTCAGTGTTCACAGTTCAGTTTTGAATACAGTTAAATCAGATGATAAATCAGATGATATATATATATATATATATATATATATATATATAATTTGCATGACTCAAGTGGGGTCCATGGTTGACATCAAATTTTGTCAAATGAACTATATGTAAACAAATATCCCCTGCATAATGTGTATGGAGAAGTGCACACTTTTGGTTGCATTTGATTGGCATCAGCGCAGAATGAGTCTTCAATATATTTGGTCTATTGAAATAGCTTTCTAGCATACAGCAACAGAAATCGACTAATTTAATTGTTTAAATGTCCCTGTTAGCCATTGATTGAGCAAACAGATTCACACCATTGGTTGAGCCCCTGTTGTCATGTAGAGCTAGACTTGTTGCTCAAAACAAACTGAGAAATTAGAGAAAAAGAGTTTAGAGTTTTCAATAGAATTAACCTAAGAATGTTTATGAAGCTGGCATATGAGAAAGTAACATAAAGGACATTCTATTTTAACACTAAAAAACATACCTAGCTAACAAAAACATATTTCCGCTAAATGTTATTTCTGAATGTTCTCTGAAAGCCAGATTTTTAAATGTTTAAAATGTTTGAAACATGCAATAAATAATGTTTTTTGATTAATGTTTTCAGTATGTTGAGACCAGATAACTTTGAACAAACAATCCCAAATCACGTACTTATATTCTATGACGTTTTGGAGTATAAATAGTGCGAGTAGTGTGTTCACACTGAAAATTCCAAAAAGAAAAGTGCACTTTAAATACCCGGATGATGCACTTAAATAACCGAAAATACCAAGTGTGGAATGTTGGATGTTTCATGCACTCAGCGGTCATAGTTTTAATTACATAGCGAAAGGATCACCAGTGATTTTAAGGATCTTTTTCAAATGAAAAGAAGAGGGTGTTCAGAGTAGGAGATAAAGTAGAGTAAAAAGGCATCCAAGGGGAACTTAAGGTCCGTCTCAGAGAAGCAAAAGAGTCATACAAAAGAAAGGTGGAGCAGAAGCTTCAAGAGAACAACTTGCGTGAGGTCTGAGATGGTATGAATATGATTACTGGCTATAAAAAGACCAACAACTGCTATGCGGGCTCGGGGGTAGATTTAGGGCAAACCAAACTGATCAGTTTTTCAACAGGTGTGACTGCCCTAATCCTGCTACTACAAGTCACCCAGCAAGTTTGTCCATGTATTTACTATAAACTTCAGATAGCACCCTCACACTTACTTCCTCAAATTCTTTAACTTCTAAACCAGAGATGGATGGACCCTTCTTTCAGACTGCTATTCCATCGGAAAGTATCATTCCCCCCTCCTCCCACCTTCACTTCTGATCAGATTAGTAGAGAAGTGAGGAGACTCAGTTCTGAATAGGCTGCTGAAAATGTTGAAGACCTGTGCAGCTCAATTGGCAGTGCCCCTTCGGGATGTTTTTAACCTGAGCCTGCAGGTGGGGAAAGTCCTATCTCTGTGGAAGACAGCATGTATCATACCAGTTCCCGTACAGGCACACCCCAGCATGTTGAATGAGTGCAGACCAGTTGCCTTGACATAAAGAAGACACTAGAACGGCCTCAGAACAGCCTTTGTTACAGCCTCAAGTTCATCATTCTCTTGACCTCCTGCAGTTTGCTTATCAGGAGAAGGTAGGAGTGGAGGATGCAATTCTTTATCTGCTACATAGATCTTATTCTTATCTGGAAAAAGGCAACGATGCTGCAAGAATCATTTTTTTTATTATTATTTCTCTAGTGCGTTCAACACTATACAGCCCCTACATGTGAGTGAAAAGTTGGCAGATTTGGGGGTGGAGCAACACTTGAAATGGGTAAGAGACTTCCTCACTGGGAGATCTCAGTATATCAGGCAGAGTGTCTGTTCCTCTGATCAACAGCACTGGTACACCACAGGGGACTGTGTTATCCCCTTTTCTGTTCACCCTCTACACCTCAGACTTCAAAAACAATGCTGAGTCCTGCCATTTTCAGACGTTTTCTGATGATACTGCAATTGTGGGGTATATTAGGAATTGTCAGGAGGGACAGTACAAGAGTTTAGTGGAGGATTTTGTGGTGTAGGGCTAACCAACTACATGTGAACATATCCAAGACCAAAAAGATGGTGGTGGATTTTCAGCGGCTCAGACCACACCTGCAACCTATCTCTAAAGAGGGTCGATGTCGAAGTCGTCATGACCTATCCACCTTTTTCTTACTGTAAAAATGGACGTGGCCGTTTGTAAATTCTGAGTCCAGCTATTTTTAGATGTAAAAAACAGTTTGTTTTTCCTCTTGATGTAGAAAATTGGTATGTCAGTCTTACCAAATTATTTTAATGTATTATCTTAATTATGAAAACACTGGTTTGTAGTGCAAACGGTTTTACCGTTTACTGCATGTTGTTAATTCTTCTCATTATTTCCCTACGGTGGCTATAATGAACCGGAAGTCTTGCCCATAGGCTTTCTTCCACATTGAAGAAAAAGGTGGATAAATATGTGGGACTTCTGCTTGATGATAAACTGATTTTACAGCTAAACATAGCTAGCGGGTGACACTGGAAGCCAGACAAATTAAATTTACAAATGGCCATGCTCACAGGAAAAATGAGGTGGATAATGTTAGAAGAATGTTTGTTTATAACTTTGTTCTGAAACACAGTTATATTTACATACTTAATTACAGTTGATTTCATGGAGTTTTTAAGTACCCCATACATTGTTTTGTTGTGCATTTCTACATTTGTTTGTAGTTTCATGATATCAACAGAGGCATCACTAGACCCTTTTCATTTTTAATGTTGCACATGTCCTAGTGAGATACTGCTAGCCTGTGCCCTATAAATATTTCCAATACATTCTTGCCTAATAGCGTATACCAGTCTCTAATCTACCGGTAATTTTCCATGATAGAATTTCATCAATCATGTGATGTGTGTTTTCTATCAACTGTGAATCACTATTGATCTAATCGGTCAAGTTCGCAAAAGTGGTTCAGTTTGATTCATACAGACAGTTTATTCATGCACTGAATCGTTTGCAGCAGTTTCTATGAAATGAGGTAGGCTACTTTAGAAGACAGTAAACAAAAATAGCACTGGATGAAGTAATATTTAGCTGTCATGCGATACATTCATTATATAAAACAAACCTTAAAAATTATATAGTCTTGCAACTCTTTGCAGCGTGTGGACGAGCAACAGGTAAATACTTTTTATCCCTACATATCCAAAACAGTATCAAGAATGAGTATTAAACTATGGGGACACTGATGGGGGCCTGTGCTGCAGTACTGATGAAAGGCTTGAAACTCTATAGGCACAATCGTGAAAGTTCGGCTCATTTCTATAACACTGTTTCAATCACTCAGAGTTATTACATCGTGTATTCATTCACGTGTATGCTCCAATTAATAAAACACAATGCCACTTCATGCATGACAGCCCAAACATTCTCCACAGTCTCTGAGCGCAGTGTGAAACAAACGCTACATGAGTTCACAGCGTCTTCTAGAGACAAAACTGAACCCAGGCTCAGGCTCGTTTCCTGTCACAGTTTACACATTCATTATGATTCTTGACATGAGCTCTTTTATTTAGTTCACATATGTTCAGCTAATTACTTCCTCTCAGTGGAGGCGCCTTTATACAGCCAGAGGAAGTTTATTGTATATAGGTGTTGCCTTTATAATGAGCCCTCATTAACAAGCGTATGAAATTAAACCATAAATTCATAGACAATTCTGCAGGTGCATGTTACACTTGAAGGGGTGTTATGAAAATTCAAGGCAGTTTTTGAGCAACAAACTTGTTTCCTTCTGTTTTTCCACTGTAATCATGTGAGGAAATGGAGCGCTTTGAACTCCTTTAATGAGAATATATTTTATACATTGATTTCAATAACAGAATATGCCCATATAAAGGAGAAAAAAAAATCCATCAAAATTCCATTCTCTTTTCAGAAGAATGGCTGGCATTGTGAAAACTATGACCTATAGTAGTGTTGTTCTGCACACACACACACACACACACACACACAACTTTGCCATAGCCTACTGTATCTTTATACCGATACTGAGTTACAATAAAGGACATTTTGGGTTGATATTTACATGTACAGACAATTTAAAATATTTTAATGCATCAATATGTTCAAAGAGGACAACGTAACGCATGTAATATCAAAAACGAGTACCATCACATACACATTTACACTGACATCAAAAACAAGAGTTGTGTTTCCAACAAAAAGCAGCAATCTAGTTAAAACATAAAAACAGCTCAGAAGAACCATTTTCAGTGACTTTACAATACTCTTTTGTTTCAAATAATGTAAAACCAGCAAGTCTCTTTTGAGGTAAAAAATAAAAAAAATTAAAAAAGTGTCGCATTTATTGACATAAGAACAAGAAAATAGACCTGTCATATTTATATGCCTCTATGTGAGTGGATAAAATTATTTAGCTGCAGAGGAAATTCATTCTTTTATTCATCAAGGACACAGCAAAAGTGACATTCATAATAAGATTTCTATTTCAAATAAACGCTGGTCTTTTGAATTCTCTATTCATCAAAGAATACTGAAAAAAATGTATCACAGTTTCCAAAAAAATATTATGCAGCACAACTGTTTTCAACATTTATGATAATATATATTTTTTTAAATCAGCATTTTAGAATGATTTCTGAAGGATCATGCGACACTGAAGACTCACTGAAGAAAATTCAGCTTTGCAATTACAGGAATAAATACATTTTAAAATATATTAAACTAGAAAACAATTATTTTAAAGGGATAGTTCTTCCAAAAATGAAAATTCTGTCATTAATTACTCATCCTCATGTCGTTCCAAACCCTTAAGACCCTTGTTCATCTTTGGAACAAAAATTTATATACTTTTGATGAAATCCGAGAGCTTTCTGACCCTCCATAGACAGCAACACACATTCAAGGCCTAGAAAGGTAGTAAGGACAGCATTGTTAAAATAGTCCATGTGACATTAGCAGTGTTGGGGAAAGTTACTTTTAAAAGTAATGTGTTACTCCCTAAAAAAGTAACTGCTTACATTACTTAGTTACTTTTTATGGAAAGTAATGCATTATGTTGAGATACTTTTTAAATCTGGGCAGGGCTTGCTTGTTTGTTTTTAATATAAAAAAGTTATTTCACAAATGTAAAAGCCCTTTCACAACAAAAGTGAGTTAACACTTTATTTTAAGGTGTCCTTGTTACACATTACATGTACTTACTATTATAATAACTATAAATGATGCATAATTACATGCAAGTAACCACAAAACAAACCCTAATCCTAACCCTAACCATATACTAAGTACATGTAGTTAATTAATATTACTCAGTACGTAAATGTATAATTACACTTTAAGGACACCTTAAAATAAAGTGTAACTCAAAAGTGAAATGAATACATGCCTCAGGCTGAAGGAAATGTAAATTCATGTCTGTACAGTAGAGGGCGCAGCTCAAACAAATTGCATGAAGAATATGACACAGGAGAAGCAAGTTCAACACTATTTAGCAATAACAAAAATGAAACAAATGTGTCATTTTTGCTTAGTATGGCTGAATTGGATCATCACAGGTCAGCAGCAAATACATTGGTTAATAAAATGGGATTAAATACATAAATGATATTTGTCTTATTTAACATTTAAATATTACAGGTTTGTATAATATTTTGAGTTTGCATTTGACTGTTTTTATTCATTTTGAGGAATATTGATTCTGTTTTTGTGCAGATGAGTAAATACATGTTCATATTTAGTCTAGAACTACAGTAAGCATGTTCACACACAGCACACAAAACGTCTCTGCACTTACTCCCGATTTCTCTCAACATGGCAACACGAGAGCTCTCATTCAAGACATGGGAAACAAAGTAACTGGCGTTACTTATTCGAAAAAGTAACTCAGATATTTCCTTCTAAATTAAAAAGTAATTGGTTACTTTATTAGTTACTTAAAGGATGCAAAATTCCCTTTTACATGTTGTTTGAACTGAAATGTGTCTTGGCAGTGTGTGTACACAACCTCCCTATAATGATAAAATACTTTACGAGAATACTTTTTGTGCGCAAAGTGAACAAAATAACGACTTTATTCAACATTTTTTTTTTCTCTTCTGTGTCAGTCTCTCCACTGAATGTGTTGTGGTACTGTCATGAACGCGTGTTGAAGTCTGACGTCGAAGAGAATTAGTTGAATAAAGTCTTTATTTTTGTTTTCCTTGCGTAAACAAAGTATTCTCGTAGCTTCATAACATTACGGTTGAATCACTGATGTCACATTTTAACAATGTCCTTGCTACCTTTCTGGGCCTTGACCGTGGTAGTTCTCTTGCTGTCTATGCAGGGTCAGAAAGCTCTCGGACTTCATCAAAAATATCTCAATTTGTGTTCTGAAGATGAACAAAGGTCTTACGGGTTTGGACCGACATGACGGTGAGTAATTAATGACAGAATTTTCATTTTTGGGTGAACTAACTCTTTAAATTGACAAAATAAGTCAAATTAATGCATCCTCGGTAAGAAACAGAGACTTATAAGTAGCCATATTTTACAGAAAACAAATGGTTGTTAAAGCTACTGCAAGGTATTGAATCACTGCAGTGTAAAAGTGTTGCTATAATTATGTGGTGTACACTTCATATCTCTTTCACCGCACATAAATATGCCAAGCAAAATGTGCATCATCACAGATCCATTTCAAACCACAAACAGTTAATGAGCAATTCTGCAAGACTCTTCATAGACATCTTTTCAGCTGAATGCTCATTATAGACACACAAAAAAAATGAGTTCGGCATGAGTCAGTGCCATTTCAGTGCACAGCCACGGTAACCGGCAGCAGCTCGCGGGAGGACTGAGACTGCTGCGGTCCGTCAGGGGCCAGACGGAGACTGACACTCCCATCGGCCGGATCAACCCGGAAGTCTTTGTGTGCCGGACGGATGGCTACGATAAATTGTCTTTTGAAGGTTTCGCTCAGCATGATGTAGAGCAGTGGGTTGATGCAGCTGTTGGCGTAGCCCATGCTAATGGCGATGTTATAGGCGTACAGAAAGGCATAACTGGGCCGTTGCACGCTCAGATGTGCCAGTTGCAAGATGTAATGAGGCGCCCAGCAAATGAAGAACGCCAGGCATATGGCGACGGCCATCCGAGTGACCTTTCTAGTGCGTACACGAAGGCTGTGCTGGGGAAGTGGAGCCACCGTGGCGGCCATGTTCTGGAGGATCTTGAAAAACACCACGCAAATGATCACCAACGGCAATGCGAACGCCAACACAAACTGGTAGAGAGTAAACCAGTACGTGTCTGTGGCCGGATTGGGAAGGAGCAGAGCACATCCCACCGATCCGTCCCGCAGGGGCATGAGGCCGGCATACATCCACACCGGCGTGATGGACAGCAGCGAGAGGATCCACACCAGGCCCACCACCGCCACGGCCACGCATGGAGTGCGTATGTGGTTGAAGCGGATGGGATGAACCGTGGCCAAATATCGATCCAAAGTCATGACCGTTAAAATGTAGGTGCTCACGATCTGGCTGTTGGAGTCCAGCGCTGTGATAACGGTGCACATGGTGGCACCGAAACACCACGAACCGTTTCCCACCAGCTGGTGGATGAGGAACGGCATGCCTAGGAGAAACAGAAGATCTGCGATGGACAGACTGAAGATGAAGATGTCAGGCACCGTCTGTTGGGCCCTGAATTTATTTTTTTTGACGATGGTGTAGATGACGATGCAGTTGCCTATTATGCCGACGAAGCAGATGACTCCATAAATGCTTGGCATGAGAACATTGTGATACTGTTCGTCAGTGTCTGCAGGAAAAAAAGAGAATATTTTACAGTATCAAGATATATTTTAAAAAATCCACTTTCATTTTAATTATTCTTTTTTAAAGAGAGTGTGTGTGAATATACCATTTATATATATATATATATATATATATATAGATACACACACACTACTGATCAAACGTTTAGGGTCAGTATGATTTTTTTCTAAAGAAATAAATAGTTTAATTCTGTAAGAATGTATTAAATTGATCAAAAATGACTGTAAATACATTTATAATATTATGTAGAATTCCATTTCATTTAAATACTGATATTTCAAACTATCTGTTCATCAAAGAATCCTGGAAAAATGTGTTACAGTTTCCACACAAATATTGAGCAGCTAACTGTTTTTACCATTGGTAATAATAAGAAATGAGCAACGAATCATCATATCAGAATGATTTCTGAAGGATCATGTGACTCTGAAGACTGGAGTAATGATGCTGAAAATACAGCTTTGCATCACAGGAATAAATTACAGTTTTAAATATATTAAAATAAAAATAAACAGTTCTTTGAAAATATATTATTCCACAATAATACTTTTTTTTTTACTGTATTCTTTATCAAATAAATGCAGCATTGGTGAGCATAAGAGACATCTTTCAAAAACATAAAAAATAAACATTATCTTACAACCTAAACTTTTGAACAGTAGTGTAAATATTTAACCACTAATTTATGTATTTGACTGTTGTCCCTGGTAATCAGTTTTTTAATTCATAACTGTGAATACAAAAAAATATATATATGTTTTGTGTGCTGCGGTCTCATTATTTTCACATAATAAACTAATTTTAACAATATTTCTAGGCATTCATTTATTTGTTAAGTAGCCATATAATAAGCAGGATATTATCACACAATAAGCTCTGTCAGAACGATTCAGGTCCTCTCAGTCTCAGGGTCCTGATCATCTTGTAATAATGACTGAACATTATTCCAGCCACAAAGCCTGTGAGTCAAGAGCTAGACACAAGCAGAGAACCGCAAATTAATCTAATTAAGAAAATTATGCTATAAAATGTAAGAGCTACTTGACCCATAAAATGTCTTTTGTTGGTGTAACCTAATTAGTCATTGCAAAAGCCTGTTATTGCAACATGACGCACATTCAGGTTGCCAGACAAAAATATTATACAGTGTATTTACCTGCATTTAAATGTTGAGATGAGTTAAACTCATCACTGGAGTTCTCAGTGGAGGTCACGTTGAAATCCATCACAAACTTGACCATAAAACAAATGCACAGATGGTATTAACAACAGGATCCTATCTGTCATATGATTACATTTCAAAATATTTTAAGTCATATTAAGAAAAATGCTTAGGCTACATATTAAGAAAATATATTTGTCACAACATCTGACTAATTAATTCTAAACAATCTTACATACTTAAACTTATGTTAAACATTTACTAAGGTCTTTGTAAACAGTCACATCTGGACACTAAAAAAAAAAAAACACTAAACCGCGCATGTTATCTTATGGATTTGTCCAAAACCTTTCAGGCTATTCAGGATTATAATTGGAGTTTGTTTTTGGATCATGCTCGCTGTTGTCTTGCTGTCTGTTTGTTTTATTGACTACAGTATTTTGGCATCTTCATTTTTTTTGGGTGCTGTGTGTCCACCGAGGAAATGAGGAAAAAATACTAAGATTTTAAAGAGCGTCCGAGTTAAAATGGTCAATTATTAATTAAAATGTTTAATGGGGAGATTTATTTATATTATTAATTTTTTTTAGTACATTTACCGAATGTAAATTTTTACCATAAAAAAATATTCTCACTTTTTATCCTGAAAATCCTGAAATGAGAATTATTTTAACATTAAAAAATAAGGACAATTTATACATATTATACTGAATAGAAAAAAATACACTGTCAACAAACAAACTACAATTTTTAAGGATATTTTAATAATCTATTTTGCCTTTTGTTAGGCTACTATTAGAACAGCTAGCCTATGTAAAATCAATCTTACTATTTTTCTCAGATGTACATGAAAATGTATTACTGGCTTTCCTTTTAACTGCCATATCATAATTTATAGGCTACCCTTGAAAGAAAGAAATAAATATTCATATACCATAGTATTTAAATGGTACTTCAACAGTATCATATCACATATTATGATGAAATAATGACATGGTGCATGGCACACAAACACTTTTTGGTACTTTTGGTTAGTGTAAAACATCAAATGTCATCTCATTTTTCAAGAACCTACCTTTATCTGATTATCTCCAGTGGTTTGAGGAACACTGCAGGTATAGATGTCTCTCTTTGCCTTGAATTTGTCCTCTGAAACGCATGCCACCAGTTGACAGCTCCTCAAACGCGCTCTACACCAGCCATGATCTCCAACATCGCCGATATGCGCGGCAATGCACGCTTCATGGTCTGATTAAAACATCTCTACGAGGCGAGGTTAACGCTCTCGTTCCTTCTCAATCGGAGAAAAGGCTTGCTGGAGAAGAGAGTTATGTGTGATCTGAAGAGTCGAGCTCGATGTAGCGTCTGATTTGCTGCCTGATGGTTATTAATATGATCCTGCTGATGTGACGAACATCATCCATCTGGGCACTTTGGGATACACCACGGTTTCAAGAAACGAGAAACTGCACAGAACTGCTAGTTCTGCCTCAATCACCTCCATTTACAGCAGCTAATCCCATTTGGGTTGTCATTTCAACCGCATAATTTGCACGTCTTTCCTCACTGGGACTGTCCCTGCAATTAGTGAGCGGTTTAATCAGGCTGGGTTTGAAGTGTTTGCGAAGTGAAAAGTGGAAACATGTTTACGAATGTAAGACTCAATGTTGTTTTGCTATACAAGACCTGGAGGGGATTGATCAGCCTACGCGTTAAGCGCACATACTGAAGCAGATAATCTATGCCAAAATGAACTGCAATGTAGGTTATGATAGTATTTCGTTAATAGTTAGCCTGCATGAAAGTGATATATAATAATTTGCATATTTACAATTTACATTTCAGTAAGAATGTCATGTAGGCCTAAGTGCATTAACTAAATGCCATTAATTACACATAATAATATACCACACATTAATCATAAATCTTGTAAACATCTTTTTTTTTTTTTTTTCTCAGAATATCCTTAGTGCTGGGCAACGATTAATCGCGATTAATCGCATCCAAAATAAAAGTTTTTGTTTATATAATACGCTAAATGTGTGTATACTGTGTAGACACACACATACAGTATATATTTTGAAAATATTTACATGTATTTATATCTATATATTTATATTCATATAAGTTATATTATATATAAATATATTTACTATATAAACATAACATTTTTCTTAAATATACACATGCATGTGTGTATGTATATATATATATATATATATATATATATATACGTAATAAATATACACAGTACACACACATATTATGTAAACAAAACTTTTATTTTGGATTCGATTAATCGTGATTAATCATTGCCCAGCGCTTATTTATTTATTTATTTATATGTTTATATTTATTTATCTCTTTGTAAAGACTAAGGGATAAAGACTGAGGGATAATTTTGCAGGTGGACCACATGCCATGGTTTTGATCTGACTTTAAAGTCAAGCATCATTTGAAAATAGTTATTGGCCAATATAAGATTATATAGACCTTAATCAGGTTAGACTCCATATGCGAGGCTGTGATGGTAGACTGTGATGGTGCACTGTGTAAAGGCCGTGTAATTTTCACAACTCACAACTTTGAAAACTGTTTTATGAAGTTTTGTCTACTGTAAGTATTTCTCAGAAGTTTCGTTAGCTGAGGAATCGATAGGCTATGTTATTAAACAACAATAGGCCTACAGTCAAATGAACCTGCACTTCCATCGTTCACAGCCTCGTTTTCACTCATGCAAATTAAAATATGGAGCTACGTAGGCTAATATCTATTGCTTGTTTATAAAATCTACTTAAAATCCATTCACTTTTACTGTCGCAACACCATATAGGCTACACAAATGTAAAATACATTGCAATGATAGTGACAAGCAGACTACAGAATTTACACATTTAATGATAGGCCTACACTACACCATTTGATTGCCCTTTCGAAAATTAACCATGGTTTTATTACAGTAAAAGTGTAGTAACCATGTTTTTGACATATTGTCTACCAACTACAGTTTTACTACATGGTTAAACTATGGTTAGTGTAGCAAAATCATGGTTAATTTGTGGTTACAATGGTTTAACTATAGTAACCATGTTTTTTTTTTGGTTTTGTTTGTAGTAAAACCATGATTAATTTCCGTAAGGGTAATGTAAGAGGATGCAGTTTGAAGCAATGTTCTGAGCTTCAACAATCAAGACAGTGTCAAACACTCTCAAAGATGTTTTTATTATTCCCTGTGAAATTAAGACACTCTTGATGTTTGACCAGAAGATGGCACTATGTTGCAGCCTATTAAACATCATTGGACTTAGTTATTATAAAATTATGTAATGACTCAACTCGTCCACCAGAGGCAGACGGAAGCTGAACGTGAGGACGTCGCTATATCAAAGAGGAAACGGAAATAAACAGAAAAATACAGCAATTTTTCACCATTTCAAGTCGGGCGAGGTGGAAGAGCTCAACCTCATCAACGATTAAAGACAATTAGAGTGGATTCTAGGGTCTTTAAAACGAGAGAGCGAGTGTTGGCCCTCACAGTTGTTTTCAAGAGTGAGTGTATGATACTACAGCTTTTCTCTGACTGCCAGCCTCAATGTTTTTTCCACGTTAACATAAGCAAAGGCCATAAGGCCTCTCTGCTTTTCTATACATTAACAGTTACCGCTGTTCGCTATTATATATGATAAAGAAATCATGGATTTTATTCTTCTAGACATGTTGACAAGTTGACAGGAGGAACGCATTCTCCTGTGTTGTTTATTTATTTATTTTTTTAAAGTTAGGATATATCACGAGATTTTTAAACTAGAACCTTCGGAACTGTACTGGAATTAGTTTATTTTTTATTATCATTTAAAAGATACAGTGTGAATATAAATACTTGCATATAATATTTAGACTTTGGAAGTGAGTTTTATGGACCGTTACTCCATATATAGCCTAAAGGTAAACAATTTCACTTTTTGCGGTTTAAGATTAGTATTTATTTATATGAATGTTGTAAGCATTAGCGATTCTGTTATATGATGTTAAATCATGTTGTTTCGAGATTCAAGCGTTAGACAATAATGCGTCGTTGCCTGATGATTTGCTGTAAGATATCGATATGATTAAAATGTACGATAGCATATAGCTTATGTTTTAAATAACATCCAAAGCATTTCCGGTGTCATTTACGCAGTTTTCTCTGCTACAAATCTGATATCTTTAATAATCACAGCAGCTCGTTTACACTTTGACTCCTGTCTGCGCAGTTCTTGATGTTTGCTCAAACGAATGTTATTCTGTGCACGTTCTATAGCGCTATGACGTTATCGAACCTTGAGTTCGCGAACGCTTTGAAATTCTGACCGTTTATTGGTCGAGCAGCAGACGGAGTGAAGCCAATTGGGTGTCGATGCTCCTTCTAGTGTTTTGATTGGCTGACGCCGTTTGGACGCGCTAATCTGATTGGACGGTCCGCTCTGGCCGCGGCGCGTAATTGGCCGCTTGAGACGTCAAGCAGACGGGTTTCCTTCCTCTTTATGGGGAGCGTGTGCTTTTTAATGCTAGTTGTATCGTGGGGCGCGGCCTATTGAACAATCTAGAACACTAGATCAACACTATCGAGCCCTCTCGGATTTTCTGAAAGACTGTACTTTGTTCGCAGGTTTCTCGCCGTGGTCTTTATGTGAGGATCGCGACGGGAGGAGACAGAGAGAGAGAGAGAGAGGCAGGTGGAGATCATTGTGTCTTCTTGGATCTGTGCTATTGAGATCTCATTGTCTGGTCCTCTGGTCCACAGCAGGGATATAAACTGCATCAGGAGGCATCTTCCACTGCTTTGAACCTGACCACATAGGTGTCCATCAGGCTGTATCATGGAGGCCATTGCCAAGTATGATTTCAAAGCAACTGCAGATGATGAGCTGAGTTTTAAACGTGGGGAAATATTGAAGGTAAGTCATGATTATTTAATGTGTGTTATTGTTTATTAATATAGGTCCACATGAGCACGTAGTTGGTGCTTTTTTATCTTGATCAGAATGTCTGTAAGTGGCTTATTGTCTCATTACTAATTAACTACTGAAGCAGTACTTACAGGCTATATTGGATCTGGACCAATTGGTTTGTTAGTTATTGATTAATTTTATTGTTTGGTCTTCTGTTCATATGCCAGGAAAAAAATATTTGTCATTTACATGAAGCAGGATGGATGGTTACGGTATTGTGAATAAGGAAGTACTTTAAAATATAATGTAAATTTCAACATATCCGAACCATTGATGTGTGCCTGTGGTTTTATATATATATATATATATATATATATATATATATATATATATATATATATATATATATATATGTATATATATATATATATATGTATGTGTATATATATATATATATATATATATATATATATATATATATATATATATATATATATATATATATATATATATATGTATGTGTATATATATATATATATATATATGTATGTGTATATGTGTATATATATACTCATTTACCCGACGACTTTGTTTAAAGTGACTTGGAAGAGAAACGCTAGGAATTTATAAATAAACCAGTTCATAGTGATAAGCATTTGAAATTAAGCATTTTTAGCTACGAAGAAACATTATGAACAAAAAGCAGTCTGTTGATTTCAAGGACTAGTTCCTGTTCATTTCGTATTTTTCACCCTAAAATTAATGTTGCGTCTTTATGTACTCCCCTTCATGTCGTTCAAAGCCTGTATGATTTCCTTTTTTTTTTCTGTGGATCACAAAAGAAAAGAGTTTTTGTATTGTTTGGACAAAAACAAAACAAAAAATATCTTCTTTCGTGTTCTGCAGAAGAAAGAAAGTCATACAGTTTTGGAATGACATGAGAGCAAGTAAATCATAACAGAATTTTTAGGTGAACTGTATTATTTGAAATGCATCTGGAAGATTACTTTAGCGCAAATTGACAAACTTTCTTAATTTCTGCTGATCACTGGTCACAATAATGCAACTTTATCTTTCAGTTTGCTCAACCTTGTCAGCAAACGGTGAGAAATATGTTGTCGTTTCATGAAGGAGTTTATGGCATTCAGCGTGTAAAATTGAAAAGCATTTTAGAGCATTTGTAGGTGTGAGTGAAGAAATCATGAACAAAAAGCCATTTGTTGATTTCAAGGGCGAGTTCCTGCTCATTTCGAGATATTTTGTCATTATTTCCTCACTTCTAATATCTGTTTTGTGATATCACTGCAGTTTCTTCCATCCAAACAGCAGCTTCTCAGAACAACTGTTTACGCAAGCACATAATTTCTCTTTCCTCTTGCGTCTGAAAGCTAATCTCAAGCACGGCATCTGTTAATCTGGCCAGACCTCACAGCTGTATGTCACTGTCCGGCTTGTGTAAATCCGCGATCTTTCCTTCTCTCCCTAAGGAGAGTTCAAGCCATCCCTCTTTGAGCTGGATTGCAGCATATCAGCTGTGCGGAGGAAAGGGCTTGTACTCGAGTGCTCAGAGATTTAAACGCAATCATTCTAATCCCTCAGGTTGAGTTTAGGGGCATCTTTCTTGCATCATGCGTGCATAAGCCTGTCATAAGCACGTCAACAGCATCATTCCTTTGATCTGATTACCGGCCGAGATTATCATCAGGTCTTTGTCTTTGTGATGGGACGGCAGAGGCACTAAATGAACCACGTCCTGAAGTGGTGTGGAGGAAAACAGGCAGGATTATGGTGTTGGTGTTGGTCTGCTGCTCTGTGGGATTTTTTTTTTTTTTTTTTTTTTTTCCTGATTTCAGATTATAGTGTTTGGATAATGTATGTAGAACAGAAATGTAGTTATGAATAATGCAGTGTGTGTTTTCTGTTGCAAATAGCACGCATGTGCTAAAAAGCCTGACTTTATTTTGTCGCTCATACCTTGTACACGAGTAGGAAACTGTCTACTTAAGCTGCTTCATCCAGAAATGAATAATGCAATTCGCCCTCATGTCGTGTATTTGTTTTTTTGTTTTTTTTTTCTGTGGAATGCAAAAGAAAATATTTTGAAGAATGTTTCTATTGTTTTTGTCCATGCAATGAACGTCAATGGGTCCAACGTTGTCATTGGTTTACACTGACTTTAAACACTTTTTCAAAACAGGTTTTATGAAGAGGTAGGATTTTATTTGTCAAGACAAGTATAGAAAACTGAAGGAATGAATTGAATGGAGCACAGTGCATCAGTCTCTAAATATAAATATAAACAATTACAATAGATCTATTATTTTTTAATTTAATTTAGCTCTGCTCCCAACTACCAGAATGTGTAAATAACTTGTACAGTACCGCTGCAAAAAAGTAATGTTTTTCAATATTTTTGTCTTGTTTGACCATGTTTCGATTCTTAAATTTAAGATAAATTAAGATTTACTTGAGAAGCAAAATGACATAAAATAGCCTATGTCTTGCTTATGAGTTTATGATAAAAAGAAGAGCAAATATCTGCCAGGCTCAGGAAACTCAAAAATCTTAATTCAAAGGGAAAACAAGTTTTCATTCCCCGTTGATGGATATTTGTTGTTGCTTTGAGCATGAACTCACTTCATTTTGTTCAATGTTTTAGAGAACGAGACTTCATATCTTCAATTTTATAGTTTTAAAATAGAAAACATTATTGTATTAGAAAAATAAGAATACTGAGAAAAAAGTAGTGCTGAGATTTTGAATTTATGAATAAGACATTCTGCTCTGATTTAAGACCTTCTTAGACCTTCATTCGTTAAAGGGCGAATTCAGACTTTTTAAGACCCTCAAAAACACTAAAGATAGAGTTTGGAATGACATGAGTGTGAATAAATGATGGAATTTAAATTTTTGGATGATTTATTATATGTTGTGTTTTGATATGCATCAGGAAGAGAGCACACTTTTGTGAACATTTACATAAACTGTCTTCAGTTTTGCTGATCATCAGCCACAATGACATAGCTTTATCTTTAAAAACACAGAAGCGGCAAGAAATATGATGTTGGGTGTGTGCTTTTGAATGTACTGGATCTCGCTGACATGTTTTATTGGCGTGTTTCTGTGTTCGTTCACACCAACCCGACAATCATTGCAGTTTGGTGTTTGTTGGAACATTGTGCAGTTAAACATCAAGTTACTTTACCATTACAAACGTCAGTTTAGGGCACTTGCTGACTCTAAATTCCTTCTGCTTTTTTTGCAGTCTAATGTAAACGCACAAAGAGGAGCCTATTTACAAATATGTTCTTGTCAAGACGTTTAGCGCTGTACGCTCTACGTAGTTCTGTAGAGTTGGTGTTAAAATGTTCTTTTTCTATTTGTGCCTCTGATTTTATGAGGAAGTGATTCTTCAAAGCGTGGAAAAAATGGACCATAAGTCATCAAAGGCGCTAAAGGCTATCTTTAATATCCTCCGTCAGCATTATATTTTAAACTAGATTTACATTTTGAGATGGTGTTTTCCCATGCAGAAGTCACCGCCACAATGCAGCAGTGTTCTTGGTGGTAGTCAAGGTGATGCTTTGCAGTTGCTAAGGTCTTCTGAGTGGGTTTCTAGTACATCTGCATATGTGGTCTTTTGTGCGGTGATGTCTGTTTAAGCAAAGTGACTCCAGCTACAGTATCTGTTGATGCCACATGTGCAGTTCACATCTTTTTTTAAAAGAACTTCTCGAAACCTTTATCTTTGAACTGATCTGCCTCTCACGTAGAAAATATAACATCTAGTTTAACATCAACATATCTGGAAACGGTGGTGATGTAGAAAACCCGCAGGTTATCTGTTGGTCTGTAGAGCTAGACTGACCCTTATGACCGTACCCTAATTTTTTCAGACTGAGGTTTCAGTGGTGAACATGCTCAAGTCATCTTGTCTTGGTTTCTGTTCTGATGCAGTAGCCAAAAGAGTTTCATGTAGTTGTAGTTCGTACTGAAAATAATTTAAATTACACTATAATTATAAATGTATAATTATAGTGTAATTTAAAAGTTAAAATATATACTTTAAAATATTATAATTGAATTATAATTTAAAGCAATTTATACTTGCATAATTGCTTTATTGTAGTAATTGTAATTTTTAATTTTAATAGTAATTTTACTATAATATAATATAACATTTAAAGTATATATATATATTTATTTATAGGGGTTGTGTTCAGTTTGGAAAGTTTTTCTGTTTCAGCTTGTGATGAACATACAAAGAGGCAGGAAATACTGTGAAATAATGCACCGCTGTGGATTTAAATGCTGTCCTCTTGTGTATGAATTTTGGTCCATTAGTCAGGAAGAGTAAGTGCATGTATTCAGACGCATTATGATAGTGCTATCATGCTTTTAACACTACTTTAAGACACCAAAGATATCAGTAGGACCGTACTGATATCTTTGGTGTCTTAAAGTCTTTGGCTTTTAAGGAGCTTAGACGTTGTGACGGTGATCTCACACATTGACACTGAAGTATTTTTGGTTGTAAATCAAGGGCTTTTGGGGGTTTTTGCCTGCTGACACAATAGGAGGAACAACCTGATTTTTCTTCTTAAAGTACTTATTAGTAAGGCTTAGTCATGTTGTATCCTCTCATTTTCACTTTCCTATTCTGGTTTTGCTTTTGATAGCTGATTGGCCAGCGGAATGATTTTCCTAAATGGACAACAGTGGCTGTTTCACTTGCAATATATTGCAGAATAAACATTGACTGGCTGATAGCTGTCGCTGAAAGGCCAAGCGTTTTTGAATTGACCTTTTCATTCACTCTTAATTTCCCCCGTAGAGGCTGATTGAGCAGGACTGCTCTGTTTATTGGCTGTCTCATCTTTGATGAGATGGAGAGGGAGTCAAAATGTTTGCCTGAGGGGTCGTTGTCCCGCTGACACAAATGGGCCGGAGAGTTTGCACTGCTGTTGAGAAACGGCCAGTGGCTATGTGTATGTCTTCCTGGGATAGAAGAGCTCTTAACTGAGACATTATGCTCCAGACTCTTTATTTTAGAAATAACCTTTTGGAGCATTTTTTCCAAAAGGAACAAAAGTTTTATTGCAGCATTCTTGAGTGATACAGCAGAGATAAAGGTTGTACTGATAAGTTAACCCTAAGTATTAAAGTTCAGCACGTAAACTTGTCCTGCGTTTTATGTTGAGATCATAAAATATTTAGAATAAATAATAAATTTAGAATAAATGAAATATACACACACACACACACAAATATATTTAAAAAATATACAGTGCCCTCCATAAGTATTGGAACAGTAAAGAAAAAAGTGTTCTGTTTGCTGTGGAGTCAAGAAATCTGTAAATATGATTAAAAGATGAATATGAGACAAAACTACAGAATGTCACATTTTATTTTTTGGTGATTCAACACAAAGATGTTTTACCAGCTAAGAAGTTCAGCACTTTTAGAGTTTCGTCCTCCTATCTGATGTGAGCAAAAGTATTGGAACAGTTGCCTCACAGGTCTTTCTAAGTGATCAGTTGTGTTCTATTGCATTCATTCTTCAGATATTAAAAGCAGGGAATGTGTCATATCAGTTATATCCATTACTTCTGCATTCTGAATCTTGCATTCGATGATGACACACACAAACCAGGATGAAGACAAGGAAGCTGACTCTGAAAGAAAAGCAAGCAATTTGGATGCTAAAGGAAAAGAGGAAGTCAATTAGAACTATAGGAAAAACAAAGGGCATGGAGAAATCAAGAGTTTGGAAGCCACCAGCAACCAACAACTACCTGATCGGCTGAGCAAACAACAGTAGTTGATGACAGACAAATCATAAAAGCTGTGAAAATGAACCCTAAAAGATGTGTCTGTAAAATCGCCAAAAACTTCCAGAAAGCTTGGGTGATGCTCTGACAATCTACTGTCCTCAGGAGACTTTGACACAGAATTACAGATGCTACACAGCAAGATGCAAACCTCTGACCAGCACCAAAAATAGAAATGCAAGATTAGAGTTTGCAAAAAAGCACAAAGGTGAGCCAGTAGAGTTTTGGAACTGAGTTTATGGACCAATGAGACAAAGATTAACCTTTATCTAAGTGATTGGAAAGCAAAAGTGTGGAGAAAAAAGGGAACTTCAAATGATCCTAAGCATACAGCCTCATCTGTAAAGCATGGTGGAGGTGGTGTCATGGCATGGGCATGTATGGCTGTCTCTGGAACAGGCCCTCTCAACTTTACTGATGACTTAATGTATGATGACAGTAGCAGAATGAATTTGGAAGGGTACAAAACCATCTTGGCTACCAATATTCAAGAAAATGCCACCAAACTCATTAGAAAGCACTTCATATTGGATCAGTCTAAAGTCTTAGATTGCCCAAATCAATCTCCAGATTTAAATCCGATTGAACATTTTCACCAGCTGAAGAGGAGACTAAAGACAGAAACTCCCCAAAACAAGCAACAATTGGAATTGGCTGCATTAAAGGCTTGGAAAAGTATTTCAAAGCATAAGACCAAGAGTCTGGTGATGTCTATGGGTCACAGACTCACTGCTCTGATTGCATGCAAGGGATCTGCAACTAAATATTAGCATTTAATCTTTTACATCTGCCTTAAATTCAACTGTTTCAATACTTATGCTCACATCAAATAGTGGAATGAACTCTAAAAGTGCTGTCCTTTTTATTTGGTAAAACGTGTGTCGAAAGACCTAATAATAAAATGTGACATTCTGTAGTTTTGTCTCATATTCATCTTTTAATCATATTTGCAAATGTCTTGACTCCACAGCAGAGAAAGCAATTTTGTCTTTACTGTTCCAATACTTATGGAGGGCACTGTATGTGTATAGGGCACCATTCGGCGTCCGTTCATATATATATATATATATATATATATATATATATATATATATATATATATATATATATATATATATATATATATATATATAACTAAAATATATAAATTTAAATGTAATGTTAAGTTTGTAAACATTTACATTTCAAATTTTTGATTGTCAGATAACATTTAAGGTGGGATATGGCTGAGATGTATCATATTTTAAATATATTTTAAACTAATTCATACTTTTCTACTTGATCATTTAATACAGATTCAATGCTACTGATTCAATCACAATTTAATACTGATTTATCTTATTGTTTGCATAAATTACTCAACCTTTTACATTGCACCCGTTTAAACAATTTGACATAGCCCAACATAATACGATGGCATAATAAATTTTAATATTATTATCAGTATATGCATGCTGTGCTGTTGTCATCTAATGACTTTCTAATGAATTTTCCTATTGGGCCTAAAAGCAGAAATAAAGCAATTTATTAAAAACTGGTTCTGCGTTTATTGTTCGTAATTGATGTCTGCTGTGATGCTCGTTAACGCTATCGCTTGTTCTCTATTCAAGGGTTAAACAGAAAAACAAGATGAGAGGATTTTAAATGGGTCAGGTGTCAAAAGTCAGTCACAGGTTTACTAATGAGTGGTTGCAGATGCTGTCTGTTAACCTGCCAGCCACATTTTTTTAGGTTTCATTTCATTCCTCCACATAGTTTCAGTTTCTCCCTGGTGAATAAAGAAACATTTCAGCAGCTGCCATTCGGCGTCCCCTGCGTTTATCCTCTGACGGCTTCACAAAGCTGCCGCATGCTTTATGAACAGTGCGCTAATGTCGGTCATGTGCTCTCGACATCGTTTGTTTTATCTGTCGGGTACATTTGCCTCTAGCTGTGGAAGTGAGGTAAAATAATCACGGAAATGATAATAAAAGTACAGTTTGCTGATGCCATAATAGACTGACGCAATTTGCATTGGCATCAATAGCCTGCATTTGCTTTCACATGTTGTCTTTTGCTTTCCTGCTTCATCCGTCTCTCTCTCTCTCTCTCTCCTCCCAGACTGTGACACACGCTCTGATCTTTTCCTTGAGATGAGTCGGTAGAGACAGACATGATTTAACAGGCCCATGCTCCATTGCCCTCGGCCTCTAGTCAAGCTGAATTTAGCATGTCAGCTATTAGAGTCTAGGCTTCCCTCTCAGTTCATCTGTTCTTGTCTGCTTTGCTGTGAAGTCAGAGTGTTAGTGGGTGTTGAAGCACACACACTCATCTAAAAAAAAACTCTTACTGACCTAGATTTGCACTGACAAAACAACCAGAAGTCATTGGTTTTCAACCTTGACAAAGTTGAGCAGAGTTCAACCTAATGCAGATGAACAGCAATGCGACGTGGCGGCTCCTAAATAGAGTTCAAATTAGGGTTGGATTTATACTAAACATTTGGCTTCTGTACAATTCCAGCTTGTGACATTAAATCGATACCTCAGGCAAGAAATAAGCAGCAACAGAAGTCTTGCGCAACTGATGAAGTGCAACTATGACTGTCAATAGATTCAGTAACACCCTGTGCGTTTTGAGGTTTTATTGACACATCTCATTCTCATGTTATTTTATATATATTTGCACTTAATTTAACATTTTTTGAAATATGACTGTAATAATACATGGATCAGCTACTGAAAATTATAATGTTATACTATGGTTATTGTTATTTTTTTTTTTAGTAATTTATTTATTATTCCATACAATACTAGTGCAGATAGTGGCTCTACACTCTTAACTCTTTCTCCTAGTTTTTAAAAAGTTGCCAGCCATAGCCAGCATTTTTGATAATTTGCACAAAATTTTCATGGCCTCCAGAATATCTTGTTGTATAAATATCTGAACATACAATATGTCAAAAGAAAGAACAGAGCCTCTGCTTTTAAACAAACAAACAAAAGTTTTGTTCTAGCTACGTGCATTCTTTTTTTATCAACACTTAATTAAAAAGCGAGATTTTGAACAAAAAGCTGAGAAAAATGCATTATTGGTGCAGAATATGTCTGGATTGCGGGGAAGCGTTGTCTCATAAATGACGGAAAGTTCCGTTAATGGCAGGGAAATGGTTAAAGATATGTTCTTTATTGGCATCTGTGGTTCCATTAAGAATCTTTAAAATACTTGGAAGCTTTCCGTTGCACAAAAAGGTTTGTTATAGTGGAAAAAGGTGCTTTAGATTATTAAAACGTTCTTCACAATAAAGAGAAAAAATGGTTCTTTTAAGAAAGGATCACTCAAAGGTTCTTTGGGGAACCAAAATGGGTTCTTCTATGGCACCTTCTTTTAGAAACTTTATATTTTACGTCCCTCTGCGGTCACCAATTTTATCCCTTAAAATGGCATATTTCAAAGTTTTTGAAGTTTTTGGCTTGAAAATAACTCTTCACCCTTAACTCATTAGTATGAATATGCAAATTAGACCACTAAATCACATCAGCTCAGACCTGCTCCACTTTCACTCAGTTAACTGAAGTAGTAAACACAATACAATGGCAAGTGGCAATGTTGGATCAATTCAGCCATATATATTTGAACCAGAAACTGATTCTGAAGAAGAGCAAATTATACAGTGTCGTATACAAGTCGATGTATTCTATTAGGATTTATTCTATTACAAGTCGTAAGAATTCTATTAGGGATGCTCCGATCAGGATCCGAAGGCTTTTTTTTTTTTTTTTGACATTTTTCAAAAATATACATTTATCTCACCTAAATGTTTGATCATCCAGTGCATTTTTGTTTTGACAATCGTGCAATTGTTGCAGAAAAGCTTACACACAGCACAAGCCTGATTTCACACAGGAGTCCACTACTGATCCGTCTGTTTACCACAAACACAACATTCATCCATCATTTTGATTTCAAATCCAAACATTGTTACTGCATATGCTTTTTCTTTGTGATGTTTTTATTTATTAATTTTTTTTTTTACAGTAATACAGTGTTTATAGACGTGTTTAAACGCAATTAATATAAGCAACAGATTATTCAATGCTTTTTACTTTTGCATTTACTTCTAGATTTATATATTAAGTAGCTCAAGCAAGTGGCAAACTACTTTCCTTATGTTATCACAAACATTCTAAATTAACTTATGACTGACAGAAACAGTCAGCTCTACTGCATTTGAATCTTTATTACAAACAATCCTGTGGTTCATAAAGAACATTGCTTTCCATACCTCCACGAGTGCCATCTATAATTGCCTTGTTTATCTAAAAGTGCTCTTTTCCTTTAAACCTAGCCAAAAAGCCATATGTGTTGACTGTGAAACACAGTAGACTTTAATTATGTGCATTTATAGTGTAATTACTACATTTTTGTGTCAATCCATGTTCATATTTACCGCAAACAATGCGCTGTCACGTTAATTCAGTGCGTGCAGTACAGCAAAGATAGACTCAGTGCGGAAACAATCTCTGCACTGCTGCAGACGCACCGCGCTCGGACCGCAACCGCTCTGATTCGTTAACATGAGCGCGGAAAAAATATGCACCGCGTACGGATTGCAAACGGAGTAACTTATGTGTGAACCTGGCATTATGTGTGTGAGCTTCGAGCGTACAAGTCTCCAGGAGAGTATGTGAGTGCTGAATGGTTAAACACTGGTAAGAATTAAGAAGAAAAGCAATTTATAAACTTTAATGACGATGCAACACTTCCTTGATTGTGTAAGTGACAGTTCCTGTGTCAGCTGTGCAGCGTGCAGCTCGCTTATAGTGCAGACGCGATTTGATTTGAAGCCATTTTGAGAGGGAAAGAGCGTTCAGTGATTCACACAGGCTGTTTATAAAATTATGTCTCACAGAAAGTTTCAAATTACTTTATAAGTTATTTAATGAAGAAATATGAATTGTACCTCACCTTCAGCATTATAAATATTTCACCTGTGCCAGACAGAGACTGAGACGGTGCCGCTGCATGTCGTGCCAAACCACTCACGGCACGTGCGTCATCAGCTTGAGATCGGCCTTTTTAGAGACTGCCGATCAAACATCCCAAAGCGATTATCGGCCGATAATGATCGGTACACGATCAATCGGAGCACCCCTATATTTTATGTATCACTTTGTACAACATTGGATGTGTAATGATAATTGATACATCAGTAGTCTTTGGCTTGACTACATTATCAAACAGCTAATAATGTTTCGCTAATGTTATACAAACCATGTTTCCGTTCACTATCTCAGATTGCTAATGATATGCAAATCCCCACCCCACAAGTTGACGGGATTGGTTGCATGTTTGTGATGGTAGGAAACGGGCTGTTTCAAACCACGTTTATGATACTGTCATAATTCGGTACACTGCAGTGTTAAGGAGAAAAGGTTTAGCAATGGTGTTGACTGATGAATTTGCACATGGTTTGTCTTAAGCGCATTAAAAACATAACACAAGATAGGCATGTAAACAATGTTAAAATGTTTTTTGCATGAAATAAAAGTGCTAAAAATGATACCTTAGGTTAATGCAGGAACGTCTGCTAGCAACCTCCAGTGATTTTTAGTCTGAACGGGGCTTCAGGCAGCTTTTGGCGTCCTGAAGCTCATCATCAACATCTCAGAGGGAAATGGCAGCAGGCTTGTGGTTTCTTCCACCTGTTCTGGAGTTTTCTGCTGTGTCCTAGATCTGGAGGTGGGGGCTGTTACCTCTTCAACCCAGCAGCATCCTGAACACATCATTCCTGTAGAGAGCAGGTCGTGCTGCAGGCGGGCTCAACGGATTTGCTTGGGCGTCACAAATATGAAGTGAAACACGTTTTGATATTTGATTTGAATTCGATTTCCTTTTTTGGCTCTTTGAACTCTTTGTAATGAAGTGCAAAGGTGTTTGTTACAGTTTAATTAAAGAAAAGAGAAACAAAAACACTGTGTAAGTTACATTGTATTATTACATTCAGAAATAATGTAAAATACTGAAATAAACTAAAACATTAGCAGACATTATAAAAAAGTATTTTATTTCCTCTTACTCCAGCAAATCATTTAAATTTAATAGTATTCAAAATGTGTGAGTATTAAAGTATAACTAACAAATAAGTGGCATTCATTATAAGCAACTTTTTATAAACGCCAAGCCTAAGCAAATTATTTAAAGCGATACTGAAATTTGTGGCGTGTGGCAAATGCTATAAAAAAAACATTCACTCATGTTTTGCATGCTTGACAGTAATTGCATTATATCAGTTGCTTTGGAATACAAGTCACCGCTCATTTCAGGTGATAAAAAAGTAACTTATATTTGAAAAAATTGTATATAATAATAATAAGGTAACACTTTAGGGGCCAATTCTCACTATTAACTAGTTGTGTATTGGCATGCATATTACTAGCATTTTGGCTGTTTATTAGTACTTATAAAGCACATATTTTAATCCCTTATTCTGCATGACCATATTTTAGCTCCCTTTATCCTTACCCATACCTAAACTGAACCATTCGTAATCAGCAAATTATACGTTTATTGAGGCAAAAGTCTTAGTTAATAGTGAGAATTGGTCCTCAAACTAAAGTCTGAAAAATAATAATAATAATAATGCACATAAATAATTATAGTAATTATAATACATTATTGGCCTGTAATAATTCATTTGTTATTTTGATGCATCAATTAAAAATTCTGACGATGCATATGCATCAATTTGAAACATGGATTTTTGAATTGTAAATCTTTTGTTTTGATTTTAAAATGCTGAAAATGGATTGAATTGCAATTCATTAAAGTGTCAATCAATATTTTAAAATATAAACATTACTTTTTTATTGTTTAGATGATTTACTATCAGTTATATCTAGTCAGATTTTAGATTTCCAATCAATTTTGTAATTTTTGATAAAAGACATTGATTTCTACTGTGCACTTGTGGTTAGAAGCCACAGTCAGGTTATTTATTATGAGGATAGGCTTGTGTAAACTCTTAGGCCGATTGCTTGCTCAATGACAGCAACAGCTCAATGGTTTTACCTTGATTTTATCTGTGATCAATAGAGATGCTCTTCAAACTGATGGCGAGGCTTTGGCCTTGTGACCTGCTCTGATTTAAATGTCTTTTCCTCTACAGTATTTGAGCAGAGCAGGATGAGATGGGGGAACAGATGGAAGCGTCTTGTTGCATTGCATTTTAGTTGAGTCAGGACTGGCTGCTGTTTGTTGGACGGATTTCATGCCACTAAGCTTTTCTGGTAAATTAGATAAAGCATTTTGTCAATTGTGCACAATTATAAAACCTAATTCAACAAAGAATACCACAGTTTTTTTTTTTTTTTCCAGCACTGGGTAGAGATACACTTTTTAAATAAATGTTGAACTACACCAGTTAGTGATGTTGACATTCCTCTCAGCCCAAATCAACTATAGCCTTTTATTTTTGGGTTGCTGTGTGAGCTGGGATACGCCATTGTTCTGGTTTAATTAGAATGTGATCATGAGACTGAACGCTTTGCAAACGTAGCCCAGTTTCACGCTACAGGTGCACGTTTCTAAGAAATCCCCCTGAAGTAATGCAAACACGTCACGTGACCGACAGGTTCTGCACTTAAGTACTAAAACTGAAGTTTGTTTATTACTGATCAGCTTCTTAGAAAGAACCCGTCACTTATTGGAAGCTGTCATGTACGATTACTAGTATCTGGAAGACGGTCGGATTTTCCTCACTTCCCCTTAGACTATGTCTTAAAATGTAATAAAGGGAAATGGAAAGTCACTTCCTTCAGATTAATGGAAGTTCTCAATCTTTTCGCTGAAAGCCAAGCTTGCTTCTAAACTATTCATTACCTATTGCGAAGAGCAGAAGCGCAAGATATGGATATTAAGTAGTTGAGTGGCTTTGAACTGAGGCTGAAAACTCGAAGCCAGTTCTCAAAATGTCCTAATGTTTAAAATAACACTGAGGTTAAGGACAGGAAAGGATGAAATGTTAATGCGTTTAGTGTATAGGACTGTCACGGAAGGTTTAATGTGGTCGTCTGTCCGTGTGCCGTAATTGAAAAGAGTTGTCCGTTCATTACAGGCAAGAATATGCTTCATTTTTAATGTCAAAAGACAAAATTAGTCAAGTCTGTTTTAGCAGCCGTCACAAAGGCAATGCGCACTTTGTTTTAATGTTCAGTCTAGTCATTTATTTTGGATGGTTTAGGTTGTTTTCCTCCACAAACTTCTAAATTATGAATGGTTGAAAGGGAATTGACGAAGAGTGAATAAAGTGTTTGGGTGGGGGATTTGAGTGTGGGAAATGGAGGTGTGATGTTGTCTTAGTCAGGATAGGTGAGGTTATTCAGAAACCATAGTAAAGCAGTTTTGTGCAGTAGATGCATTTTGCTGTCACACAGCATAGTAAGCACTCATAATGAGACGCAGTTTGCAACGAGTGTCTCCTACTTATGAGAAACCTTTTTTTGTTTTTACTTGAATAATGTGCAATTTTTTTGCATTTATTTATATTTAATTGACTAAGGAGTAGTTTGATTTAAAGTTTGTTAATTGAATATTTATGATGCTTGTGTAAGAACAAGTCTTTTTTATGTGGTCCATTTAATATGGAGCTCAAGATTTCTTCAAAGGAGATACCAAAGATGATGATAACTGATGTCAATCACATTTGCAGATTGATATCTAAAAGTTTTTTTTATTTTTGTCACTAACAAAAATAGCTGGTTTCCTTAAAAGTGCAAAGATATGGCCTTAAGTTGTCAGGAGACATTCGACATACACTCCATTCTTTGGCAATTATTAGTTATTAGTTATTATTAGAGCTGGTGTGTTTATGCTAATTAGGAGTCATAGCGAAGACGTACCATAATTTACATGACAATGCCAATCTTGACTCTTGATTTTTGGCTTGCTTTGCATGTAATCTCAGTCGTTTGAGAAAAGAGTTCAGACTCCCCCTTTTTTCCCCTTTGCCATTAATAGCTTCAAAGCTGAAAAGTATAAAGCCTTTGTCTCTTCTGCATGGAACCAGCAGATTTTTCTAAGAATAACTTTCAGCTTTCCAAGTCGATTTTTGTAATCCAAAGCTGAAAATGAACCTAAAAGCTGGATGTCAGTTTTGGAGAAACTCATTATCGGTTCTTATCTTTGTCAATAAACCTTGTGTGTATGTTAAACTGTTGTTGCTTCTTCAAACACATGGAATCTTCCACGTTTGGTTTACCGTTTTACATTTGTTGCATTTATTTTTGGTGTCTTTACCTCTGTGCAACAGAGTCAGAGTCACATTTCGAGGCTTTTTCATTTGGATCATGATGAGCACATAGGGTTCTCCTCTCTGAAGCAGACTTGCAATGATGACATTATGTTGCACAGCTTGTCTTTGTGAATGTCTTGTGACTGCACAAGTAAAGATGCACTATTTGGCTGTGCTGTAATATATTTGGTTGCAGTTGTTGTAGCACAAGCTAAATAAACGCCAGAGCAGCACTGGTGCTTTGAGTACAGTTTATATTGTCATACACGTTCCTCGTGCAAAACACTCAATAGTTTAGTTTTCACTTGAACAATCTTAAATTGTTCAGCTCTTTGGACTTCCCATTTTTTGCGTAGGCTGTTTATTAGTGCCCACAAACCTTGACCAACCTTCCTTTAAGCAGCTAGTGTAACTATAGGTTGTATAATTTTGAATTGTTTGAATCTATGATAGATCGAGTATCATCAACAGCATGATGTTTTCAAGTGGCTGTCATAATCAGATGTCATGGTGTTATCGTAATGATTTCTCAGATTTTCCCAAAAATGGACTCGCATGGAAATTTTCAGCACAATGGTCTTGTGGGTTTGAATCACACTGCCAGCAGAAAGGAGAAGGAACTCGTCTCGATCGTCACACATCAGCTGATCTTTCTAAAAATGCAGTTTGGTTTATGTTCTCAGATGAATTGTGCACTTGTTGTAATTAAATCAGGCGCTTTTGAACTTTTAATGAGATTCACTCACGCATCCATCAAAGGATTTTCTGCAGCATGCTTTTCATATCAAATATTACTTTTTTAAAATATATTTTTAATTGCATTTAAGTCAATTTATTGTGGATACACATTTACTCATGGAAAACATTTCATGATTTATTTTAATTTGTGTGGGGGGATGGTTAGGACATTCTACAACACGCTGTTCATATCAAATTCATCTCTTTTTTTATTTTTGATTACATTTTTTAAGTCTTTTTTTTGTGGATATGTTTAGTCATGTGTTTAGTCATTAGTCAAAAACATTTCGTTTAAGTCATTTTTTTGTGGATCTGTTTAGTCATATATGTTTAGTCATTAGTCAAAAACATTTTTTTAATTATTTATTTATTTATTTATTTATTTATTATGTAGTAAATATACATTTTTCTAGTTACAGTTGACTCCAAAATGGCTCAATTTAAATTTGAAATTTGAATATTATAATTTTTTATAACCTTTTTCAAAGGTCATGAACATTCATTGGGTCTAAAAAAGGTTTGGAAACCCTGAAAAGACAAGAAATACTTAATTTAACTTCAGACTGATGTTATATATTCTTTTAGAATTTTAAAGCCTTTTGAAAGTCTAAAATCTGTATTTTTGTTGCGTACAGAGAGCAAGTGCTTAGCGCACAAATGAATGAGATGACTGTAAATGTATCAGTGTTAATATCTTAGCAGCTGCATGTGGAATCTGTGATATCTGTATGATGTTCTCCATTGGATGGTCAGTGACACACCCTCTGTCCTCCTCGTCATCTTTCTGTTTATCACTTCCTGACCCAGGCATTCTGGGAAGGAGCATCAGCCTAAAGGGGGCTGAGCGCATGCAACGGCGCCCTGGTGACATCAGTGTGTGAGCTTGCAGCCACCTTTAAAGCTACTTTGTTCTCACTTCCTGTTGGGTACAGCTTCCACCCCCAGCAGTTTCCTGTCTCCGCAGAGCTGCAGTGGAGTGTGTGCGGCAAACATTGTGCAGTCTGATTCGTCTGCAGCTTCACTGTCTAATCACTGTTCAAACATGTCCCGTCCTGCTTCAGACTCCGGCTCGGAACAAGTTGTTTTTTCTTTCTGATATCTTTCAGGTATTTTTGGCTTTTTGTGTTTCATAAGTTGTTTATTCATATAATTTCTTGCCATTTTTTATTTAAAGGCAAGAAATTGTATTTAAATGCAATTCTTTTTGCAGTACTAGTTCTCAAATTAGGTCAAATCGATGTAGAATTGTAAATAAATATATTTATTCTTGATTGTATTGAGCGGAATAGTAGTACAGCAATGCACATTTATGTATTTGTGTGTGTGTGTGTGTGTGTATATCGGTATGTATATTTAGAACATAATTTTAAATAGACTGAAATTAATAAATAAAATTAAAATGTAATATTAAGAAATAAAATTTAAAGTTTAAAATCATTTAACCATAAGTTAATTTTGCCATTTTATGTAATTTTATATTGAATAAAATAAATTTACATTAAAAACAAATAATAATCACAGCATTTCAATGATTCTTTTTTTGGTCTATTTGAAAATTAAATTATATAAAATTACAATTTTATGTCCCTCTGTTTATGCTTTTTTTCTCTTGTTATTTTTAATTCAAATCCATTTTTAAATGTATTTATTACATTTAAAAAAAAATGATTTAAATAAGAAAAAAGTGTATACTTTGTGTGTACTTATACTTTATATAAATGTATGCTTTGTTAAAGTATGCATCTGCAAATTGTACAGTAATTTACAGTAAAATTGATGGCAAAATTGCAGTTATAAGCATATTAAATGGCAAATATTTGGCAGTTTTGTTGAGATTGTGGGTTTATTTTGTGTGTGCATTTAATTTGTTGTCATTAATTTGTATGATTCATATTTCAGCCATCACGCTTTCTCTAGTATAGTCATCACTGAAAGAGCCATATTTGTTGAGCGCTAGTGTGCATGTTTATATTACACTCTTTACATTCAGTGTTACTGTGTTGACCAGTGTTTCTTGTATGCTTGCAGTTTCACAGCGGACATAATCTGTCTCTGATGTTTAAGTAGTTGATATTTACCCTCAAGAGAACAACAGCCTCGCTCTGTCTTTAATCTTTTCTATGTGAAGCATAAAAAAGCTCTTGTGTGCAGCATGAATCTGTGAGCTCTGCATTAGCAAAAGCCGCACTCATGCATTCTACATGAATGTTTGCTGAAATGATGCATTACCTCACCGTGTTTCAAATGAAGCTATAAGACGACACATGGAGAGAGTGAGTTATAGGTGGTGTCACAGATGAAGGATGAGGTTGCTGCCCTCGTCAGGGCCGTTTCCACCAGCACAGCAGTGTTATCGTCCACCGGTATCTTTAGGGACTGAGTCATCATGGCGAGACGTCTCTGGGTAGCAGTTAAGGTGACTCAAAGATGGCTCATTAAACAACTCATCGGCTCTGTGTCGAGAAACTACAGCCAAGTTTATGTAGGCATTTACTTCTCAGACCTTTGAAATAACAAAAAAATGCTGAACTTTTCACTTTTATGTATATGTGTATATAAATATATAGCCTATATAAATGGGTATATACATCTATATGTAGACGTGTTTATATATATATATATATATATATAAGTAGGTTTCAACTGTCCTATTTTAGATTCTATGTTTTGCCAAATACAGATTTATTTTATTTGAATGGAAACAGTGATTAAAACAAGGCAGCAAAATCATTTAGAAAGGTAATTAAATGTCAAAGCTACAGAGGGACCAGCGACCCGTGAAGAATCCAATTTGGAATGATTACAGTAGCAGGTACTCAACAAGGTGGCTAAGGTCACAATCCCATGTGTGCTGTCCGCAGAGCTCATTAGAACAGCCTCCTAAATCAGCGATTAACACGGCCCATCACGTTTGCATCACTTTGGCTTGTTAAGAACATCTGTATCAGGCAGACTCATCAGCAAGACTTGTCCAAAACTGTCCGTCAGTAACTGTGATCATAGACTTCTGCTCATGTGTCAGTGTCATGAGGACGCTGGCTTATGTAACAGCACAATCCATGATTTATAATTCACGGATGGGCAAGCAGAAAGGCTTAGTCAACCTATGGAGCCAAACAGGTTTGATGTAATCTTCTGGTTTGTGTGGGATAGATTAAAGTATAGTTCAGATCACCGGTCCATACATGTGCCATGTGTCCTGTTCACTTACTTTCCTTTGTGAAAACAAGATGATATGGCAAATATATGGCAAAAGATGATATTTTGGAGAATGTTGAGGGCCAAGTGGACAAAAATAAAAAATAAAACCCTGTAAAATTTACTAGCAATTGACAATTGACCCTTCCAAAGACCACCCCCCTTCGTTACTGTTGCTGTGTCCGACAGACAGTGCCGCTCTCACAATACACATCATGTTCTCACGCAGTGAAAAATACATCCTGGAGCAAAGAGGAAACTTTTAAAAAATTAAAATCATTTTAAATAAGTCAATTTTGGTATGAAAAATTAATGCATTAGATTAAATTATTTTGCTTAAATTTTAGCATTAGATGACAGCAAAGGTAATCTAATTGTAAAAACAAGAAAAACTAAGCATTTAAATATTAAATAATGATAAGTAATGATAAATAACTCACAAATATTAGCCGATAACCGATATAATGTGTAGGCTGTCCTTAGAAAAGTCTCTTTAGTTAGGGGAAGGCCACGAGCCATTATCATAGAGACTTTTAGGACTGTTTAGAGCTTTTTCTTTCTAAAAATCAGAAAAAAGAATCTGATCAAAGTTGTTTACTTTCAAGAAAGCAATTCTAACAGACTTCATTAATTCCCTGAAATATGATGAAATGGATTCTGGGTGCACGAGTGCGAGCGAGCTGTATTTAATCAGCGATCAAAAGTCCCAGCGGGAGAGCTGCGAATCAGGACGAGATTTATTACTGTGCGTTCACACCGCCCTGCCAGCAACTCTGTAGAAAGATTCATGGACGCTCTGATGCTCTGATGTAGATCGAATGATTGTCTTGTATTTAAAGGAGCCGCAAAGCAAACAAGCTTGTTGATCTTGTGCAGACTGACCACAAGTAGGGTATAAGTTAACCTCATTAAATATTTTAATTGTGAAAGTAAGAAATTGATCGATGGAAAGAACTTAATTATAGTTACATGTTTGCTAACGAAATAAACCAATTAAAAGCCATTTGTGTGGTGTGACTTTTGTGTTCATGGTTAAATTCAACATGCAGTTTATAGGAGACGTTTACTAGCCTAGGTCTTTAATTAACATTAACGATAATTTGTGCGCAGCCTACATTACAAACTGTCCTGGTTGAAGTGAGTAAAATGCTTGGGAACTACTGTGGTCGGAACTAAAGTTTACAGGGCTGCGTTTTCTGGAATCCTCTCAAACGGTGGACTTCTACATTCTGATTGGTTGCCGCCGAACCGCGTCATAGCTCATTACCATAAAGTTGACCTGATTTCAGCTCTCCTCGATGCTCTCATCGTCCAAGATGCGCCGCTGGCTCACATTGAAAATGAATGACTTCCGGCCACTTTGACGCTCTCGCCGCCTGCGGTGTGAACGCATGGTTACTGCTGATTGACTCTGATTGCCGAGCGCTGTTGTGAATGAAAATGCAAAATGCCATTTTAAAGGCGAGTCGCTTTACCATCATCTCCATTCAGAGTTTCCATTTGAATGTTTTCTCCAGGATCAGCACAAACAACATCGCAAGCAAACCCAAGTGTAACAATGCCACTTAACCGTAATCACAGCCTGGTAATTGCTGTAATTCGCGGCAGCGGCGTGACCTTGGCCTCCTCGTCTGTAGGGTAATTAAGCGCAGTGACTTCACGTCTGATCGAGTGCTGAGTCAGTCAACAGGACTCTTGGGAGTAATTCTACAATAAGGACTCTTTGCTTCCATAATGAGGTTGAACTTTATAATTACGCCAGCTTCATTTAATTGGTTTTGTCCATTTGTCTTGCTGCCTGCAGTAATAGGAGCATTTTGAATAAAATGCTGCCATCAAAAGTGCTAGATGTCTTGCTTTTTGATCTTTAAAGATTAAGATTAGGGTTCTCGCGGTTTGTTGATGTATACGAGTATTCGTCAGATTTCTCTCCATTCCTCTTTCTTCAGCAAGCATGTTCAGAACTGAACACCAAAAGCATCCCGGATCAGATGCTCTGCTGGATGTGGTTTTAGTTTTTTGGAGGGTTATTCTGTTCACATTGCGTCCCAGAGTCAGGCCTGAGGTACTGGGTTGAGACAGATGGCGAGATGCTGCGTGTGTCCGATGTTTCTGTATTAATTATTTATTTTATTGAGACTGTTTCTTATCTGTTCCCCTTTCTCAGCAGTCTTTCACTGGCTGTGATGTTAAAATGTCATGTCAGGTCTTTGTGTGTGTGTTTGACAGACTGACAGCGTCTTGCCTGTACAACTGTCGTGCAGTCAGTCGTAAGCAGAGACTGACACTAGCGTGCACACTGCTGTCTTTGTGAAAGCGGGTCTGGGATGAAAAGAAGCCTTGTTGTAGCATGCATCAGCGTCTATGGTGGAGTAGCGTGCCCTGACCCTTTGTGAAGTCGTGGATGGCAGTGTTGGTAACAGCACATGGGTTATAATATGAACGACTGGCCTTTAATATGTAAGCTTACAGTCTGCATGATTTCAAAGCTCATTTCCTACACACGTTTCACCCTTTTCTAAAATTAAACTTTTCATTTGCTTGGGGAAGCATCACTTATATTGTTGCCCATACTTATTGTTAACCTCAAACGTTAAACTTCAGCATTCAACTTTAGCTTTCTTTTTTTGTTCATTTTATTTTATTTTATTATTTTGTATTGTATATATTAATATTTTGTTTTATTCATTTTACATTTGTTTTATTATTTTAATCTAGTACTGCTTATACTTATGGTTAACCCTAAATATTTAACTGCAGAATTTAACGTTAGTTTATTTTAATTTTATTTTTAATTTTATTTTTGTTTATTGTTACTTTACTTTTGGTTATGTTTAGTTTTATTTATTTTAATTTTGTTTTATTCTTTTAATTTAATGCTGCTTATACTTAGGGTTAACCCTAAATATTCAACTTCAGCATTCAACTTCTATTTTTGTTTTGTTTTATTTATTTATTATTTTTTTTATTTATGTTGTTTTATTATTTGTATTATTATTTTTTTATTGTTTATTTTTTGTTGTATTTTAATTTAAGTTCTCACATTTTAATTTATTTCTCTCCATTGATATTTTAGTTTTTATCTTTAGCACAATAGGTCATTCATAAGAAGTTGCCATAGTATTTAGCTGAAGTTTTATTTTTCATAAATGATTTTTAATCAGTTTTTTTTTTTTTTTTTTTTTAAGTGCTGCTGGGAAACGATTAATCGCATCCAAAATAAAAGTTTTTGTTTATATAATATGTGTGTGTACTGTGTATATTTATGTATATGTAAATACACTCTCATACAGTATATATTTTGAAAACATTTGCATGTATTTAAATGTATATATCTATACACAAATAATTTATATTATATATACATATATTTAATATAAACACAACATTTTTCTTAAATATATACATGCATGTGTGTATTCATATATACATAATAAATATACACAGTACATACACACACATCATGTACACAACTTTTATTTTGGATGCAATTAATAACATTTTTTTTTTTTTTTTTGTCACCATCAACAACAGCAGATGATGGGCCGCACACCAGATTAATCCACACGTTCAGATAATCTACTGCCTTCATCCTCTCTGGACTGCATTGCTGTCCCTCCTGTCTCTGTCAGTCTATGAAAACTTTAGCCTTGACCCTCATCTGATGACGTCAAATTGACCGCAAATGCGTCATTTCCATCAGCGCTCTTATTCCAAACCCCTCGTCCAGCTTTGACCCGTGGTATTGGCTCAAGTAGCGGTGGTTGCAGTGCGTTGTGGGTATCCCGACGTGTCTTCTCATCTCGGACTGTGGTTGGAGCAGAAGGCCACGACAGCTGTGGATGAGATTATCTCTGCCACACAAAACGAAAGCGCCATTACTGTTGTGCCATGTCTGATTAAAAGCGGGGGTGAGTGCTGGGAGCTGTTGACACAGCGCTGACTTGACAATGGATAGAGATTGTGTTTGTAAGTGAGAGAGAAAGAGTAGGCCACAGCGAACGGGCCGTCACAAGAATGCACTTGTGTTCACTGATGAAACTGCCAACAAAGCAAATCGTTTTCTCTCTGATCAGATGCTCAACTGTGTGTGTTGGGTGAAAAATTGGGTATTGTGAGTGACCGAGTGTGTCCAGTGTATCTCTGATATAGATCTGCCATCAGTGATTTTATAAGGGGAGGAGTTAAAAGAGCCAATTGCGTTTGTTTACTCTTGCATGCTCAATATCTCGACTAGCTGCAAAAAATTCTGTAATACCATTTTTGTCACATTTTATGTTATTTGAAAGTAATCTTGACCTACAGTTTTGGAGATTTATGTAGATAGGAGCTGTACTTGCATGCTGGCATACTTGTACTTGCAAAATGTATTTTATTTTAAATCTTTGTTTTTTATTTTTATTTTAATTCATAAGCTGATCCATTCCTTTAAAATCCAAATCCATTCCTTTAAAACTAACTTTAAATATGCTAAAAGAAAAGACGATTTACAGCAAGAGACAAAAAACATCACAAGCCTACTGTTTTGATGGACACATCTTAAATATATAATAAATAAAATTCACATTCACAGACGTGTCAATCAGTTCACATATTTGTTAATCAAATAATTACTGGCAATCAAGACAAAGTAAATTAGCTGGAGTGGCTGTGCAGCGCACCAGAAATAGGAAAGGGGTGTTTATCAACTGAAGGCATCAATATGTGGCTCGACTGATTATAATTGGCACTATCTAATTTTGATCAGTCGCAATGTAGCCATAGTGTTGTTTCTGTGTGAGAAGTGCAAATAATTATTAGCTCCCAGCATTGCTGTTTGAGAAACACATGCGTTTTATTAAATGTCTTGTTTGGGGGATAAACTGCTTGCTTTTGTATTTGCCATAGAAACTCGCACCATATGCAATATTGTGTGCTGATATTTGCAGTATTGTCAGTGAAATGATAAACATTTGTGTATAATAATAATCATAACAATGACTGTGAATAATTGCCATTTGTATGTGGTATGTGTAAATATCTGTTTTTAATGTCTAATTTGTAAATTTGTCGCTGGAAAGTGTTCTGAAAACAGAATTGATTGAGGTTTTGTAACAAACACCGTCTGAGGATAGGCGGCCTTTATGATGACACAAAATTGTTAAACAAAAGAGATCACATGCGTTTATGTAGAAATGTTGAAGCTGCTTGAAGCTTATAATGGCAGTTAGGCAAGAACACTTGTGTAGTTCCCGTGATGCACTTTTTAGGTTACTTTCATTTCCTCTCTACAATCTTTCCCTCTCAGACGAGAGAATGAGGCCACTTCCCTGAAGCTTGTTGGCTTGATCTTGTTCACTCATGATGTTCCATCTTGTTCCATTTGTAACTGATCCAGAAACTTAAGACCAATGTATTTTACCTGTGTGAACACAATCTGTTATTACATTAAATGAAGCTTTGCAATATTGCAAGACAACCATTAGGCCCTAGACCTTTTCACAGTCTTGATCTTGTGAATTTCAGTGTTCTTCTTTTCAGACCGGCAGTTGTCTAAGAGTAAAAACAGACACGTTTGATGTCGCATCTCATTTCCTCATGAGTCTTTCCTCTAAATATATCATTTTCATTTTCATTTATTAGATGGCGTTTTAAATCTAAATTATTTTATATGCATGCCATTTTAAAAAAATAAAAATAAAGTCAAATATCCTTTATGTACACTGCCATTTGGGATCAGTAAGATTTTTTTTGTTTTTTTAAAAGAAGTTTCTTCTGCGCATCAAGGCTGCATCTATTTGATCAAAAATACAGAAACTAATTTTGTGAAATATTATTGCAATTTAAAAGAACAGTTTTCTATTTTAATGTACTTGTGAAGCAAAGCTGTTTTTCAGCATCATTACTCCAGTCTTCAGTGTCACATAATCCTAATTCTAATATGATGATTTATAATCAATGTTGGAAACATTTCTGCTGCTTAATATTTTTGGGACCCGTGATATTTATTTATTTTTTTCAGGATTCTTTGATAAATAAAAAGCTATTTATTAAAAAAATTCAATTTTCATTTCTATTTTGTTTATTCAAAATAGAAATGTTGTTACAATAAACACTACTATTCAAAAGTTTGGGGTCAGTAAATTTTTTTTCCTTTTTTTTTTTTTTTTTTTTTTTAAGAATTTAATACTTTTATTCAGCAAAGATTTGTTAAATGGATAAAAAAGTGATAGTAAAGATTTACATTGTTAGAAAAGATTTCTATTGTTCTTTTTAACTTATTTTTTATTGAAGAATCAAAGAAAAAAGTATCACAGGTTCCAAAAAATATTAAGCAGCACAACAGTTTCAACATTGATAATAAATCAGTATATTAGATTGCTGAAGGATCATGTGACACTGAAGACTGGAGTAATGATGCTGAAAATTCAGCTTTACCATCACAGGAATAAATTATATTTTAAAGTATATTAAAATAGGAAACCAATTTTAGAAATTGCAATGATATTTCACAAATTTTTTTTCTGTATTATTCAAATAAATACAGCCTTGATGAGTATAATAGACTCCATTAAAAAAAAAAAACATAAAAAATCTTACTGATCCCAAACTTTTGAACGGCAGTGTATGTATTATTTATTTATGCATTAGAGCAGGCTATTAAGAATTAAAATGCAGAAAATCTTAATTTATTTTAAAGTAATCCAAGTTTGATGTATTTTTAAAATAATTATCACATGCTGTGAAAACACTTTTTTTGACCGGCTTTGTGAAAGTCACTCTACCTTGTGGCCTTTAGTGCAGATAAACCATCACGCGTGAGAAATATGTTTGCTGTACGTGTAGTTGGATAAATGATCAGATCCAAGCTTCATGCAGACAGTTAGCGAGATCACACACTCTCTCTCTAAATAAATAAATGATGGCCATCTGTGGCTTTCACTCCAGATTGAAGCCGCTGAGTGGATGGTGTCAATCTCATCGTTGTCTTTTGGGTTTAGCTGAGAGCTGTTAGCGCCCTATTATGTTTTAAGTGTGCACCAGGGAGAGGACTGCACAATCAATTCTCTCTGTATTTCTCTTTGTGGCTTTGTTGCTGCACTGAAAGCGTCCTGTAAACCACGCAACACGTCGTCTTCTCGTCTTCTGCCTGTGCACCCACTTAATTCCAGTTATAAACACGCCAAACTGTATGTGTGAGTCAAAAAAAGACAATCATTGTTTGCAAAAACGGAAAGGAGTATGAAGTATTAAATGTTAGGACAGAGATTGCATTAGCCCAAAATGACTTTTGTGTTACATCTTGATTTAAAATGATCTGGCAGTGTTTGCATGCATGAAAACTGGCGTATTTCTGAACTGTTTGCAGCAGGTATAATTTGTCCTGCATTGGGACTGTTAGATTACTGTTAGATTTCTCATATATTCTTCACAAATAAAATTACAAAGTAAAAGTGAACCACAAAGGTGCTAACCATATGCTAAAACCACATATGGAAACCACCAACAGGGTTGTCTGTGATCATGCCATATAGATTGGAAATGGGCATCAGCTTGGGCATTTAGTGGATATTTCCCACGTTTTAATGGTTCCCAGTCCATTTTTGGTCAATGGTCCATCCCTTGTCGTCAGACTTTCTCTTTCTGTCCTCTTCCTTTGGTTGTCTACCCATCAATCTTTGCAGCGGAAGGATGTTGCACGCTCTGTTTCCTCCAAACCACAGTTTTGAGTCTGTTCTCTGGCAGATATTTGGTCCCCACCTTCCCTCTCACATTTGACTGCTGTTGAAAAGGACGTTGGCCAATGCAGAGAATATCAATACAGGCAGCATGCTTTCCTTTTGGAACAAATTGGATTGAAAGCTGATCTGTTGTGACAGCCTCAACATAATGTGATGCTTAGGGATGCACAATATATGTTATCAATTATCAGCTAATATTATAAAGATTATAATATTTTATCCTGATTTAAAATCACTTAATTTTATGTAAAAATATTAATATTATATTTCCATATTCGATATCTATCAGCCAATATTTTTTAGTTTTTTAGATATTTTCTTTCATCTACAGCTAAATTAAAGGGATAATGTTGGATTACAGCAAAGATTTAACCCTTTACGAGCACTTTTTCTTGTAGTCTTTCCATTTTGGGGTCTCATTGTATATTTTATTTTATTTATTTATGCAGAACATCATTACAACATTATAGACATTAACTAAAACAATAAATCTTCATGTTTTTATTTATTATTGATCTACTTTTTTTAGTTGTGTCTATCAGCCAATATTTTTGTTTTTAGATATTTTCTTTCATCTACAGCTAACTTAAAGGGATAATGTTTGATTGCAGCAATGATTTAACCCTTTACAAGCACTATTTTTTTTGAGTAGTCTTTACATTTAGAGGTCTCGTTGTGTTTTTTTTTGTTTGTTTGTTTGTTTGTTTTTTTGCAGAAAATTATTAAAACAAACAACTAAATGTTTGTGTTTAGCATTATTATTATTATTATTATTATTATTATTATTATTATTATTATTATTAATCCATTTTTTCAGTGTCTATCCATATTGGATATTTATTCTTCCTATTTTTAGATTTTTACATACTTTTGTTTTCATCTACAGATAGCTACAGAGATTTAAGAGCACTATTTTATGAGAATCTTTCCATTTAGAGGACTTGCTCATTGCAATTGGTGAACGTTTTTCTCAGAATTTATATTTTCCAACAGCATTGTTTATGGACATTAACAAAAACAATTAAATTTCACATTTTGTTGTTTAAATTAAGAGCTGCAATACTGGACAAAGATAAAACTTTTTTCATGCATTTTGCATTAGTTTTTGACTTGTGGAATTGAGTATGTAATACTGCGTACCTTTAATCAGATTGGTGGTTGTCTAAAGCCTAAACTGAAAAAGCCTCAGTCCACATACACATTTATCATCCAATCAAATTCAAACACATCACCACACACTTTTTTTTCCATCTTCATACATGTTGTGATGCTAAAATAAGATAACTGACTAGAATGTAGGTGGTTAGTACTGGGCCTTAGCATGATTAGTCTTGCATTACACTTTCACACAGATGTTTGAACTCTTCAATGCAGCTGTGATGTTTTGCTTTCTTGATAGCGGTCTTGGCTAAAATAACTCACGTGCTTGTGATAACTCGGCAGGATCCTGTTATGCGTAACAGAATAATGCTGTATGCAAATTATAGTGTAATGCAATAATGTACAATTACAGGGGGATAATGAGTCATGTTTAATCAATATTAATCGTCTTCTCTTCTATCCGCAGGTATTAAATGAAGAGTGCGATCAGAACTGGTATAAAGCAGAATTAAACGGCAAAGACGGTTTCATTCCTAAAAACTACATCGAGATGAAGGCACATCCGTAAGTATACTAAGATACTTTAGCCACCACAACCTGACTTCCCTTTACACCTCTTTCAAAGCACCATGAGATCATTCTCAGCTTTAAAGGTGAAGTGTGTGTCGTTTCTGTGCCACTAGTATCACCTAACTAAATGACACACAGTTCCACTTTTTCCACCTTGAGAAATATTGCTCGATTGTTTTTATTCAGAATCATTTTTCTTCAGAATTTTCTGTTTAAGTGACTTTGCTGAATCATGAGAGTCATTTCCTTGTACAGCTCTTTCAGTCTTACAGAGAATTGAATAAACTCAATCTAACGCCTCTCTGACTTTACTTACCTAATCTTGGAGAAACTCCTCTGCTCTGTTTCCCCCATCATTGCAGACATCTGTTTTACAAATCTGTCAGTATTATTGAGGAAATTTACTATAATCATGTTTGGAAATCTTTGAGCAGAGCTGTGTACAGCTGTTATAAAACAAGGGACTGAGGGACTCAAGTATTGCTCAAGAATTCAAATTCGCATCAGAAGCAAAATGAAAGCCAAAGTGAAGTGTTGGTGTTAGTTTATTAAATCATTCAAAATGTACATCTTCATATTTATGTATCAGAAAAGCGCAAAATAACACACAGACCAGTGAATCGGTGTTTTGTACCGATTCCCGGACTTTCAAACCCTGCCATTCTGCCCTAGTGTCAGTTTCAAAATGTAATAACAGCATTGGCAAATGGATATTGCACAGTTTATATATGAATAAATGAATTATTTTATATTGCAGAAACAGGTATTTTGTTTATATATATATATATATATATATGTATGTATGTTAGGGGTGTGCGATATTGACAAAAAATAATATCTCAATATTTTCTGGGATTAAGATAACGATAATTAGACGATATTTTTGCTGGGTGTGCTATTGTGTATCTTAAGGACTGCCATGGGCAGCTGACTCCTAAAGTTTTTGATATTCTTCATATTCTGTGTGGTGGTCCATTCACATTGATAGAAATTAATCTTTTCCAATAAGTTTAAACTGATTTTTACATTTTATGGGCATTTTAACCTTTATAGAGCCATTTTTTTTCTAAAAGATTCCATTACCTTTTGAGTCAAATTCTTACATTTAAATAGTGAATTAGAATAATAAGACGTTTGGGCTGTTACCAAGCAAATGAAATCAGTATCAACAAAATTCACCTTTACAGTGCAGAGGAAACACAGAAGCTGCGTCTGAAGTGGCATTTAGATGTATTTACACACTGTTTAATGCAGGACATGAAAGCTTTAACCTGCGGTTACAAATGTATAAATAATGTTTTTATATATTAAACATAAAACATTGAATACTGATATCTGAAATTATTTAAATAATAAAAAGATACTTTAAATGTGAAATTAAAACCGCCAGTAGGTGGCAGCAAGTCACTGTTAATGAGTGAGTCATTGCGATTGAACCGAATCGAACGAAACACCGTCATGTTGCTCAGAGACGCAAAACAGCGTTGTGGCTGTGTTTGGAATTATTTTTGTCGTCAAAATAGTGCAAAAACAGGAAATATGGTGTCTAAAACGTAAGTCTCTTAATATTAACTTATTTATTGAACTGTTGTAAAAAATAAATTTCACATTTGTAATCATGGTAATTGTTGGAGAAAAAATGGCACTCTTCGTTTGAAATTGATTAACTATATGAAGTGGAATAAATATATACATTTTCTGCCCCCATGTCTTGAATTTGTGATCATTCTAAATGTATTTTAATAGACTGAATCAGGGGTGTTTGAATGGTTTTTGCAAAATACTCAATGTTAAATTGCACATTGTTAAAACAACAATTATGATATCGCAGACTATATCGCACACCCCTAAAATATGTACACTATTGTCTAAAAGTTTGGAGGGCTCTTATGCTCACCAAGGCTATAATTATTTGATACAATAAACTAACAACAATATTGTGAAATATAATTACAATTTCAAATAACTGTTTCTATTTTAATATATTTTAAAATGGTATTTATTCTTGTGATGACAACACTGAATTTTCAGCATCATCACTCCAGTATTCAGTGTCACATGATCCTTCAGAAATATTCTATATGCTATATATCTTATATGCTGATTTGCTGCTCAAGAAACATGTATTATTATTATCAATGTTGAAAACAGTTGTGCTGCTCAATATTTTTTGTGGAAACAGTGCTACTTTTTTCAGGATTCTTTAAAAAATAGATAGTTCTAAAGAACAGCATTTATTTGAAATGGAAATCTATTATAACATTACAAATTTCTTTACTGTGACTTCACAATTTAAGTAAGTATAGAGTAAAAGAATTAGCTTTATCATTAATTAAACTAGATGTCCATTACATATTTAATTTGATTTGAATGAAAATATAAGGGTTGGAATAATAGTTTGTTCAGTGTGAGTTTAAGGTTACTATATTTTTTCAGGTTATTATATTATATTTTTTTCCACTTTGAATGAGCAGTGATTGACACTCATTAATGAAATATAAGCAGAAATTATTCTTATATTTGAATCTTGTTTTATTAAAATGAAACTATTTACATACTTCCAATTAAATGTGAGCATCTACTCCAAGGTCTGTAATCACAGTGGTGACACTGGCTATCATTTATAATAGCACACAGTAATTGAACTTTGGCTTTGTCAGCTGTTTCTCATCTTCACAATTTAATGCATCTTTGCTGAATAAAATTACTAATTAAAAAAAAAAAATTGCCCAAACTTTTGCATGGTAGCATATTTAAAAATAGAAAAATCAACTAAAACCCCATTAAAATCAGTGCAATGTTTAAGTTGCTTAATTTCTTATTTTAACTGTATGGTTGATAATATATTAGCTTTCAAAGCACACCAAGTGTACTTTACACTGTGTCGGCCTTGAGGCTGTACTTCTGGTCCCAGATCACAGATTCTCAGGTCTTTTCCTAATCCCTAATCTGCATTTTGCAGAATCTCTTATTTTCTGTCAGTTGACTTCCTGATGATTTTCGTGGGAATGCTTTGTTGCCCTTTTGATACCAGGCAGCTTCTGTGAGCTCAAAGTGTTTGTACGTGTGGATGGTTTGGTTTGTTCCTCATTGGTCTCGATGCGAGTGAGATTCATTATTGTCCTGTGTGCAGTAGCAAAGGCGGAAGGACAAATGAATGAATGAATAATTGACTAATATTTGCCTGAGAGAGGATTGAAAAACCCATGTAATGGCACACAATGAGGCTGGAGAACATGATCCACCATTCAAAGTCCCTTTTCCTAAAATTAAAGTGTGTCAAGGTAAAATAAAGGCGTTCTGGGTGGTTTCTTGTGGGCCCAAGCCAAAATAGCCAACCTTCATTTATTTCTTTTACTTGAATAATCACTTTCAGATGGAAATATTTGAAGGCCACATTCCATTGTTTTAATTTAGTTTGATATTTACAGTAATAAGTAGAATTTCTCTGCCGATACCGATAGCCGATTATTCAGAATGATATTGGCCGATACCGATAGTTATGTGCGAGTTAAAATTTGATGTGGTCGCACTTGTGGTCTGCGCTGCTCCAAAACGTCTGCTCTGCTCCATGCATAAAGCGCACGCTGCAGAACAGTGCAGCAGGAGTAAGATTTCTGATCATGTGAATAGAGTGAGAGAGGCGCTTTTAATGCAAGCTCTTTGGGAGCAGAGCCTGGTTTATACTCGCTGTGTCAGCACGAGCGGCAAAAATTACGCGAATACTGATGAAACAATGGCGGATGGGATGGAGGATTTTGTTTTCAAGCGAAAGTAAAATAAAAGACTGCTTCTTGAACCAGAGAAGGTGAACATGTTGGTTTTGTCTTTGCTGTTTATCTCACGTTACTCTATGGAGGCTTTCTTTAAATGTTCTTTATTTATTTGATTCCTCAGTGTTTGCTAAACGTTCTGGTGTAGCCTATGCCATGCCTCGTCTTATTCATTTGTTAATTACATTATATAAGTTAGTTTGTAGTCTACTGTTTTATTGTTGTTGTGCTTTTCAATTAAGAATAACAATGAATCCATCTTTCAATCATTTGTTTTAGTTTTAAACAGTGAATAGATGTAAGCAAAACAGACAATTATCTTTTCTTGTAAAAAAATGACAAGATCGTGAATTAGAATTTGAAAGTGAAATCGTCCGAAGCCCGGCTTATAGCACAGTAGGGCTGAAACGATTAGTCGACATTATCGACAACGTCGACAAAAAAAATTGTCGACAAATATTTTTGTTGTCGAGTAGTCGTTCTATCTCATATGACCTAATGTAAGAGCCTGCAGTAATGCGGTTTGGCCAGTGTGGCGCTGTAGCGCACGACTGTAATTCAGCTCTCCTAGATGCAATTCAAGAGAAGACACACACAGTGCTTCTGAGCAGCGTATGGATGTAAATATAGCCTATGCTGCTCGCTTTCCTCTGAATAACGAAATAAACACAACAAAAACTGACAGCGGTGTGAAAGTAGCAGTTAAGATCTGATTTTAGTCATGTCACTTTTATTTATATAGTATACTTTATGCAATAGCCTTAAATCAAGCAGGTTTACAGTATTAAACATAAAGCAGAGTCAGTGAGTGTCGCTTTCAGTTTACAATTACAACTTGATTTTCTGTTATAAAGCAGCTCTCCAGTGTGGAGCTAGCTAACGATAAAATCTTTTTATTAGTGGGGAAAAAATAATTCATTAAAGTGATAGTTTGGTTTGCAGAGATCAAAGCTTGATCTAGCTCAGGATTGTTTTGATTATCATAACCATATAAGGTATTTTAAGAGAGATTATGTTGCAAATAAAATAGTTTCTTAGAATAAGCATCATATCACTTATCTTTATTTTGTTTCTTATCCATATGACATACTAAAGGAGATGTTAGGCCAAATGAGGTCATTCAGTTATTTTTTCATATAGTTAATTAAATGGTGAATAAGAGAGTTTCTCTGTCTGTCATCTCATTTTGTGTGCCAAATATACACTACCACTCAAAAATTTCTGAACCGTAAGATTTTTAAAAATTTTTTTTTAATGAAGTCTCTTCTGCTCACCAAACCTGCATTTATTTTATCCAAAATACACCAAAAGCAGTAATATTGTGACACATTTTTACTATTTAAAATAACTGCTTTATATTTGAATATATTTTAAAATGTAATTTATTTCTGTGATCAAAGCTGAATTTTCAGCATCATTACTTAAACATAAACTTTCCTTTATTCTTCATAAATACCTTAATGCCAGATTTATTCAAACATATACATATAATTGAGTAAAAAAGCTCCTCTTCAGTGTTGTTTTATAGCTAACTAATGAACTGTGAACAGCGGAATAGCTTTGCTGAGGTAAATGTCACATACTGTTCACAATCTTGTTATATTGGCATCTTTCTGCGGTTGAAACACTGATTGAGCGATTACATTAGACAGACATGATACATTTTGGTAAGCCATACTGTATCTTTCAACATGTTATGATGTACATTCATGTGTATTTTGCGCTATAACTTATTAAACTGCAAGAAACTTGAACTGAGGTGCCATAGCGATCTGTCACGTCACATTTAAAAGCATCAAAACGGCATTCATTGTATTTCGTGATAGAATGTACAGGATTTGAAAACTGAGAGTTTGTTTCTTATCAGAAGTAAGAAAGCACAGAGCTCTTTGTGATTATTGGATGCGAGGCGTGCTACAAATGTTTGGTGTAGAGAAAAACTGCGGCTCTGGCAATGCTGGCTTGAACTACGGGTGATTCATCTGGTCAAATAGAGCCTGCTTTAATGTAGCTTTTTTTTTTTTTTTACTGTAAATGCCTTATTGTCACGCTAATTTTGACAGCCCTAAATTCAACAGAGATTTTCTTCACTCACAGTATGAGTTGCAGTCTGACACGTTTTTCCGCTGCCTTTTGATTGACCCTGATCACCGTTGGCCGATAGTGAAATAAATTGCTTTTATCGGGCAATACCAATTGTTGGCCGATATATCGGTGCATCTCTAGTAATAAGTAATGTTTTAAATAAAGGAGTGTTAGTAATATTAGTTTTTTCCTGTGGTGTGAGGCTCTTTGTTATAATTAGTTCCTCTCTTTAACAGGTAATTGAATATTGATCATTTGCGTCACTGGAACTAATTGTCGTCAGCGTTTTTGGACTCACTTTGTTTTGACATCTCAGAAAACAGAGCGGCTTTTTACATCAGGTACACAAGACTGGGCAGGTTTATGGTTGGGGCCTCTTATCAGTACAGGCGATGTAAATGCTGTCCACGTGTTTGAGCGGAGAGAGACGGTTGTCGAGCGGGATGCAGCGAGTGGAATTTGCCCTCGAGTGCTTTAATGCCACTTCCTGGTCACATGCTCTTTGTGTTTGTGTCTGTGGCTTGTGCCGTCCACATCAAAGCAGACAGGAGAGATTAGGCAGGTACAGCGCAGACAGTCTGTGGTTTTATTCCTGGCCTTACGTAACACACCCTCTGGGAGCAGAATTGTATTTTAATTTCACATGACGTACTGTTTCAAGTAAGTATAGAGTAAAAGAATTAGCTTTATCTTTGCTTAAACGATGTTCATTATATATTTAATTTGATTTGAATGAAAATATGACGGTTGGAATAATAGTCTGTACAGTGTGACTTTTTAAGGTTATTGTTTTTTTGTTTTTTTTGTTTTTTTTATTATATTATATTATATTATTTTCCACTTTGAATGAGCAGTAATTATGACACTGGATCTCATTAATTAAACATTAAAGCAGAAATTATTCTTATATTTAAATCATGTTTAATTAAAGTACAACAATTTACAGCAAAATATATAATTTTTTATATTTTAGTTTATTATTATTTATTTTTTTTAATCCACTGGAATTTGTGAGGGGGGGTTGACTATGAATGAACAGTAATTATGACATTGGATCTCATTAATGAAACAAGCAGAACTGTAAATCATTTTTGTTAAGCTATTTTTACACTTAAATCTTGTTTAATTAAAATACAACCATATATGTTTTAGTTTATGATTTTTAATCCACTGGAATTTTGTTTTTTTTATCAAGACTTTGTGAATGATAGTAAATACGAAATTGGATCTTATTAATGAAACAAGCAGAACTGTAAATCGTTTGTAAAACTATTCTGACATTTAAATCTTGTTTAAATAAAATGCAACTTTTTTCTTGCGATTTTAGTCTATTTTTAATCCACCAGTTGTTTTTTCTTTTCTTTCTTTTTTTTCGCTTTTTGAATAAGCAGTAATTACAACATCAGATCTCAAAAATTCAACACAAGCAGAGCTGTAAATCATTTAAAAACTATTCTTACTTAAATCTTGTTTAATAAAAATGAAACTATTTACATAAGCTACTTCCAATTAAATGTGAGCATCTACTCCAAGGTGTGTAAGCACAAACTGGCTATCATTTATAATAGCACACAGTAATTAAACTTTGGCTTTGTCAGCTGTTTCTTGTCTCTCCGGTAAATAAAGGCCTTCGGTTGCCAGGTTTGCTTAACCCAGTTCACCTCACCCTGCACACATCCACAAACACAGCCAGCCTTTCATTCAGTCAGCACATATATTGTTGGATGGTTTATAAACTAGCTTTTAACCAGCTTTCTTTTTTCACATTTTTGTTCTTTTGTTTGTGTTTGTGCTGATCATCTGAACTTCTGTGTTTTACTGATGAAATGTAGCTGTTTTTCTGAGCTGATTTTTCTCTGCACTGCTTCTTTTTTTTTTTTTTTTCTTCTGTTGATTGTCTGCTCTCATCTTTGCGAGTGTTAATTGCTCTCTTGGCTTTCCATCAGACAGAAAACTGGCATCTCATTTTCCTAAGCTGCTACTCTCAGCGCCAGTGCTTTGCAAAAGATGTTTCCTCTTTCTATTCATCCACACTTCCATGTAAATCAGTGAAAATCATCTTCAGCTGATGACTATCTGATCTCTGTCCTCAGTATCACTTATATAATATAATGTCTTATATAATGGTAACGTTTATGTCTGTGTGTGTTCACAGGTGGTTCTTCGGGAGAATCCCCAGGGCCAGAGCGGAGGAGATCCTAAACAAACAGAGGCATGACGGAGCCTTCCTCATTAGAGAGAGCGAGAGCGCGCCTGGAGACTTCTCCCTATCCGTCAAGTATGTCCACGCACATTAAATCCACCTCTCCTTATTCCCAGAATAACTGCTGTGTACACAGCAGGCTTCATCAAGTCAGAGTCCTGACCTGCCCAAGATCCAGCTCGTGAGGCTTGAATCGCTTACATTCACAGAGAGAGCGCTTCAGGTTCTACCTGTATTTCACCAATGAACAACCACTTAAACCATCAAAAATTCATATACATTTTTCGTTCTCTCTCTCTCTCTCTCTCTCTCTCTCTCTCTCTCTCTCTCCCTCCCCCCACACACACACACACACATGTGTGTATGTATGTGTGTGTGTGTGTATATATATATATATATATATATATAGTGTATATGTATGTATATCTGTGTTTGCCTGTGTTAATATCCGCTCTGATCTCTGTTCACTTATGTAACCTGCCGCCCAGTCTGCAACGTTTATTTATGAATCATGGCACAGGAGGAGTGCATTCTGTCTCTTTAGTATTAAATAAAGCTTGAAGTTGTCAGGCAGATTACAAAGTGTTGTTTATATTAAAGTCTTTTGTTGTTGTTGTTGTTGAAGGTTTGGCAATGATGTACAGCACTTCAAGGTGCTGCGTGACGGGGCTGGAAAGTACTTCCTTTGGGTGGTGAAGTTTAACTCTCTCAACGAGCTGGTGGACTATCACCGCACCACTTCCGTTTCCCGAAACCAGCAGATATTTCTACGAGACATCGAGCAGGTGCCTCAGGTCCGTATGCTGGTTTTTACCTTTGTAATCCTTAAAGCCTATGTGAATCACCATTAGCTACACATTTACTTCAGGGCTCCAGACTGCGCCTAAAACAGACGCATTTGCGACCAAAAATGTTAATTTGCGAGAAATATTTTTGCTGAGATCACCACTGGCGACTGTACAGATTTACATGTTATGATTTAAAAATTTGCATGTAATGCCTTTTTTTTTTTTTCCTGCTTGTTTTGCAATCAAATCTTTTGTTATGTTGAGTGAGACGATGCGCATCAAAGTTTTAGTGGAAAAAAGCCTTTCAAACAATCCTCATCTCTGCCGAACACCAGCGGTGACGGCACACCTGCTAAACGCAGCTCCAGCTGTGGCGGCATGAGAGAGATCGAAAATGACGGAGACGTGTGAAGTAAAAGTGCAGAAACGCAGTGTCTATTTCATGCACTTGAACAAACCACAACAGGTAAAGCTGACAGCTGTGTGGACATTAGCAATATCGTTAACAATTCTCGTTTACAATCAATACTAATATGGCTTCTTGTTATAAAGATGTTTATATCTATATGCTGTGTTCCGTTAACGTGTGAACTTCATAATATTTGGTGCGCACTTGCCGTCCAATAATCACAATAAGCTTTGTGCTTTGTTACCTTTTAATAAACAAAGTATCAGCTTTAAAATTCTGCCAAATTCATAACAAAACAATAAATGCGGTTTTGGCGCTCCTTAATGCGGCATGAGCAATCGCTTTAGCGCCTCGGTTCAAGCGGCACGTCAACCAATCATATAATTCTCTTTACTACTATAGTACGAAATAAACATGAATGAACATCAAAAGGTATAATACAAGATAGCTCACTGTCCAACTTACTGAAATGTCTCATGTAATCGCTTGTTTCAAACTGTGGAAAATGCGTAAAGCTTGTAAACAATGCTGTGTGACAATACATTTACCTCAGAATAACCATTCGGTGTCCATAAGCTCAGAAAAAATAACTGAAGAGGAGCATTTTGCAAAATATATGCGCTATATTGCATATTCTTGTTTTTCACTTTAACTGTTGTCTACATGATATGAAACAATGCAAAGAGTTGAAGATGAAATTCAACACTTCCTATAAGATTGCATGTTACTAATGAAGAAAAACAGACTGGATGTGTGCAAGACATGTGACAACATTTATAAGATGCATTGAGGAGGAGCCCAAAGTACACTCAGTGGCCAACTGATGCTGACATAGTTATTGGCACAGATTCTGTGTAATAAACAATTCTTTGTGACTGCATATAGTTCTCAATTTGGAAAAGACATTCAGTGGCCACTTTAAGTGAAACTTGAGCCCTAAACACACTGCACGATTTTCGGCTGTCCCAGACAAAAGATTGGCATCGTGAAACAATCTTGGTGATTTTAGTGATCGTGGCTCCTAATCAGTGGTCCTGTGTCGTACAGTGAGAGAGGTTCAAAGATGGCGGTTGTCACGGTCTTGCGACCAAAGATAGCCTACGATACAGCATGATCATGGCACAGTGTGTTTGCTGGTACGATTCATGTTTACTGACCAACCAATAAAAATGTGACATGAAATCAACGCGACATGGCGCTAAAACAAAACTGCTTACCTCAAGCACTTATGCCTTCCTCTTTCGCCGCTTCCACTTTTTTTTCCAGCTCACATAAAAAAAATACAACTGCTAAAGTGATTTATCATGCTTTTTTGTTTACTAGTGCATGCTGATGACGTTTAACTTGCTTCGTAGCGTACGAGTCAACAGGTGTCCTCATCGTACAGTCTACACGTGTCGTACCCATGTTTATTAGATCCATGTCGCACAGTGTGACATGCAGTGATCTTATAGAATGGCTAAAATCGTGCAGTGTGTTTTGGGCTTTAGTTCCCAGGACATCTGCAAGATGGATTCAATGCTGATGCTGTAAGAGGAGGGGTGACATAAACACACGACAGTATGACTGAAATGTCAAAGTGTTAAATAAATAAAACAATATTTATAAAAAAATATTTTGGCGCCTAATTTAGTCTCTTATAGGAGCCAATGGCTCCTTAATTGATTTTTTTTTTTTTTTTTTGGTCTGGAGCCCTGACTTCTGTAATAAGACACATTTCCTAGTGAAACAGGATATTTGGCCTGAGGGACATCCACAGAAAAGGAAAGTAGATTCACGGGAAGAGCAAGTTACTGTGTTTTGATTAAAGATTAATTTAAATTTTTCTTTGGAATATCCTGCACTAGAATAGTTGTTTACAGTAGCACTAGGAATAAAGGCATGCTGTACACACTAAATAAAGCCGAAGAGAATATTTAAGAATTTTTTTTTTTTTTAAGAAGTGAATACTTTTGTTCAGCTTGGATGCATTAACTTGATCAAAAGTGACAGCAAAGATGACATATAAGTGACTTTTTTTATTTCCAATAAATGCTTTTTTACTTTTAAAAAAATGTATTGTGGTTTCCAACAGTATTAAGCAGCACAATTGTTTTCAACAATGATGATAATAAATGTTTCTTGAGCAGCAAATCAGCATATTATAGTGATTTCTGAAGGATCATGTGACACTGAAGAATGGAGTAATGATGCTGAAAATTTAGCTTTACCATCACAGGAATAAATTACATTATAAAATATATTCAAATAGAAAACGGTAATTTTAAATTGTAATAATACTGTAAAATATTACCGTATTTTTAATCAAATAAATGCACGCTTGGTGAGCATAAGAGACTTTTCAGAAGCATTAAAAAATCTTACAGACCTCAAGTATTTGTACAGTAATGTATATACTAAACCATGGTGTTATTTACACTTTCTTTTGTGCATCTGCAGCATCCAACATACGTGCAGGCCCTGTTCGACTTTGACCCTCAGGAGGACGGCGAGCTTGGCTTCAGACGCGGAGACTTCATTCAGGTCCTGGACAACTCTGACCCCAACTGGTGGAAGGGCGCCTGTCACAGCCAGACGGGCATGTTCCCACGCAACTACGTCACGCCTGTCAATCGGAACATGTAAAGGAAAAAAACAAGCGATTAGTGAATAAATTGTAATTAACAGCCCCTCACATTCACATACAATCAGACTACCCTACATCTCCCCGTCAACACCCGTAAAGTCCTGTGAAATTTAAAGCGGCACAGAGGAATGGAAATCGTGACCGAAAACAAGGAGAGGAAAAAAACGTAGCGGAGAGGCTGGACGTTTCCACCTCTGCCGTGGTGCCCGGGCGAAACTATTATTCCTGAGAATCGTGATGTCTTCATGAACGCTTGCAGTCCAGACTGAGCTGTTAGGGCGAAGGAAAGGCTGAATCCTAGCATAGTAAAACACACATAAAGTAAAACAACAATGATTCTGTCTGTAGATTCATCCTGCTGCTTCTGGCTTTTTTTGTAGTCTGCGAATAGAATTTTTTTTTGTTTTTTGTTTTTTTTTGGTTAATATTTTTTCTTGTTTTGGCTGCATGTTTAAATCTCTTTATAATAGTAAATCCTGAAGCTGTTTTTAAAAAGGAAAAAAAAACATTCTAAAAATATATAAAATTGTAAGCGTAAAAACATGCAAACGCATTGTACATCTGGGCTGTGGAAAAAAAAAAATCACCTATAGAGAGAATCCATTTTTTTAAGAATATATATATTATATATTTGTATGTGTCTGTCTGTTTTACCTTTTCAACACACCTTTTTTTTTTTTTTTTTTTTTTTCCCAGTTGTAAATTGTTAATTTTTTGTGGGAGGACAGGTGAAACTGAGTGGCTCTGAGACATGCTAATTTTATGAGCATCTCAGATGTAACACCGTATTATTTAACACATCATGTATTCCATTTGGCATCATTCTTGCTTGTTTTAGAAACAATAGCGGAGCGGATCCTTGGTGATAGCAATTCAGGAGCATCCGATCGTGCAGGAGTTGATCTAATGTGAAAAACCAGACGGCTAACCACCATTTTAAGCCAATGTATTTATTGCAGCCACTTTTTATTTGTCTTGGGATGTGAATGTAGCCGACATCACTCTCCTCACGAGGGACGTCAGATTGGAGAGCTGAACCACAGTTGCATGATTTCAGTTCACGGTGTCCATGTCGAAAAGCTGTTCGCGTAACTAAACCATTTAAAATCATGAGATTTGGTGTGGAAAAGCTGGCGGATGCCAGTTAAGCCAGTAAGAAGTAAGAAACCAGAGAGTTTTGTCATATTTGAGTTGTCACATCGACTAATGTGATGCGTTCTGTTTGTTTTCTTTTGTCTTTTCAGTGTTGTATGTTTTAGCTCTTAGGTATTTTTGTGTATTATTGACCCCCTCCTTCTCCTCTTAGTTTTTTTTATTTTTTTTTTTTTTTCTTCTGTGACGTTTTTTGTTCTCTCTGGATTAGTGCCTTTTTCTCTGGTGTGTGACAGTGTCTCTGGCTTGCTGCTTTAGCCTGAGCATTGGGCTTCGTCAGACCCGCAGTGAGAAATCATGTCCTCTTTCTCCTCCTGAACACACCTGCACACGGTCACTCCTATTTAAATGTCTCGCCTTTTTCTTAACTTTTTTTTTTTTTTTTTGCCTTTTTTCTTGTTTCTTTTGAATAAATAAAAAGAAAATTATAAAAAAGAGAACACGTGTTGTGTCAGATGCTTTATTTTGTGTGAATGTGTTTTTTTTTTCTAGCTTCATATCATATACTGCATTTTCCTTTTATGGTCAGTTTTTTGCCAATGCAGGTTTAGGAGAGATGCAAAATATTCTTGTGCTTCAGCCTTACTGTTGCTTTAAACATGTTTGCACACTTAAGTCACAATTAAAATTGTCAGAATGTGTACTGGATACTGATACACTGAAAAGGACAGTGATTTGTTTTATACTAAAATAATACTGACACTCATATTGGTTACATCATATTAATGTAGTTTTGAGTTTGTTTGTTTGTTGTTTATGGATTGGCCCTATTTTCAAAATTTGCTGAAAATATACTCAGGTCATCCAAGATGTAGATGAGTTCGTTTCTTCATCTGAACAGATTTGGAGAAATGTAGCATTACATCACTTGCTCACCAATGGATCCTCTGCAGTGAATGGGTGCCGTCAGAATGAGAGTCCAAACAAGCAAAAAGCTGGATGTTTGTAAGAAACAAATCCATCAATAAATTCAAACTGCTGCTTCTGGCTAAAATTATGAGTCCATAATATTGCTTAATTTTGACTTTCATAAATTGTCTAATCTGAATCAGGAAAACCATTACAATTTAAAAAAAAAAAAAAAAGTTGGTGGATTTTGATGTGACGATGACAGGGGATGGACTTTTTCACTGGCGGTGTTATGGAATACAAACTCTTATTTTGGTTTAAAATGGTTTGAAGTTAAAATGCTATAATGATGAATTTGTTACACAGCTTTTTGTTTCAATTAACAATTGATGGACTGGAGTCGTGAATTATTGTGATGTTTTTATCAGCTGTTTGGACTCTCATTCTGACGGCACCCATTCACTGCAGAGGATCCATTGGTGAGCAAATGATGTAATGATACATTTCTCCAAATCAGTTCTGGTGAGCAAGTGTTGTTCTGATGAAGAAACAAACTCATCTACATCTTGGACTGCCTGAGGGTGAGTAAATGTTCAGCAAATGTTCATTTTTGGGTGAGCCGTCTCTTTAAATTATAAGTGTGTCACTGTAATACAGAGGGGCAGGTGGGACATATTTTTGTGAAAATCAACATTATGCCACATGTTCTGCCAATTATATTGAATCTGGAATTATCTTAAAGAACATGATAGACTAATATTTGACAACCACAAAGTGTGACAATACTTTTTTGTCTTCACTCTCAACATTATTTTGAGTGTTTTATATTAAATGCTTTGCTTGAAAAGTATAAAATTACAATCAATAAACTATCCATCATTTTAAATGAGGCCATTGATGTGCTTCGAAACAAAAATCACAGCCTTTAAAATGAACTGGCACATAGATCTCTGGAAATCTGGAAATATATATATAATTCTTTTTTTTTTCTACTTCTTTTTTTTTTGCTTGTATATCTACATCCTTGTTACTTTCAAGTAGCTAAGCCTATTAAACATTGTTTATAGCAGATGCACATATCTAGATGACTCAAGTAAATTTAAAGCAATTGTGTATATACAGGTGCATCTCAATAAATTAGAATGTCGTGGAAAAGTTCATTTCAGTAATTCAACTCAAATTGTGAAACTCGTGTATTAAATAAATTCAGTGCACACAGACTGAAGTAGTTTAAGTCTTTGGTTCTTTTAATTGTGATGATTTTGGCTCACATTTAACAAAAACCCACCAATTCACTATCTCAACAAATTAGAATATGGTGACATGCCAATCAGCTAATCAACTCAAAACACCTGCAAAGGTTTCCTGAGCCTTCAAAATGGTCTCTCAGTTTGGTTCACTAGGCTACACAATCATGGGGAAGACTGCTGATCTGACAGTTGTCCAGAAGACAATCACTGACACCCTTCACAAGGAGGGTAAAGCCACAAACATTCATTGACAAAGAAGCTGGCTGTTCACAGAGTGCTGTATCCAAGCATGTTAACAGAAAGTTGAGTGGAAGGAAAAAGTGTGGAAGAAAAAGATGCACAACCAACTGAGAGAACCGCAGCCTTATGAGGACTGTTGAGCAAAATCGATTCAAGAATGTGGGTGAACTTCACAAGGAATGGACTGAGGCTGGGGTCAAGGCATCAAGAGCCACCACACACAGACGTGTCAAGGAATTTGGCTACAGTTGTCGTATTCCTCTTGTTAAGCCACTCCTGAACCACAGACAATGTCAGAGGCGTCTTACCTGGGCTAAGGAGAAGAAGAACTGGACTGTTGCCCAGTGGTCCAAAGTCCTCTTTTCAGATGAGAGCAAGTTTTGTATTTCATTTGGAAACCAAGGTCCTAGAGTCTGGAGGAAGGGTGGAGAAGCTCATAGCCCGAGTTGCTTGAAGTCCAGTGTTAAGTTTCCACAGTCTGTAATGATTTGGGGTGCAATGTCATCTGCTGGTGTTGGTCCATTGTGTTTTTTGAAAACCAAAGTCACTGCACCCGTTTACCAAGAAATTTTGGAGCACTTCATGCTTCCTTCTGCTGACCAGCTTTTTAAAGATGCTGATTTCATTTTCCAGCAGGATTTGACACCTGCCCACACTGCCAAAAGCACCAAAAGTTGGTTAAATGACCATGGTGTTGGTGTGCTTGACTGGCCAGCAAACTCACCAGACCTGAACCCCATTGAGAATCTATGGGGTATTGTCAAGAGGCAAATGAGAAACAAGAGACCAAAAAATGCAGATGAGCTGAAGGCCACTTTCAAAGAAACCTGGGCATCCATACCACCTCAGCAGTGCCACAAACTGATCACCTCCATGCCACGCCGAATTGAGGCAGTAATTAAAGCAAAAGGACCCCCTACCAAGTATTGAGTACATATAGAGTAAATGAACATACTTTCCAGAAGGCCAACAATTCACTAAAAAATTTTTTTTTTATTGGTTTTATGAAGTATTCTAATTTGTTGAGATAGTGAATTGGTGGGTTTTTGTTAAATGTGAGCCAAAATCATCACAATTAAAAGAACCAAAGACTTAAACTACTTCATTCTGTGTGCATTGAATTTATTTAATACACGAGTTTCACAATTTGTTGAATTACTGAAATTAACTTTTCCACGACATTCTAATTTATTGAGATGCACCTATATATATATATATATATTACTTTTAAATACAAGTTTCAAAATCATTCTAATGGTAGGCCTACACTAATTTCTAATACACTGCAGCACTTCTGCAGCTCTTGGCCATTATGAAAGGTTATTTCATCGTGGCTGGATAATTGCATACTTACACACTTCGCCAAACCCCCCACTTCCTGCTGAGGGTGACATACAGGGCATCTGTGATTCACACTATCTATATGGTGCTGTCGCAGCCCTTCTGGCTATTGGTTGGTTGGTTAAAGGAAGTTATCCGTGCTGCTATTAAAATTGTAAAACTGTTAAGCCAGTGAACTTTGCCACCAATAGTCATTTAACCTGCAGCCTTTGTGATTTTACGTGATGTCAGTGAGCTTTAATGTAATTGTCGTGGATGTGTATGTCAAGCTAAGCTTGTATAGCAACTATATTTCTTCTCAGAATATACATTGGTACGACAGATTTGGGAAGATTTGTGGTGTTCTTGAGCTGAACTCTTCTGAGAATATAGTGATTTAGGCTCAAAAGTGCCATTCTATGTATTGATTAAACTTCTGGGATGTCCCGCTTTGTTCGCCATTTATATGTCAGAAAGTCACCAAATCGAATAAAACTACATTTCAATTGAAGATCCAACGTGATAAATTAAAGCTTTAAAATCAGTTTTCTGAGTATTTGAGAAACATGGCGATAGTTAAAGCATTTTAAATCACATATGCGGAGGATGACATGAAGTTTCAGGCTAAACGTTGACGTTCAATTGCAATAAATCTGTGTTAGAGTCTAAAACGGGTCAACATGACCCACAAAGCACAGAAAAGCCAAACTAATTTAAAGTTCACAGTTTGCCTTTAAAAATCACCAATCATTTTTATTTATTTCGCTTTCTAAAAGGAATTTAAACAGTTCTTTACAATGAAAAACCTACACTACCATTCAAAAGTCTCATGCTTACAAAACCTGCATTTATTTGATTAAAAATACAGTAAAAACAGTAATATTGTGAAATGTTATTACAATTTCAAATAACAATTTTTTATCTTAATGTTCTTTGAGATGTAATTTATTCCTGCGATGCAAAGCTGAATTTTCAGCATCATTACTCCAGTCTTCAGTGTCACATAATCCATCAGAAAAATAAGCAAAAAAACAAAAAACAAATTCCTTGGCAAATAAAGCTAATTTGGTTTCTGAGAAATCATTCTAACATGCTGATTTGCCGCTCAAGAAACATTTATTATTATCAATGTTGAAAACAGTTTTGATGCATGGTAACCATGATACATTTTTTTTTTTCCAGGATTCTTTGATGAATAGAAATTTAAAAGAACAGCATTTATTGGAAGTCTTTTGTAACATTGTAAATGTCTTTACTGTCACTTTTGGTCAATTTAATATGTCCTTCCTGAATAAATGTATTCATTTCTTTCAAAAAATAAAAAATAAAAATCTTACTGACCCCACACTTTTTACAGGTCATGTCAATAACTATTAACCACACTATTTCTACCAAGCTTTTCTTGGTTGCATGATCTTAAAATTTCACAACTCAGTCTGAACCTGTCTAGATATATTACATAATGATTACCAAACAGAAGCCGGTCTTACTGCACGCCAGCGATGGAGTCAGCTGTCTCCTTCCTCCTGATAGTATGGGCCCCGTGTGCAGGACACACACATATGTTAGGGTCACAGCAGGTGATCCAGTATCTTAGAAGGCAAGGTGTTCAAAGGCAGTTTCCGAATTGTGTGATGCCATAGAGTGAGACAAAGAAAACCCTGTTGGTTTGTCAGCCGCACCGTATGCAAATGTGTTCCAAAATGCAAACACTGATCTCTGGAACAGTGACTTTCCGTATCATACACATTTATCTTACATGTCAGCTTGCTGTTCCTTTTGTTTCGCCACATCTCTTTCCTTCCAAAACGGTCGGATGATGGTTGGATGGAGAAAAAAAGCAAAAGATATCATTGGTGTTAACAAAAGAAAAAATAAGCAATTTAGTCACCATCATGTTGTATAAAATTGCCAAGACAAAAAGATGCTATGAAAGTCTGATGCTCTGACTAACATCTTTATATTCCACAGAAGAAAGAAAGAAAGAAATGCAGGTTTGGAGAGTGAGTAAATGATGACTATTTGGACAGTTTGCTGATATAAAGTCCAATATAAACATCGAAACCCAAAATAAGAAATCTGAACCATGATTTTAAGATTGAGTTGCACGGATTTAACGCAGTAAAATGATACGAAGGCTCCACCTGCTGGCAACTGAAATTTTTCTCTTTTTTTTCCCCCTAGCTACAAATAGTCAAATCTGTTGTTTTTAAATGCGCAGTTTCACTGTGCAAAGCAAGCAGTGAGTAATATTAAGGATCTTCTTACTGCTAAAAAACAAAACAAAAAAACAACTGATATATTTTAAATAAAGTATTTATACATAACGTACATTTTCAATTAAAATTAAATAAATGTGATATTTATGAATGAGATTCATTTTTATGTTTGTTTAAAGGACGTCTCATATCGTCCAATCTTTATCGTTAAATATAGTGAAACTGTGTTAATGCAAAAACGAATAAATCTCGTAGTCGGCAGGATTCGAACCTGCGCGGGGAGACCCCAATGGATTTCTAGTCCATCGCCTTAACCACTCGGCCACGACTACCTGAGACTCATGCGCCTTCGGGGAGGTTTTTGTATGAAATTACCGTGAATATTGATTCTGATAACTTCATTCAACACGACACGCTCAGGAGCTCTTTAAGATTGAAAACGACTGTAGCTCACATGTTAGATTCAGATCTACACACACCGCTCGCTCATATGTGAAGCTTCAGACATCATGTAGTTGATTTTACTGGGCGTTAATATTTTCATTCCTGACAATCCCAAGCTAGCCATCAGAGGTCACTGTCACTCCAGTATTGATCAGCACTGGTCTCTGTTCAGATAGTTGTGAACAGCTTCACTCTGTGCAGTGGCTGGTTTTATGTTTAGTGCTTCTTCGTCAAGACCTGTGTGTTTTTGGATTAGTTATAGCAGATCTGGATGTTGGATTTCCTTTTTTCCCCTGTATTTTGGGATTCTGACTAGGCCTCTGCATTGCAAATTCTGCCACTTTCTTGTTCATTTTTATATAAACAAGCCGGTGGCCCGGCCTGCATGCATATGCAGGTACTGTAAATACAAAAAAATAAATGCGTTTTGAAGAGTAAATGACTATATGAGGTTTCCCAGGCTTTTATGATGGGCAAAATGATAACTGTGAAAGAGGTAAGAGCATAAAAATGAAGGTCAGTGGAAGTGTTGGTGTTTCACAATGATGTTTGTTTACAGTAAACAAAAACATCAGATAAAAGTATTTTTATTATTTAGTATGATATGACTTTTGAGACCTCCAAAATGACTGACAGCTGACATTCTTGAAAAAAACAAACAAACAAACAAACTATGTTGGCATCTTGTATTACATTTTAAAAAAAACATAAGTGAAACAATTTTGTTTTCAAATACGTTGAAAAACTTTTATCTGGCAAATCAAAGTAAGCTTTGCAGCTGACATGCAGGAGGCCATTCTGTTTCAATGTTTTTTTTTTTTTAATTTTTATTCTATCTACTTGTTTTCTTTATAAAAAACAAACAAAAAAAACACTTGCTATATGTACTGCATTAGGCTAACCGAGACTTGTCACAGCACTTGCATGTTGTTGCTCTTTTGTTGGTTTTAATTGCTTCTATTGTCCTCTTTTGTAAGTCGCTTTGGATGAAAGTGTCTGCTAAATAACTAAATGTAAATGTTTCCATTAAACAAGAAAATCATAAAACTGTCAATTGTTTTAAAAAAAATAAATAAACATGCACAAACACACACTTTATTATTGCTTTTTAAAACCTGAAAATATGTTTGAAAACTTATTTTTGAAAAGTTTTGCATACAAGAAATGTTGTCTTCAAGGTGCAAGGAAAGTTTTTTCAGTAGGCTACTTTTTTACTGAAAAAAGCTTTTTTTAAACATGAAACCAACATGAAAGAAAGAAAGAAAGAAACAAAGAATAAAAAGAAAGAATAAAAACAAATAAAGAGAGAATAAACAGTAAGAAAGAAAGAATAAAAAGAGAATAAACAGAAAGAAAGAATAAAAAGAAAAAACAAAGAAAGAATAAAAAGAAAGAATAAAAAGAAAAAACAAAGAAAGAATAAAAAGAAAGAAAGAAAGAAAGAAAGAAAGAAAGAAAGATCAAAATGGGCTATTTTCTTCATGCGCGCGCACACACAAACAGTGCATCATTTATGGAAAATACGTGTTCTGTAGGCTAACACCAATAAAATAAACTGCATGCTTGTTTTTATTCGCTGTGACTGAAATCTGTGGGTTTCTGTCAAGCCTCCATCTCAATGAAGTTAACACGCCGAGGAAAATGGAGAACAGATGACAAGAGCCGCTGCTCCGAAACAAGACTAAACTCGAGCCGTCTGCACGCAGAAGCGCATTTCCACGAGCCCACGAGCCTAAAGACAGAAGCAGGCGCTCAGGAAGCGTGTGGACAAACGCGCAACGCAACAAACATCGCGCTGAGCGGCGCGGCGCGTCGGAGCGCGGGTCACGTGACTCCCGCACAGGCCTGCTGTCTGTTGTCGGCGGACAGAGAGGAGGAAAGAACATGGCGGCTGCGAGCGAGCTGAAGCGGCGCGCCGGCCCTTCGTCTTGAGCTTTCTCGCCTTAACCGAGACCGGGGCTCCGCGGGACTAGTGCATCCTCACCCGCGCGGGATCAACTTTGCGGTGGTGCCCGAAATTCCGGGTTCGGTGCGTGTAAAGTGCAGGCAAAACGCGAAGCTGAGGAGAATAGGTTTTTATCCATAATGAGGGGGAGACGAGGCAGGCCGCCCAAAGCCCAGCTCACTCAGGAGCCCACAGCTGGGCCGGTGCGCGGGCTCAGACCCCGCCGGGGCTTGAGGGCCAAGCCGAAGGGGACCTCCGATGAGGATTATGTCACCCCTAAACGAGGGAGCCATCACCATTCAACACGCGGCCGGAGGAAAGTGCGATCCGCGGCGTCGAGGGGCAGAGGAAGAGGCAGGGGGACGGCCAGAGGCAGGGGGCGGCGGGGCGCCGCGAGCGGGGTGGTTTACGACGACCACGAGAGCGACGAGGACGACGAAGACGCGGTCAGCCTGAGATCGGACGAGGAAGAGTACATAGAGGAGCCTCTGACGGACGAGGAGGAGGAAGAAGAAGAAGAAGAGGAGGCCAACGACGAGTCCGACTATCTGGGGGAGCTGGACGATCTGGACGAAGACGATGCCAGTTTCTGCACGGAGAGCAGCCACGGCAGCAACGCAGGTACGGGACGCCTCGGCGACCTCGCGACCGACCGATCCGTGAATCACAGCGAGCGCGGGGTCCGACTCAAACGATCGCTCTTTTGTTGAGCTAAAGGCTCAAAATGGATCCTGGTGCTCCTCTGAGCTGGCGAAGGCCGCGGGGTTAGCGGTTAGCTCGAGCGCGGTACGCGTTTATTGTGGTGAAACTGCAACCGCGGGGTGTTTTCAGCATAAAAGGAGCTTTATAATTAAACACTGAACCTAAAAGTCACGTCTTCACACTGTACGAAAGCAAAGCCGTTTTGAATATCAACAAAAAGTTGTGTTTGTGTGTTTGCTAACGTTAGCCTGTTAGCGTATTAAATCCAAACACACTCTGGACTGTGTTTCAAATGTAAACATCACTAAATCATGCCTTCTTGTTTTATAAATGCACTTTTATCGAGGTTAGACTGCGAAGGGGACACTTTTTAGTCTCACTCATGAGCACAACAAAAGTTAGTTAGCCCATCATCTTGCTAATTGATTTCGAGCTGATGTGATAATTTATTAATAAAATTATCAGTATATTCCGTGAACTTTCTTTAAAGCGCCGCCGAGTCTTATATTGGAGTGTCTTACTCGCTGTCCCGCCTCATTTGCATGAGCGTGCGGCGGTGTTGTGGAGCGGAGCGCGGCGCGTGACAGGGCAGCATGCGGCCGGTTGTTTTGAAATGCAGCGCCAGCGCCGTCGCACCTGACGCGCGCGAGGAGGACGCTTCATTCAGACCCGCGACCGAGTCGAGCTCGCGCGTGACGTCATGGTGCCACTGTAGCTGCTGCTGCTGTCATGATTAATTACTCGCCCTGTGGGAGATAATTAGGCCTGAGATGTTTTTTGAGTGACAGTTACACTGTTTTTCATTGTAATGTATTTTAAAATGTCATTTATTTCTTTGCTGTGTTTTCAGCATCATTACTCCAGTCTTCAGTGTCACATGGTCCTTCAGAAATCAGTCTGATATGATGATTTGCTGCTTATAAAACATTACTGTCAGCCTTGGTAACAGTTTAAATTCATTAAAATATATTAAGCAGTACTAGGGTTGGGTACCGTTCACATTTTAACCGGTATCGATACCTGAAATTTGGTACTGGTACCTTTTTTTGGTACTTTACTCTCTGTGTAATAACAAAAACATTTATTTCAGTGAAGAAAATAAGTCCAAAACTCTCAACATTTTGAACAATAGGGCACTACAGTTTTTTTCTTTCAGAAATTCTTGTTTTATTTTTTTTCTGATAATCAAATTTTCAATTCAAGTTTATTTGTATAGCGCTTTTCACAATACAGATCGCTGCAAAGCAGCTTTACGGGAAATTAAGTTTCTACAATATATTTATATATTGTAGAAACTTCATATATTTAACTTATGGCGAAATTTGGTAGTTCTGTATGTTGTCTGAGGGTTGGCGTCATCTGAGGTCCTCATGCAAATGAAGGCATGAAACATTTATTTCTAATCAAATGAAAACGAAACCCTTTATTTTTTGGCAAACAAACAGAGGTTTACTGTTAAAACTAATACATGGTAGAAAAATTGTGTGAACATTCCTTGAAAAAAGTTTGAATAATAATTGTATTTTTTCTACAAGTAAGTGGTTAATGTGGTTGTAATAATTATTTTATCATTTAATTGTTTTGTTTAAATTTGGCAGTAAATGGAATATATAAAGACATACAATATACTGTACAAAAGTAATACAAGAGTAATATATTTCTGTTACATGTTAAACCACACCTTTATTTTGACAGGTTGCCGTGAAGTTTCTGTGTGTATACAGTATGATATGATGCTAGTTTTCTCAAATGAAACGGTAAAATGCTCATGAAGTGACTCTTATAGCCTGTAAGTTCATGTAGTGAGATGCAGAGGCCAAAAATCACGCGAGTTCACGCGTGCTTCAGTATTTGTGTAGTAAACAAAACCACGTCTCCGCCATTCGTACATACTGAGGTGTTTTAATATTCACATACACTAGTTCATATCGCGATTCGAGTTAAGTGACAGACCTTCTTTTATTCATCCAAAAATTGACGAGTTCCATGGCCGCGCTGTAGAGAAAATTCCATTTTTATGAATGGACTCCGCGATCCTGTCCGAGTTTTCGCAGAAACCATATGACCCTAGAGATTTAAGCACACTTCAGAACATTTCGGTTTGCCCTGAGTGTTGTGTTTTAAAGAGTTGCAGGGGTGAGATCATGTCACAGGGTCTCTCTCTCTCTCTCTCTCGTATGCGCCCAAATGTGTTCTCAGGTACCGAAATTTGGTACAGAATGATTTAATGTGAATCAGTACTCAGTAGTACCGACGCAATTCGGTCGGTACCCTTAAAAGTACCGAGTTCGGTACCCAACCCTAAGCAGTACAACTGTTTTCAACATTGATGGTAACGAGAAACGTTTCCTTGCACACCAATTGAGAATTTTTTTTGAGGAAACGGACACTTTTTTTTTTCAGGATTCTTTGATAAAGTTCAAAAGATCAGCATTTATTTGAAATATATCCACCTTTTTCTTCAACACGGAAGTAAGCCTATGGGTGAGACTTCTGGTTCGTTAGCCGCTATAGATAAATAACGAGGAGAATAACAACGTGCAGTGAACACTACAAACCAGTGTGTTCATAATTAAGATAATACATTAAAATAATATCGTAAGACACACAAATTTTCAATATCAAGCAGCAAAACTAACTGTTTTGTACAGCTAAAAATAGCTGGATGAGGATGAGACTGGAAGCTAGACCCAGAGAATTTACAAATGGCCACGTCCATTTTTACGGCGAGAAGAAGGACGATATATTTTGCAACATTCTAAATGTCTTGCTGTCACTTTTGATCAGTTTAATGTGACCATGCTCAATAAAAGTAATTTAATAATTTCTTTACAAAAAGATTTTTAAACAGTGGTGTGTGCATAATACAATATTTTTTTAGTTATTAAAATATACATTTAAATTTTTTTTTTTACCATTTACAGATGCAAGTGTGTTGTTGCTTTCATTGTTTTATTCATTGATTCTGTTTGAAACCATTCTATGCAGACAAATGTAATGCAACAATCTTCTTTTTCCTTTGGGAATCCCAAATATTAGCTGTTTTAATACCGCATACACGACCACTGAACGTTATGTTCCTCGTTGTCTTATTTCTTAATTGCTAAGTTTTTAAGCAGATGCCTGATCATTCATGTCTAACTGCACACACAGGTTGTCTGAATCAACTGTGTTTTCCTGAAACTGAACATTTTATGCATGTATTATTTTATTCGATGTTAAATCTGTAATCAAATCTTATAAACAGACACACCATAACAACATTAGAGTCATTACTAAAATTGCAAATTGCATTGAGGCTTTATTTTCCTTCGTGAAAATGTAACGTTGACTTTCTTCCAGCCAATCAAAAGACTGGTTCTGATTCTTTTTGTTTCAGTAGGTCGTAAAAGACCAAGACCAAGGCGACCGCCTTCTCCTATTCTGGAGCAGAAGGAGATTCCTCTTCTGAAACTGCCCAGTTCCTCAGAGGACCTTCTCATTCCCAACGAGCAGCTACTCAACGCATCGGCTATTTACGAGGTGCTTCGCAGTTTCAGCACTGTCCTGCGTCTCTCTCCGTTCCGCTTCGAGGACTTCTGTGCTGCTCTGGTTGGACAGGAGCAATGCACGCTGATGGCGGAGACGCACATCTGCCTACTGAAGGCCATCTTAAGGGAGGAGGACACCTCCAACACCACTTTTGGTCCGGCGGACCTCAAGGACAGCGTCAACTCCACGCTCTACTTCATCGACGGCATGACCTGGCCAGAAGTGGTGCGTGCGTACTGCGAAAGCGACCCCGAGTACCACCACGTGCTCCCTGACCTGGAGGGTGAAGACTATCCGTTCAGCCCACTGGAGAGCAAAGTCAAGGTCTTGCAGTTCCTGGTGGACCAGTTCCTCACCACCAACCTGGCCCGCGAGGAGCTCATGTCCGAGGGCGTCATCCAGTATGATGACCACTGCCGGGTTTGCCACCGGCTCGGCGACCTGCTGTGCTGCGAGACCTGCTCGGCCGTGTATCACCTGGAGTGCGTCAAGCCTCCTCTGGAGGAGGTGCCCGAGGACGAGTGGCAGTGTGAGATCTGTGTGGCGCACAAAGTGCCCGGCGTGACAGACTGTCTGACCGAGTTCCAGAAGAGCCGGCCGTACATCCGGCAGGAGCCCATTGGTTACGACCGGCATCAAAGAAAATACTGGTTTCTCAACAGGAGGATTATTATGTGAGTATTCGCAATGTAAACTACTAAAGTTAGGGCATAAATAAGAAAATACGGTGTCTCATCTGCCATTTATGTATTTCATAAATACAGTAAACTCACATAAAGCAATATATATTGTAGTATATATTTCACTCAGCTCTTTACATAAAGTCAGATATATACGTATCGCCAACTTTATCCACATTCAGTCAGTATCGAATTGAAACCGAGATTCAGGATCTGTTTCCATTTTCTGCGCTTGCCTTGTTTTAAATATTAAATATTACTGTTATTGTGTCATGAAATGCAGTTCTAAGAGTATTTCAGGCGAGAATGTAGTTGTTTAAAACACAAATCTGCGGTTTATTTTTAAAGATAGCGCCTATTTGAAAATTTGCTCTGTCGATTTCAGAGACGTGAGCTCCAGGCGATCACCGGGTGCTCAGTGCTCTTGTATCCCGCTGCGAGCAGCCTCAACTCGGCTAGTCCTTTTGACACTTGCCTTGTTTTATTTACTGTTGCTTACCAAGTTAGGCTAAGTTTCATTTATTTATTTTTTTTTTTTGTGAACTTTGAAAAGATTCGCTTCGCTTTTGGATAGAAACCCAGCCACTGACATGGTTTAAAACGCATAATCGGAAAAGTAGTTTCAGTCAATGATTTGGTCCTCCAACCTATTTCAGGGAAAGCCAAAAAAGAAAGGTTGTTTTGTCGTTGTTGTTGTTGCTATTTGTGGTTGTCAATTTGAATGCATCACTTACTTTTCACACTAGGTTTTCTAAACATAAAAAAATGGTTTAAAGTCAATTAAGTGCCTGTATTGAATGTATGTAACCTGTGCGTTTTGATCGGTTTCAGAGAGGAAGATGGTGAGGATGAAAACAAGCAGACCTGGTACTACAGCACTAAAGTCCAGCTGGCCGAGATGCTGGAGGTTATGGATAAAGACTACTGGGAGAATGACCTCTGCTCTGTGCTGGAGGAGATGAGAGAGGAGATTCACGCTCACATGGACATTACCGAGGAGCTCACTAACAAGGCCCGGGGGAATAACAAGGCATACCTCACCGTTGCCAATGGTAAGAAAGTACACAAATCATATAGCTCATTTTTTATTGCCATCTTGGAAATACACATTCCTAGGGCCCTATGATTTCCGCGAATGCGGAAAATGCGGACGGAATCGCGGAATCCAGTCATAAAAACGGAATTTACTGTATAACGCGGAATGTCACAGAATTTGTCAAACTTTGAATGAATTAATTAAAAGTAGGTCATCACCCTTAAATCAGATCGCTATATGGACTAGTGTCTGTGAATATTAAGCCGCAAAATTACTATTTAAATATGAATCGTGCATTTCTGTGTGTCTCTGTGTTAATGAATGGTGCAGATGCACGGTTTTGTTTACTACACACACACTGAAGCACGTGTGACATTCGCGGTGATTTCAGCATCTGTCATCTCTCTAAATGAGGACATAAATACACGAACAAAATTTTCAGAACTGCTCTGAGAGTCATTTCATGACCATTTCACCGGTTAATTTGAGCAAAACTAGCGTCATGTCATATACACACAACTGTAAAGGTATTCATGGCAACCCATCAAAATAAAATTTTGGTTTAACTTGAAGACATTGTGCCAGAAATATATTACTATTGTTCAGTAGAATGTACATGCTGCTGCTACTACTACTACTACTAAAATTATTAAAACTTGTTTTTAAAGAATAATCACACATTTCTTTCATGTTTTAATTAAAAAAAAAAAAAGTTTAATTTTCAGTAATTAAGAGATAAATTAAATTAACGTTTCATGCTTTCATTTGATAACCAGAAAAATTTAAATACACAAGACAGAATTTCTGAGGGGAAAAAACATCTCAAAAGGCTAATTTAAGAATAAATTTTAATTAAGTTTTTTATGCATTGAAATAATTAGACATGCTAAAACAAAGAATTTGGTAACAATAAAACATATGGTGGGAAAAAATAAAACATTTCATAGGGCCCTACCTTTCCAAGATGGAGAAAAAAAAAAAAAGTTGCATACACATTCAACTTGACAGTCTTAGTGTTGTTTGTTTGTTTTTTTCCAAACAAATCTATTGCACTTTTTCTTTTTTTGCAAATGCTAATTTAGATTTATTTTTGTAGGATTTACTCACAATAATATGCATTAAAGTTTTTTTTTTTTTTTTTTTTTTTTTTTTTTTTTTTTTAATGTCAAGTATGAAATCAAGTTTATTGCTTCTAATTTTATTTATTAAATACATGCTGATATCCTGTACTTGTTTATTGCTGGTTTAAATTGTTGTGTGCAGGTCCCCTTTTTTAGGGATTCGTTGTCTCATTTTTGAGTTGCTAAGTTTTTAAGCAGATGTCTGATCATTCCTAATGTCTGACTAACTGAAGAACGTATTTATGGACAGACAGGTTGTCTGAATCAACAATATTTTTTTTCCAAAACTGATCATTTTAGCAACCCACAATCATTTTCCCCCTTTTTTAAATAGTACACGACACTGCTGACTCTGCTGGTCTCTTGTCTGCTCTGTGGAAGAGGGACTATTTAATTTCTTTACGTTAAGACTTCAGCATTCTTGCATGGAAATGACAGCAGTTATTTTCCATACGTATGTGGGCATTTGGATTTATTAAAATTATTTAAGAAAATCCTAAGCTGTTATATGTAATGGCATCTTAGGATATTAACACTAAGGCCCAGTCTTAATAAATACTCTCAAAAAACTCTCAGTGATGGTAATTTAATTAAAATTACACGTAATTAAATTTAGCCTTTTCAGTAAACATAATTTATTTAAATTGACTTCCATTTCACAGATCTAACATGCAGTGAAGTTGTGTCAAAAAGAAAATGTAAAGAATTGTTGTATTACCTTATTTTATTTAACTATGTTAAGATGCAAACCATGTTGCAAAAATCCATCCATAGTATACAGTGACTATATCGACTCAATATTAGTTAATGTGATGGAGTATAAAATAATAAATTTGGTTGTAACGTGAATCACTGTAAGGTGTTGTTCCGCTCAGCTATTTTTAGCAGTGCAAAAGCAGCTCCACCTGCACTAGAGTGAGATTTCATCTTGTAGAGGCTTTGTGGGAAAGTATTTATCAAGCTGCAGATGTTTCATGCATTCGTTTTGCTTCCTGCATGCAAACTTTGATTCATGTGGTATTTTGAATTGCTAACTCGAGGCAAGTAAGTCATTATTTTAAAACTACACAACTTGTAAGAAACTGCATTTCAGTGAGTAAAGGGATAGTTCACCCAAAAATTAAAATTTTGTAATCATTTACTCCTCCTCAAGTAATTTAAAACCTGTACGAAACCTGTAACCAATTTACATGTATAAATAGGAAGCAGGAATGTTTTGTTTAGAGAAACATGTTGGACAGCTGTTGTGCTGTTTCAGTATCTTGAGAGTATTCTTCTGTCCATTTCATCCAGATGTGATCCTGGACCGTCTGAAGACCAAGCAGGAGGCGGAGCTTGAAGAGGTGAAGCGACGGGCGGCAGAGGAGGCCGAGAGGGCCAGACTGGAATCGAAATCTGTGGCTGGTGAACCAGCTGCGGCCGATCAGATGAACTCGAACGGGTCATGTCCACAAGAAGACTCCAGTAACGGAAATGCAACGAATGAGCAAACTTCTGCAGATGGTGAGAGAGATTCCTGTGACTCTAGTAGCTGTATTTCATGATATTTCATGTGATTCAGGGTCTGTTTAATTCAAAGTGTATTTTTTTTTTTTTTTTTTTTAGTTATTTTTTTTTTAGTTATTTTTTTTTTTTTGGACTGGTTTGTGTTGGTCATACATCATCTTCAGTATATTGTTGAAATGACATTCAGCTTGTGTTTTAATGATTTTCTTGTGTTTTAATACATTTCTACAGGATGTAAGTCATAGAAAACCTAGATATATCAGGAAATTTTAAAATAGTTTTTCTGGCTTGAAAAAGTCATGGGAATTTCTATAATTAATTCTTGCAAGCCATGAATTGTTCTTTTGAGTCGGTTCTTTTGATGAATTGTTCAAGCTGGTGATTCATTAGTGAATCGGTCTGAAGCAATTTTTGAAAATACATCACCACCCATTCAAAAGTTTGGGGTCAGTATGATTTTTTTTTAAAATAAAGAAATTACTACTTTTTTCAGCAAGGATGCATTATATTGATCAAAAGTGACAAAACAACATGCACTATATTACAGAAGATTTGTTTCAAATAAATGCTGTTCTTTAGAATTTTCTATTCAATATTTCTACTCAAGAATCCTGAAAAATATTTAATCGTTTCCGCAATAATATTAAGCAGCACAACTGTTGTCAACATTGATAATAATAGGACATGTTTCTTGAGCAAATCAGCATATAATGATTTCTGAAGGATCATGTGACGCTGAAAATTCAGCTTTGCATCAGAGGAATAAATTACATTTTAAAATGTATTTGATTAGAAAACCATAATTTTAATTTGTAAAAAAATATTTCACAATATAACAGTTTTTAGTGTATTTTTAATCAAATAAATGCAGCGTTAGTAAGCATAAGAGACTTCTTTGAAAAACTTTAAAAATCTTACCAACCCCATACTTTTGAATAGTAGTGTATCTATTACCTGCTAATCACAATTGACTGGACAGGCCAGTCAATTCAAAATGTATCTGAATTCACTCTTTTTAAGAGCATTTCAGCTTTTTATATGCAAATGTGATGCTTAGTAATCAGTGCATTGCTTTCCAGACCATGCACTCTTTCACAGACATTTCACAAAAGTTTTTTTACTTCGACATTATTTGAATACTTGTAGTGTGTGGTAATCTTGGCACATCTCAAACGCAGCTACAATCCTCATCATTTGCATTTGAAACTACAACCAAATCACTGCATCTCTCATCTGTTGGTGCTAAAACACTAAAGACATTTGTCCATTGATATTTCAGCCTCAGTCTCAGCTGTCTCGACTGTTGAGGTGGGCAGCACTAATATTCCTGAGCTCGCTGCACCCAGCTCAGACGTACCGGCTAAATCTGACTCCCAGGATCCCACGGGAAATGCCGTAACATCATCTTCCAGTGGTGAGGAGAAAGGGGAAGGGACTGAAGGGATGAAAGAGTTGGCAGGTACAGCAACCGCATTTCTCAATGTTCAAGCTTTTACATTAAGGCAGGCCTAACTAGTTAGCTGCAGTTAATTTCCAAGCTAAGAACAGATCTGCTGTTTTCTTGTACTGAAACAAAGACCCTCCTGGCACTAGAGTCCATCCACTCTTCCCAGAAACCTTTGTTTAATAGTGCCGTCTATATAGCACCACTGGATCTTTGCCATCGTCTTGGGTATATTGTGTTTACGGAGAGTGTAGAGCCCGTCTAGATTGTTTTGAATTAGATTTACCAAAGTTTTTACTGGTATACTGATACATACTGCATTGTTAATGCTGTACTACAATATTATTTTGGCTGAGGTTGGAGTGTAATGCTAGTGTACTGCTTACTATTTTTTGGTTTCACAGTGTGCAAAAAGTAGTTTGTGTATTAAGGCCGTTTCACACTGAGCGCGATGCGAAAAAGTGAGGCGAATCGCCGACAATTGGTGCTTTCATACCGAGGGCGAAACGATTGATTGCCTTCTGCTAATTCTCGCCTGCACGCTTGGTGGCGCCGACCAACAATGCATTTTTCCTCAGATATTTGTCTCGTATAAGGATTTAACATCGTCCGCTGCTCAATATACAGCGTTAAATTAAGATAAATAAAGTTTGTTTCTATGCCAGAAAGAAACACAAACCATCTATAAATGCTTACAAGAAAACATTTTAAAATACAAACAGAAGTACAATTAGCATCAAGCCACATTCGAAAATTTATGTAATTATTCATGTTTTTGCTTAAAACCCACTTTAAACCATCATCGAGTGCTTGTAATAACTTCCTATTGTGATCTATAGTTGATTTTGATTCTATAATAGGCAGACAAGCACTCTTTGTGTGTTTAATAACGTGTCACTGCTTGTTGTCATAAACATTGTTATAAAAATACCATGAGCTGCATACAAAACACATACAGAAAATATATATTCATAATCATGTTTATTTGCTTTAATATTTCATGAGTAGAAATATTTCACTCTTTTTTTTTTTTTTTTTTTTTTTAATATAAATAAGGAAGATCTAGAGAGTTAACGCGGTCTGACTCATAACACTCGCACACGCGGAAGAAAACGGACACCCCAGATCACATAATTCAGTGGAGAATTAATAGAAATTATATTAACATGAGAATAAATCTGTTCTCAGATACCAAAGATAGCAAGAACTCGGCATCCACACTCTCCTCTCTCGGAATACTCTTCTTCTGTGTTTGTTTACACTGGTTTTCGAAACAGCGCCAGGAACGTGATCTAAGCTCAAATCTGATTGGACGGCCCATTTCATCATGGAGCGGTGGAGAAAAAAATCGACACACAGGAAGTAAAAAAAATCCTCGCTTTTTCGTGCCGCGAATGATCGCGCCTGGTGTGAATAGCTCCATAGAGATCTATTGTTTTGATTCAAAAGAACGTTTTGATTCAAAAACGTTATCGTGCCAAATTTTCGCATTCAGTGTGAAGAGGCCTTTATGTGAGTCTTCTACTCTCAACATGGCCATAGTGTCACACATTACTAATGTATGTAATATATTTTTTGTCACTGTTTGTCCTTAAGCTAAGAGCTCAGAGTCTGCTGGTCACGGAGAAGGAGATTCTGTACTAGAGACTGAACCTGCGCAGACTGCAGACGAGAACAGCTGCAGCAGTCATTTCTCCATCTCTGAATGCCTGCGAGGTCCAGAAGAGCCTGACCTGGTGGACCGGTCCTCACAGTCTTCTCTTAACAGCCAAGATGATACAGGTGTCTATGTATCCACGCGTACACGCCCATAACAGAGTTTTGCATTTGTTCATATATAGATTTATGCATTTATGTATGTTAACCCTTTTAATCTTTAGGTGAGGGTAAAGCTAATGGAGATAGCGCAAAAACAGGATCTTCACGCATGATTACACGACTCCGAAACCCTGATAGCAAGCTAAGCCAACGCAAGGTCATGCAGGACAAAGACGGCAGCTCTCAAGATGGTAGCAGAGCCCTTAAAGAGGTGGGACTATTGTCTTTCTTAAAGGAATAGTTCACCCAAAACTTCTGTCATTAATTACTCATCCTCATGTCGTTCCAAACCTGTAAGACCTTCGTTCATCTTCAGAACACAAATTAAGATATTTTTGATGAAATCTGAGAGCTTTCTGACCCTCCATAGACAGCAAGGCAACTGACACGTTCAAGACTCAGAAAGGTAGTAAAGACATTGTTAAAATAGTCCATGTGACACCAGGGGTTCAACCGTAATTTTATGAAGCTACAAGAATACTTTTTGTGCTCAAAAAAAAAAAAAAACTAATAACTACTTTCTTCAACAATTTCTTCTCTTTTGTGTCAGACTTCAACGTGCGTTCATGACAGTACCAGTTCTCATAACTTCATAAAATTACGATTGAACCCCTGATGTCACATGGACTATTTTAACAATGTCTTTACTACCTTTCTGGGTCTTGAACGTGTCAGTTGCGTTGCTGTCTATGCAGGGTCAGAAAGCTCTCGGATTTCATGAAAAATATCTTCATTTGTGTTTCCCGAAGATGATCAAAGGTCTTACGGGTTTGGAACGACATGAGGGTGAGTAATTAATGACAGAATTGTCATTTTTGGGTGCACTATCCCTTTAATGGAAACTAGCAATAACTTGTAAAGAGGTTATTGATGTTTTGATGGTCATTAGTGGTGTTTATTAAGGCATGAATTAATATTACCATTGTTCATATTAATCAATAGGTACCAGAGGTCTTCAGCATAAAAAAGTTACAAAGGTGCTTTGAAATATATTACACTGTAAAATTATGCTTGTATTTCTGTAAATCATGTCAATTTTATTTCAGACTCCTCCACTATCATCCTTTGGCTCCTTTAAGAGAGACTCAAACAAGAGCAGTGGCTTTTTCAAACTGGGCCAAGAGGGCAAATTTCGTGTCTACCACAACCAGTACAGCACTAACACACTTGCGCTGAACAAGCACCAACACCGTGAGGACCACGACAAACGCAGACACCTCTCCCACAAGTTCTGCATGACCCCTGCTGGTGAGTTCAAGTGGAACGGATCGCTGTACGGCTCCAAAGCCCTGACTGTGTCCACGCTGAGACTAACCATCATCCAGCTGGAGAACAATGTCCCTGCTCCGTTCTTGCATCCCAACTGGGCGTCACACAGGTAAAAGTCTCGCAATTGCCAGTAGGACTTGTATTTATTTGAAATGTGTAACAGTTTCTGGAATCAGCATTTAACCATGTCATCCTGTAACCTTTCCATTGCTGTAGGTCAAACTGGATAAAGGCTGTCCAGATGTGCAGCAAGGCGAGAGAGTTTGCTTTAGCTTTGGCCATTCTGGAGTGTGCGATCAAACCAGTGGTTATGCTCCCTATGTGGAGGGATTCTCTGGGTCACACAAGGTCAGTTTAAATAAATACAGATATTAAAACAGCCATCCACAATCTTCGATATTTCGAAAAAAGCCATGCAATGAAGTTGAATGGAGGATAAATGTATGCAAATGCATAGAAATGCAATATGGTGACTACCAGTGGGAGTGAATACAGTGAAGCTTACATGATCTGTTGCCTGTTAGAGCTTTTTTGGATAGAAAATATAAAAAATATAGCTAGCAGTCAGTAGTTTTGAAAGTTTCTTATAAAAGGAGCCATTAAAAGTTCTCTAATAGTATAAAATGGTTAGTATAAATATAAAAAAGTGGGGGGAAAGCGTAAATTATATTTGAAGGTCATACAAACCAATAGATATATAGACGAGCAGTTAAAAAAAAGTGTGTGTGTGATTCAATTTAAACTGCATGGTCAAGAGAATTCAGTTTACGTCTCTGGGATTTTTTTGAGATCTACAGCTAGATAAAAAATAAAGCTGAATAAATCAGAATAGGCTAAGGATTGTGCCTAGTTTGGTAGATTGCAAGTTTTAAGAGTTGTTAGAGTCAGAGGTTTTCACTACAAGTCTGTTAGATCTTGGCCTTGTTTGATATTATGCTAAGGAAAAAATGTCAGATCAGTAAGAAAGTCATAATAACTCAAGTCATGTCTGGGCCGTGTTTGGTGGATGTAGCTTGAAAGCTTTAGAAGGATTTGCAGTCAGAAAGAGCTTAGGGATTTTGTTAAAAAACAAAAAGAAACCCACAGACACATTTTTATAATATCTGTATGTTGGCTTTGTCAAGCTGATATAATTGTCATGTACAGTTTATTGTCAGGGAAGTTAAATGCTTATTTGCATGTATGGGTAACAATACATTAATCTAGTAATAACTTTCTGCACATTGTTGCTTCTAAACACGAAAGCATCCTTGTGCGTACTTGAACAAATTCTGTGCTGGGGCTTTACAAAAATGTACAGGGAGTCACCTTTATGTCCCAGTTTTGGTGAGCTTTCTTTTTTTGTGCTTCATCTTTCCGCAGGCTTCATCGCATGACCTCTGTGGAGCGGGAAGAGAAGGAGAAGGTGAAAAAGAGAGAGAAAAAACTAGAAGATGAAGAGACTATGCAGCAGGCCACATGGGTGAAGTACACTTTCCCCATCAAACACCAGGTATGTCTGAACACTTGGCAACTGAGGGTTTCATTTGAACATTTTAGGAAATAACACCAGCTTCAGCCTTCATGCTGTAGGCATTCAGTAACTGTTTAAACATTGTCCGTAGGTGTGGAAGCAGAAGGGTGAGGAGTACAGAGTAACTGGGTATGGAGGCTGGAGCTGGGTGAGCAAGACGCACGTCCAACGCTTTGTCCCAAGGCTACCTGGAAACACCAATGTCAATTACCGGAAAGCACTCGAGGGTATGTTGTTTGCTCGTTTATAATACTAAAAAATGTAATCTGGGACACAGAGAAGTCTTCTATTGGCAGAAATTCTCTAACAAAAAATATTTTTTTAGCAGCTAAAACTGGAATGGACAGTCAGGCAGTTCTCCCAGAAACACCAAAACCTTTGGTTAAAACGGATGAAAATTCATCTCAAAATGTGCCTGAAAAAGATAACGTCCAGGACACGTCACTGGATTCTTCTGAAGAAAAGCTATCTGTGGAGAAAGATCATGTGTTAAAAGATGAAGAACAAAATGAAGAAAAAGAGAATGAAACGGTTGAAAAAAAGTGTGATGAAAATGAGTCTGTGGAAGAAATGGACATCAGCACACCTAACTCTGCAAATGATGAAGCAGGTATTTGCAAAGTTTAATTTTCACTGTCTTTTTCCTGTACCAAGAACAGAAGTTTATCAGAAATTATACTTTAAAGGGGACCCTCTTGACCCTCTTTTTAGTTGTGATATAGTTTTTCAGTCTAAGTGACATTCACACTGGTGTTTTAGTAAGCCAAACAATTAGAATATTATAATAATAATAATAATAATAATAGAAATAATAATAATAATATAAAATTATTATTATTATTATTATTATGACAGTAATAGCCATATATTGTAAAAACAGTTGCACTGTAAAATAAATAAAAATGAATATTTCATAGTTGTATTATTTTGCTTTTCTCTACAGTAGGGAAATTACAATACTTTTGTCCTAATTTCTACACTTGTCAAAGTCAAAGTCAAAGTCTGCTTTATTGTCAATTCTGCCACATGTACAGCACATACATACAGAGAATTGAAATTGCGTGACTCTCAGACCCATGGTGCATACAGTTAACAAAACACTAACAGTAGACATAGAATGCAAATAAATACAGTTTAAAATATAAAAACAAACTATACAAATATACAAATAAGGACATTGTAGAAAAAGAGTTTGATTAAGTGGCATAAGGCACATGGCAGATGAAATGCAAATCGGTTAAATAAACAAAACTAAACAAAACAAAACTGTGCAACTTGTAAGAGATATTTGGAATTTGGACTGCAGTGCCCATTTAAACCGGTAGCTGTCAATATTACATACTGAACTTTAAAGGAACACGCCACTATTTTTGAAAATAGGCTCATTTTCCAACTCCCCAAGAGTTAAACAGTTGAGTTTTACCGTTTTCGAATCCATTCAGCCGATCTCCGGGTCTGGCGGTAGCACTTTTAGCTGCAGCTTAGCATAGATCATTGAATCTGATTAGACCGTTAGCATCTCGCTCAAAAATGACCCAAGAGTTTTGATATTTTTCCTATTTAAAACTTGACTCTTCTGTAGTTACATCGTGTACTAAGACTGACGGAAAATGAAAAGTTGTGATTTTCTAGGCCGATATGGCTAGGAACTATACTCTCATTCCGGCGTAATAATCAAGGATCTTTGCTGCTGTACTATGGGTGCAGCAGGCGCAATCATATTACGCAGTGTCTCTTACAAATGTCTTCATGGTTGCAAGGCACGCTCCCTGTGCAAGCAGGTGGTCGCGTTGGTTATGTTGACGGAAGTTAGCTTATTTTCAGGCACTGCGTAATATCATTGCGCCTGCTGCCTTTATTTTGACAGAAACTGCAGTTGAGCTTTTACAAACTGATCACGTAAACAAAGTGCGTGCTTTGCTTTGAAAAGCGCAGAGAAAGCGCAGAGGGATTAAGCCATATTGTGCTTTTAGTTTAGTTTTTTTTTTTTTGACAGATACTTTGCCAAAGCAATGGTGCAAAACACAAATTGAAAGACTTTTCATGTTAGAATGAGACGTTTAAATATATTTTCGGTTTATTATGAAACTCTGGTGGGCCACCACGGTCTACTTAATGCATGGGAAACACTGAACGTAGTTGCTAACGTCTCTGTTTTTTGTATTTGCAGCTAACATCACAAATGCCTCATCCGATGACTCTCCTTTGAAAGGAGAGCCTTCAGATAGTGAGGTGGCGAAGGATAGTGCTCTGAATCAGCCCCAGCAATCCTTCTGGCATGATGTTGTGAATGTCAGCGAAGGCTTCTTGCTACGCACGGCATACATGAAAAGGAAGGCATCAAAACTTGATGGTCTTTTGGAGAGACGGGTCAAACAGTTCACCATAGAAGAGAAGCAGAGGCTTGAGAAACTCAAGCAGACCACCAGTTCTAAACCCTTGACTGAAAAGATAATGGAAAACAAGGAGACAACCATTGCTGCTGCAGACCAAAAGGTCAAGATTGAAGGAACTATCTCTGAAACCCCAAAGTCTAGACAGGCCGAGGGGGTAGCATGTCTAGCGATCCAAGAAAAAGACAATGTGGTCAAAAAGCTTGATTTTAACCAAGAGGATGAACAGGTGAAGACAAACACTTCAGGACAGAAGAACATCCTGGATGTCAGATTAAATGACTCGTGTGATGTAGCCCCTAAAGAACATCAGCAGAAATTGCTTGAGCCAGAACCCAAAACTGGCAATAGGGTAGCAATGTCTGAACTTAATGGAAACTCTCAAAGTTTGGATCAAAGCTTGAACGTTAAACCTGACAAAACAGTTACAGAAACTACATGTCCACCTGAAGACTCTGAGAGAAAGGACATCATTGAAAACAATGAGAATGATCTAGTAAAGAGAACAGTGCCTGTGCAAGTAAATGGGAAGGATGGTCTTGTTGACACAGAATGTAGGAACTTGACTGATAATGTTAACACAAAGGAGCTAACCAATACCGTTGGGGAGGAGATTAAAGCAATATCACCAAAGGAACCAGTGAAGTCACTAATGAATGGTGACGCCACTCAAGAGTGTCTTAAAGAATGGACTAATAGCACGCTTCCTCAGGAGATTTCGGATGAGGAGAAAGGAGTTACCAAACTTGACACAGATTATCCACCACCTGAGAAAGTGGCCAAGCTGGAAAACAACATCGAAGGACCTGTAGACTCCTCGGTTAGTTCCTCTGTACCCAAACCGTCTTCTGTAGCTTCCGAGCCAAACGCAAAATCCGAGGTGCCTAGTCATAGCTCAAAGGTGGAGCCGATGCAAGTTGAGGAGGCAAAGCCTCCTGTTCCTTCACCTGTCCCTTCAGCGGAAGAGTCCAGCTTGAGTAGTGACCTCACTGAAAACAGCAGCAGCGTTAGCGAGAGTACGACTGTCATTACTCAAGTCACCACAACTACAACCACAGTATCCACAGCGTCCCGCATGGTGTTGACCTCACGTGACAGCCTTGCTTCAAATAACGAGATCCGTACATCCGCACCAGCAGATTCTAAGGTGGAGTCTGCCAGCTCTGTCTCGACACTCTCCACTACAACTACCACTACTGTTACCAAGGTTATGAACTCATCAGACCAGGAAGCCACTCTAACAAAAGAGTGTAAGACGACTGTCACGAAGACACTGACTGGCACCACATCGAGTCCTAGTGGTTCCACTGTAAAATCTATGACAGTGAGTCAAGAATATTCCACCAGGGACAGGGTACGACTGTTAAAGTTCTCTCGCACCAAGAAAGCAAGGTCCGGAACAGCCTTGCCCTCGTACCGCAAGTTTGTGACCAAGAGTAGCAAGAAGAGTATCTTTGTACTTCCCAATGACGAACTGAAGAAACTGGCAAGGCGCGGCGGCATCCGTGAAGTTCCTATTTTCAATTATAATGCCAAGCCAGCCCTAGACATCTGGCCTTACCCATCTCCACGACCAACATTTGGGATCACATGGAGGTTTGCATCTTCTCTTTTTTCCCGATTTTTGTCTTCCTTTTGGATGTTGTCTTAAAACCTGAAATAATTGCTAAAGCAAGCATTAGTATTATTTTAGCTTATACTTGGGGGTCAGAGCATTCGAATGTCCATTCCTGTTCCTGGAGGGCCACCTTTCGTCAAAATTTAGCTTTATTCCTAATCAAACACACCTGAACCAGCTAATCAAGGTCTTTAGTGTATCTAGAATCTTTTATTGGCTGTTTACACCTGGTCACTTCATGCGTTTTTTCTGATCGGATAGCTATCCGATCCTGAAAAGACCAGGTATAAATGCCCTCTGAAACGCATTCGAGACGGATATAAATCCGATCGCTCAAACCACTTCAGGAGGTGATCTGGGCCGCATTCCAGACGAAAGTGGACGTGTAAATGCATCTGGTTGTTGAAACCACATATACTAATTTTACTCCTCCCAAAATATTAAAATAATAAACACGTGAGAGCGTTATATAAGCTATATGGCATGATATAGTCAGATATGACAGCGCTAATGTAACAAGCATCACCACGGATGAGTAGCTGAGTATCTCTTCAGCAAGCCAACGCGCAAACTGCCGCGAATGAAACCGAAAGTCAGTCGCAGGCGCTCAACACACAATCTTCATTAAAAGTAGTGAGACTAATAGGTTAGTTTCCAGTGCTGATGCCGCGCTCTCTCCTGTTGCGGTCTCTGATATTGAAATTAGCTGATAATGAATAAAATGCAGCGCATATCTATTGCTTTCATCGACGTGAACTCTGTTAAATTTGCAGATAGCGCGGGAATTGAAGAACGGATTTATATCCGTTTTGCGAAGACATTTATATGGCCAAGTGTAAATGGAAACGTTTTAACAAATCAGATAGACATCCGATAAGAGAAAACGCATGAAATGACCAGGTGTAAACAGGCCCTTAGGCAGGTGTGTTGGAGCTAAACTCTACAGGAAATTGGCCCTCTAGGACCAGGATTGGACACTGAATTTGAACAAACCCCTAAATTTAAGTATTAACAGTTTGTTCTACATGCAAAAACACTGCTTCAAAACTTTGTGGCTTGCTAAACATATGCGTGCCATCACTTTTCTAGGCAATCAAACTTACAATTTTGCCTGGTGTATAATAAAACGGATGAAGATTGTATACTTGTCCTGACCCATACCTTAAAACCAGAATATCATAGAGGGTAGGCACTTTTGATTTGGACCAGTAGGCAGCCATCTACCAATGCTCAAAAAACAATTTTGGCAATTTTATAGCAATGCCTTGGCAACCCCATAGCACTTTTGGTGGCAGATGGTGCTTTTCCACTGCATGGCACGGCACGGTTCAGTACGGTTCACTTTTGGGGGGTTTTCCACTGGGTACAGTACCTGGTACTTTTTTTTTTAGTACCACCTCGGCCGAGGTTCCAAGTGGACAGTACCGTTACCAAAACGTGACGTAAACTCTGCTGATCACTGATTGGACGGAGAAAATCGTCACTGCCTGCGTCATTGAACTTGCAGCATGAGACACAACAGACCCGCTAGATTTAAATCAGCACAGCCAGCGAAGGATCGAACGCAACTGTTTTGAATGAGCGCACCTTTCTTTTAACAACCAAAAAATGTCTGTTTCGTTGTCTGTTGAGGAAGTACAGACTGTCCTCTCCTTGATAGCCGAGGAGCGGATCCAGCGAGAGCGTGATGGAGCGACGCGGAATTAAAAAGTTTTTCAGGAGTAACAGCAGTAGAGGCGGCGCAACTATAACGACATGTGAATAATCCCGCCCACTCTAAAGCGGTACTAAACTGCAGTGGAAACACAAACCGAGCCGAACTGAGCCGTGCCGTGCCGTTCTGAACCGTGCCGAGTCGTACCACGTAGTGGAAAAGCGCCAAGATTTAGCTTGAATAACCACTCACTTTTTGGTCAGAGAACGTAGTAATCTGGTTTAACATACGTTAGTTTCCTTAAGGGTCTTTGTAGCTCTTTCGTATAATATGTCCTTGATCCCAATTACTGGTATTGTCAAAAAAATTATTTATAGCTGCCCTTTTTTTTTTAACATTTTTAAGAACAATAATAGTCATCAAAAACCAAATTGGCCTGCAAGATTGGCTTGCATGAATACCTAGGTCTTTTAAACCTTTTTTGTAATGCTAATGAGCTGGAGGTTCTTTCATACAGATATCGACTCCAGACGGTGAGGTCTTTGGCTGGAGTGAGCCTAATGCTACGGCTACTTTGGGCCTGTCTCAGATGGGATGATATGTCTGTGAAACCCTCACCCACAGGAGGAACAACACGAACAGGTTGGCGCTTAACTGATCATCACATGTCGCTTTATCGTTTGGAATTTAGCACTCAACCTTATTTGTGTAACTTTACAGAGACATCTGACACTGATATCACCACCACTGAGATCATCAAGCGGAGAGATGTTGGTCCTTATGGCATTCGTTCTGAGTATTGCATCAGGAAGATCATTTGTCCCCTTGGGGTGCCTGAGACTCCCAAAGGTAACGGTGACTTAGAGAGTCCTTATGCCGGTGCTTTGTTTTTAAGATGTGTACAGTTTTCTATCTTGCAACGTTTGGTTGACCAGAATCACTGCTGATATTTGATCTGTCCATCATTCCTTTGAGCAGAAACTCCTACACCTCAAAGGAAAGGCCTGCGTTCAAGTGCTCTGAGACCAAAGAAGCCAGAACCAGCTAAGCAGACTGGGCCTGTTGTGATCGAAACCTGGGTGGCCGAGGAAGACCTGGAACTCTGGGAGATTCGAGCCTTTACCGAAAGGTGGGAATTCCCTCTTTTTCTGTGAATGTACACACACTAAAACCCAACTTACTGATTCCTTACTCGTTTGTGAAACGTTCCATCAAAGCTTTCTCTTGTGTGAAAGATCTTGGACGCAGAAAGGTTGTAGATGAGACATGAATACTTGCATATATTAGCTCATACGTTTTAATGATAACAATAATTTAGGATGGTATTTCCTGTTTATTTACTCATTTTCCAATTTGTATGTTTCCCAATGGTCAACATGTCCCAGTTTATCATATTTTATTTGTTCATTCGTATTCCTTTAAAGATTTTGAAACTTTCTGACTTCACAGGGTTGAGCGGGAAAAGTCGCAAACATCTGACCCAACTAAGGTTAGTGTGCAGAAGAACGCAGAGGAGGTCAAGGCCCAATTGGAAGCTCAGCTAAAGCAGCAGAGATTGGCAGCCCAGCAGGTGGGAATGTAGAAACGTGCCCACCTGGGGCGCCCCTTTTTATTAACCAGGGGCACAATATTGAAAGAAATGGGTGTTCTTCCCAATGGGCCTTTTGAATTATTATTATTATTTTTTTTTTTTTTTGGCTTTATTATGATCATTTCACTCTTAGTTTGGTTGGGTATGTTATCATAATTTAATAATCTTAATTTTAATCAAAATACTCACCCATGGCAGACTTTATCTTGTGCTTTTCTTTTATTGCCTTGTATCTTTGCTCATACTGTGAAGTTGAATGGTTCAATGACTGTATTCCAGAAACGGCTGGAACAGCAGAAACCTAGCAGCACCAGCAACACATCCACCTTGACCAGCACTCCTACGACCCCTGGGACCACTACTCAGAAGGTGGTGGTGGGCTCTATTAGCGGTCAGGTAACTTCAGCACCAAAAGTGGTAATGACCACCAAGTTGGGCTCTCCGGTGACATTCCAGCAAAACAAGAACTTCCAGCAGTCCTTTGCTTCCTGGGTCAAGCAGGGCCAACAAGGCAACACAGGTCAGTTTTTACAGTGTTATGAGGAGGCATGGGTTATAATGTAGCTTGATGACTTTTAGTTTAGATGTTGTTGTGTTGTTGTTTTTTTGCACGTCTGTGTAATTGGTTGGAAATTAGCTTTTTTTTTTTTTTTTTGCTGTCCAGTTTTTTTTGTATTTTTTTTTTTTTTCTGGTAAGCTTATTTGCGGCGGTGTTTTTAGTGCTTGTCGTCGTTTCGTTGTCCGTGGCGTACTTGGATGCAACCGCTGCTGTATTTCCTGATTGAGATGTATGTGTTAGGCTGGTGATCAGACCTGTGTCTTGCAGTCTCTACCAGTTCGGTTGTGACTGTGGCGGCGAGTAGCGCCACCACATCTGGGCAAACGTTCCACATCGCTGCTGCTGCGGGGTCGATGGCCGGCAGCGTCATCGCCGCTAAACTGCCTGTTCCAGCCAACAGCAAGATAGTCACAGTGAACGTGCCAACCACTCAAGGAGGTACGGCAGGCCTCCAACATCATTGGCATGTGTTTTGTTTGTTTTTTTTAAGTTAGGCCTGCCTGCACGCAGAGAGGCAAAATATCGGCTCAGTATTTGTAAAAAGCATATTTTTTACTTTGTTTCTAACGATGAACAACATATCGTGAGCATGGGTCAGTTAATACAGCCTGTTAGTTGTCTAAAAGGGTGTTCAGACTGGCAGCATTTTGCTGCAGTGGAGCAATCGAAAGTCATTTAATTTCAATGAGAGGCGGCGGTTCAAGGAAACATTGTTTGATTGCTGTCATTGTGAACATCCACTAAATTTTGGCACAAGCTTTATGTCTGTTTTACGGCTTTACTATTTTGGATTTAATTCAGCTGATTATCGTTGTTGAATACAATGGATTACTTTTTTTTCTTTTTTTTTAAATGCTGAAATATTTTGTTGTTCTGTTTCCCTCTTACTTAACCTTCATTTTTCAACTCTCAGTTTCTGATAAAAATACCTTTCAGATGTTTGGGGTCAGTAAGATTTTTTTCTTTTGAAAGTAATAATACTTAATATTTAATATTCAGCATGGATGCATAAATAGATCAAAAGTGAAAGTAAAGACATTTATAATGTTACGAAGGATTCCCATTTCAAATAGGCCTAAATACCAATCTTTTCAACTTTCTATTCATCAAAGAATCTCGGAAAAATGTATCAGTTTCTACACAAGTATTAAGCAGCAAACTGTTTTTAACATTGGTAATAATAAGAAATGAGCAGCAAATCAACATATTAGAATGATATCTAAAGGATCATGTGGCACTGAAGACTGGAGTAATGAGTAATTGCCACCACAAGACAATAGATTAAAATAGTGAACGCCTTTTAAACAAACAATATATCATGAAATTACTGTATTTTTGATCAAATAAATGCAACCTTGGTGAACGAAAGAGACTTCAAACATCAAAAAACTCTTACCAACTCCAAACTTTTGACCAGATATGTATCTGTGTGATGCAGTATTCTTGGAGAAGACTAACTCTGCTCATCGTCTCGGCAGGTTTGGTGCAGGTACAGCAGAAGGTGGTGGGCATCATTCCATCAAGCACAGCGGGCACCGCACAGTCCTTCCCTGCATTCCAGCCCCGTACAGCCACCATCAACATCAGACCCAACACAACCACCTCCACGCAGCAGGCATGAGCTCTCAGTAAAATGATCCATTCTGGTAAACTCAGCATTTTTTGTTCTTGCAATAACGTTTTATGTAATGGTTTTTGCCCAGGTTATTACGACTGGAACTGCTCTCCGACCAGGGATGACTGTGATACGCTCTCCTCTGCAGCAGACCACCACCCTGGGCAAGACTATCATTCGCACACCCCTGATGGTCCAGCAAGGTATTCTCAACCAGGTTTCATCCTGGAAGTGAAATGGTTCATTTTTACATTTTTTTAATTAATTACACTATTTGTGTGTTTATTCAATAGTGTAATAGAGATGGGAAATGATAGAATCCCATTCAATTAGTGGTCATTATTTAAAAGATAAAATTAATTAATATTATTGATTTATATGTGCTGCAATAAGAACAAAATATGAATTGAATTGAGCTGCATAATGACACTAACTTTGCAGCATCAACACTTAATGAATTAAATCAGCATTGAACTGTCTTCAGCGGAAACTGAATAATGATTGCCTTCTGTAAAGCTGCTTATAGCTGAATTGAACTAGTTTCATAACTGATTAACTTTGCAGCATTGACAGTTACTGAACTGAACTGTTGAACAAAATTCAGCTGAATAATGACACTGTTGTCTTCAGTAGAGCTGCTTTATAGCTGAAATTGATGTTTCATAATTGATCAACTTTGCAACTGTTAGTTATTGTACTAAATGAATAATAACAGCTGAAATTGAAATTTGTTTCATAATGGGTTTTACAACATTTAAACTGTTATTTTCCTGTTCATCACTGAAACAATATGTATTGTAAAAGCGCTATATAGATAAATGTGACTTGGTTTGATTATACAAACATATTTGACTGCATAATGGTTAATTCTGTTCAATATATCACATTTTTAGAGTGTAAATGTGATTTGTATCACACAGGTCAAGCGCAACAGACAGTGCAGACGAGTTCAGGCCCTCAGGCGGTGGGCACTCCTCCTCGCCTCTCCACCCCAAACCCAGCCCAGACCCCACAGACGCCCTCTTCTCCCCGACCACAGCAGGGTCAGGTCAAACTCACTCTGGCCCAGCTCACACAGCTCACCCAGGGGGCTCAGGTGTGTACTAGTTTTAAATCAGCCTGTTTTAATGTTGTTATTGTGCTCGCTTCAACTGTGCACGTGCTAGTATGTTAGTAAATTAGTGTCACCCTGGTTCCCTTGAAAAAAAAACCCTAGGCTTTAGGATTATTGCAGAAAATAAGCTTTGTGACCAACAAAAGTTTATGATTCTTACATGTTTTTTCTTTTCTTTTTTTCTTCACAAATTAACAACTATTATGAGTTTTGAAGCCCGGCAGAATTTAAAAAGTTAAATGTTGGCTATACATGGTATTGCTGATGCATTTTATTTTGTAAAATAAAACATGAAAATATTTTGAGCTTGTGTTAACCACAATTGAAAAAATATATAATATATATTAACTTTAGGACAACAGAACTGGAAGTGCTAAAATGCAAATTTGTTTTCTGGTTTTGGCCTACAAAAATACATCATCCTTGTAGCACACTATTCCAACGATTTACCTAACCCAGGTTATTTGTTACAGTTAATATTCAAGTAAACTCACTCTTTCGCTCTTCAGGGAGGGAACCAGGGCTTGACTGTTGTGATCCAGGGGCAAGGTCAGACCACAGGCCAGCTGCAGGTCATTCCTCAGGGGGTGACGGTCATTCCGGGGCCCGGTCAGCAGCTCATGCAGGCAGCCATGCCTAATGGCCAAGTCCAGCGGTTCCTGTTTACACCCATGGCCCCTGCACCAGTGTCTGTCCCCGCTGCCCCTTCCACGACAGCCTCACCAGGCGTCCCAGCCACAGCTGCACCAGCTGCTGCCACCATCACAACTCCAGCACCCATTCAGCCAGGTCAGACTGTTTATTAGACACTTTTCTTTTTTTTTAATACATGCATCAATATGGAACTTGGCCAGCAATGTAACTTCTTAAGACAGAAAAATGCAGAAGCTGATTTGCATAATCTCCAAAAAAGGCGTTGAATTTACTGATGCCACTTGAACTTCCTGCTCAGATTACCTGGATACGTACTGGTATTGTCCAAAAAAAAAATATATATATATATATATTTCAGGGGCGTTTCCTTCGAGGAAGAACGAAGGCAGTGCCTCCTCAAAATATTGGATGAGAAAAAATTTATAGTACAAAAATAAAACAACGCATATATTATAAAATATAACATTAAAGGGTTAGTTCACCCAAAAATGAAAATTCTGTCATTAATTACTCACCTTCATGTCGTTCCAAACCCAGAAGACCTTCGTTCATCTTCGGGAAACAAATTAAGATATTTTTGATGAAATCTGAGAGCTCTCTGACCCTCCCATAGACATCAATGCAACCGCAATGTTCCCAGGTCCAGAAATGTAGCAAGGACTTCGGTAAAATACTCCATGTGACATCAGGGGTTCAACCTTAATTTTACGAAGCTATGAGAATACTTTTTGTGCGCAAAGAAAACAATAATAACAATTTATTCAACAATTCCGGCATTTTGGAGAGTACCCCAGAACGTAATCAGCGTGGTTTACTTTCAGGATAAAGTGCGTGCATGCTGAACGTAAACAACGCTGATTACGTAATTAACTTAAGCGCTGGACATGGACAAATCTGGGTCGCAAAAGAAGTAAATTAAAGGAATTCTTTTAGCTTATTGCCGTTACTGTGTCAGCCAACAACAGCACAGCTTAACCCTCCGCACATTTTAGATTTAGTTATATTGAAAAAGTTTCTTTTCAGTCTTTTTTACCCCATTTTAACATAGATTTCTATAGAAACCGGCCGTAGCTGTCGGGCAAGATGGCGGATAGTAACGACGGCACATAATATTCGCGTTCTGATTGATTTTCTCAAATAATGCTTCTTACCTTCTCTGTTTTGTCTGTTTTCCAAGTTGTTATATAATCTACAAAGAAATAACATTTTACTTGTTTGTAACTTATATGGCCACTCAGACCGCTGACTCATGAGATACGCTCAATATGCTCCGGCAAAGTCCCTATTTATATAGTCTTTGATCTCCAGTACATTTGAGTGTATTATCTTAATTTACACTCATTTCCCTCGAATCACTACGTGATAATAAATTACTTAAAAATGACAACATTTATGTCCATATGCACATTTTTCCAAGAATACATTAAACAATTCTGAGTCCAGTTGAAGCATATTAAACTCAACACAACAACGTAATCCGATACAATAGGAATAAAGTCATGAATCCGAGCCATCTCTTGTTTAATATGTATTTCCCAGGGCACATTATACAACGTACATTTAAGCCATCATGTTAATAATGCAAAGTAGAGCAAGTAGAAAATACAGTATTACTTTAATAATAATAATAATAACAATAATAGTCATAATAATAGTTCATGTGGAGAGTCATAATGCACAGCCAGCACCAAATGAACAGAATGGCAAAACTAACTGAATTATAATTGCCTCCATTTAGAATTAAGCAAACTATCATTTGTGATGACCTGAGCTGACGCAAAAAGTTAATTGTGTAATGTTTGCGCTATGTAGAGTAAAGTATCGGCAGTTCAAGCATTTTCATAATATCTAATTCGTAAAAACAAAACACTTTGATTCTCAAACTCATTCTTGTTAAGTACGAAGTATGGCTGTAAAAAAAAGTGCCAATTCGGAAGCCAGAAACACGGAAGTGTGAAAAAGGCTAATTACGGCACATTCTTCTATTTATCATATGTTTATCACCTTACTATCACCGTAATTCTCCCAGCAGTTTCCCTGCAAAAAAGGGTTTAATTTCAATGGAAGAAACTAAGTCATAAGTATTAAATTTTTGAATTATTTAATAATTTATCATAAATTAATTATCGGTGTATTGAATTAATACATGTATGCTTAATATGAAATGATTAACATGCATATTATGCTACTGCCACTTTAAAACCTAAGACACATCTAATGTTCTTATTCATATGCATTTTCTTTCTCAACTGATTACGTCACTTTAGACATAACTGACTATTCTTAAGTGTATACTCACCAAGGCGGTGTTTTGACAATTTTTTTGTATTTCTCTGCTTAAGTGCAAGAAGACACACGTTTCATTATTGCGATCCTTATTGTCAGTCCCTGTTGTATTAATCTACCAGTTTTAAGTCTTTGCCTGCATTAATACCGTTCTCAATGACTGAGTTCCAATACGTTTTCTCTTTCTCTCTTTAGCTGCTCGTCTTGCTCCACAGCCCCAACCTCTGACCTCACTTCCACCCACATCATCTGTCCCTCCATCACAGCCTGCCCAGCAAGCACCCACCCCAGTCCCAAACGCAGTCGTTCCCCAAACGACTCCAACTGTACAGCCCCACCCGCCCATACAGCTCCGACCTCAACCCCAGGTCCTTCCTCAGACATCAGTCCCGCTCCCTACACCCGTCCCCGCCCCCACCCCACAAATAGCACAGGTGACGACCACCGCACCCCTACAACAGGTCACCACCCTCCCCGTCGCCCAGACCACCATTACCAAAGTCCAGCCCCAGATCCAGCTCCCCCCGCAGCTCCTCAGCGTCCCCGGGCTCCAGCAGCAGGTCATCTCCCACATCCAGAGTCAGGTAGCGGCCCAGATTCAAGCTCAGGTCCAGCAGGTCGGTACTGCAGCTGGGATGCCCCAGCAGATCAAACTGCAACTGCCCATTCAGATCCAGCAGCAGGGCGGAGGGCAAGACCAAACGCACCAGATCCAGAATCTGGTGACCATCCAGACGGCCAGCGTACAGGAGCAGCTCCAGCGGATCCAGCAGCTCTGCGAACAGCAGCAGCAGCAGAAGAAGAAACAGCAGGAGGCTAAGAGAGAGCAGGCCCAGCAGCACGTCAACCAGAGCGAGCTGATACAGAAACAGGTCAGGACCCAAGTATGTGACTCCAGAATAATTTAAGTGGATCGATATGACTTTTTTAAGAAACATGGGATATTATGTAAACCTTACACCGTGTCCCAACTACACGCGACGTGACAAGATTCCAGCGACAAGCAATCTGGGTGTCCACCCTAGACGCGACGCGACAGAATCAGTCAAATATCACAGCCAATCAGAGGCGTGTGTGAGCAGGCTCTCTCTTATAGTGCACTGCACTCGCAACGAAATGGATATGTTTATAATCTAATACATAAATATTAAAGCTTTTTAACATAATTAAATGTACATACTGAGTGACTGATTACATCTTTGTTATGGAATACACTCGTTTGTTCGCAGTGAGTTCAACATTTTAATGGGCATCTTTGTTTTAATTTATTTTCAAGATCTGAGGTAAAGCATCGATATCGCGATGTGCGCATCCGCGATAGTCACATCACAGGATGTGCGATGTTTAGTAGAAAAATCACTTTTGTAGCTTTAACAAATTTATTAGATTTAATTTATACAGTAAAGCCTATGCAGTGTTATTTTACATTTGATTATTCAATATCTGTACATGAATACGGTTAGACTTGCCTTAAAAAAATCCAAAGCACTGTTTATTTCATTTGAATCTTTGTTCTATTGTATTTATCTATGCTTGTTATTTGTTTATTTCCTATGCTGATTTACTCACCTACAAAATCACCCCAATTATTGACTATTTACTTTTTCCCCAAATAGAGCTATTCAAGTCATATGATTTTTTTTCATATCGCAATATATATCGCAGAAAAACAAAATATCGCAATGTAAGTTTTTTCTTTTTTCCAATATCGTGCAGCCCTTATATATATATATATACACACACACACACACACACATATATATATATATATATATATATATATATATATACATATACATACACACACATATATATATATATATAGTGCCACTTGAAAGTTTGTGAACCCCTTGCAGAATCTGTGAAAATGTAATTTTAACAAAATAAGACAGATCATACAAAATGCATGTTATTTTTTTATTTAGTACTGTCCTGAGTAAGATATTTTACATATCTTTTATGTAAAATATCTTACTCAGGACAGTACTAAATAAAATATATATATATAAATAAATATAATAAAAGATATTTAGGTATTTTAAATTAGCTGTTACCCTGTTTTGCAGTTGAATGTGTGCCTCACATATTCAGCTGCAAACCAGTTAAAGTATCTGAGATACATGATTACTATCCACACAAATCCTAATGGATTTAGAAGTGCAAGTCCACTCCTGCTTGATTTCCCACTAAATGTATACATTTACTAAGAAACGTGACATTACAGTAGTTACAATCTTGACTGATGGTGTTTCTTGTTTTGAAACTTTTCCATCTGCATGCAGAGTTAACATTTAAACGCTTCTTTTTGTTTTCGCTTAGGTGGCTCAGAAGCAGAGTGTGGCCATAGAGCAGTTAAAACAGAAGAAAACCATGACTCCTGCTGAAAGAGAGGAGAACCAGAGGTAAACACTTTCTATATGTTGTTGATCTCCCTTTTTCCTACTTTCCAAGTGAGTTTTTCAGTGATTTTATATTCCAACTATCATGAAGCATTATTTAGGCTCATTATATTTGTAACGTGTGCACCCCAGATAATCCATAAGCCACTGAAGCTGTATTTATGGGAGTCTCATTTAAGAATAGACTGACTTTAATCAACCTAATCCATTGTCTTTTGTCTGTCTGGGCAGGATGATTGTCTGTAACCAGGTGATGAAGTTCATTCTGGATAAAATCGATAAGGACGAGAGGCAGGCAGCCAAAAAGAGGAAACGGGAGGAGTCGGTGGAGCAAAAGCGCAGCAAACAGAACGCCAGCAAGCTGTCGGCTCTGCTCTTCAAACACAAAGAGCAGCTCAAGGCTGATATCCTGAAGAAAAGAGCTCTGCTTGATAAAGAACTACAGCTGCAAGTGCAGGTGAGAGGAACAGGAAGTGCAGAGACTTTACTCAGAGAGAAATATGTTTGATATGTTTGAGGGGTTTTTTTTTTTAATTAATTAACAGATTAATAAATAATACATACGATTAATATTCAGTGTTTCTAGAGCAGCAAATCAACATATTAGAGTGATTTCTGAAGGATCATGTGACACTGAAGACTGGAGTAATGATGCTGAAAATTCAGCTTTGCATCACAGAAATAAATTACATTTTAAAGCGTATTCAAATAGAAAAAGTTATTTTAAATTGAAATAATTTTTCAGAATATTACTGTTATTATCAGGTGAGTATAAGAGACTTCTTTTGAAAACATAAAAAACAAAAAAAAAATCTTTCAATTAATGAACATTTCTCCCCGTTTATGACCATCTCTGGGCATTTGCCAATAGAGACGAATGCTTTCATTTCACTCCCACATCTCAGCTTTAATCACACACACTCTATTAACACCACATCAGACTTGCCAAAGAGACAGCTGAAGCTACATTGCGTATGTTGGGTCATTTGCATGTTGTCTTTCATTGCAGGAGGAGTTGAAGCGCGACCTCATTAAACTGCGGCGAGAGAAGGAGAAAGCTCAGGCTGCGGCTGCACAAGCTGCAGCGGCTGCCGCGGCCGCCAGCGCTCATGTGCACAGCGGTCTCTCCTCATACACAGCCACGGTCACATCCCCCTCCTCCGCACACAAACGCAAGCGGGACGAGGAGAGAGACGCCTCCAAGTCCAAACGCAAAAAGATGATCTCCACTACCTCAAAGGACAGCAAGAGGGACATCAAGTTATACTGCATCTGCAAGACGCCCTACGATGAGTCTAAGTATGACGACTTTACTGCAATTTTAGGAGGTTGTCAGATGTTTGTTTTTTTTTCCTGTTAGGAATTCCTTTGATCTATTTTGTTTATTGTTAATATCATGTATTATTTTTGTAAATAACTTAATTTTGAAGATTTACACTAGAAGTTAAATTTTTTGGCTTGAAAATATAAACATAAGTTCCGGAGTTTGGGATGAAAAATATAAATATAAAAACATGCATTAAGATTTTAAATATACCTATTTGATTGGGTGTTTTTTATCTGTTTGCATTTAGATTTAGTTATTACTTATTTTCTTTAATAATTTAATAATAAAAATAGTAAGTATTTTGGCATGAAAAATGTAAGCATACACCAAGATAAAATATATATATATATATATGTGTGTGTGTGTGTGTGTGTGTGTGTGTGTGTGTGTATGTATGTATGTATGTATGTATGTATGTATGTATGTATGTATGTATGTATGTATGTATGTATGTATGTATGTATGTATGTATGTATGTATGTATGTATGTATGTATGTATGTATGTATGTATGTATGTATGTATGTATGCATGCATGCATGCATGCATGTATGTATCCATGTGTATATATATTTACACCAGAAGTTAAAATTTTTGACATGAAAAATCTCAACATTCAGTAAGATTTTTGATACACCTATTTATCAGGTGTTTTTTTAGAAAAAATATTGTTGTGGTAGAAATATACATACATATATACACACACACACACACACACACACACACACACATATATATATATATATATATATATAAAATTTTTATTTATTTATTTATTTTTTATAATTTTGAAAATAATTTCCAATTGGTACAAGAATTGTTTGAACATTTCTTGCATACTCCACAAGATAATTCACTTTAAATTCACAATTTTGGTAAACCAGTACACTTCAGTTTAATTTGTTTCTGAAGCTCAAACAGTTGAGCATTTGCCAAAATGCATAAATTTAAATGTAAATCCTGCTACTGCTACTGAATCTGTAAAAATGAATATGAATTTTTAGGAAAGACATGATATATATGAAAATCAATTGGATGTGAGATGAATCTAATGTTGGTATGCTGTTGATGCAGGTTCTACATTGGTTGTGACCTCTGCTCTAACTGGTATCATGGAGAGTGTGTGGGCATCACCGAGAAAGAGGCCAAGAAGATGGATGACTACATCTGTTCAGAATGTAAACGAGCTCAGGAGGGAAGCACAGAGGAGCTGTACTGCATCTGCAGAACTCCATACGACGAGTCACAGTAATCACACGCCTGCAGTTTCATCATATCTACTTCAAAAGGTGCATGTAGAAGCATGTTTTCTGATATGTTCGTGCCTGCTGCTTCTTCAGGTTCTACATCGGTTGCGATCGCTGTCAGAACTGGTACCACGGGCGCTGCGTGGGCATCCTACAGAGCGAAGCCACACATATCGATGAGTATGTGTGCCCGCAGTGCCAGTCTACTGAGGATGCCATGACGGTCCTGACGCCACTCACAGATAAAGACTATGAGGGCCTGAAGCGAATCCTGCGCTCCTTACAGGTTCGTATGGTGTCTTGGTTGTTTGGAGTTTTAGAGCTGGTGTTTAGTTTGGAATGGGACACAATGCAAAAGTGTTTCATTGATTTTAACCCTTAAATTGGTTTAGTTATAATCATAACAAAAGCAAGCGATTGTCTGGTTTTAATAAACTTCACCAATAGCTGCTTTAAAGCAAACACTTGTATGGCACCGCACAATATTTCATTTATAGTTCAAATTTACTCACCCTTATGTTGTTCCAAGATAGGGTTGTGCGATATGGACTAAAAAAAAAACCTGTCACGATTTCTTTGATAAATTTTGTGATTTCGATTTTAAGCACGGTTTTGACACACACAGACATGCTTTACAGTCATAAATGCATTGTGTGTATTTGAAACATATTTCCAAAAGAAAACCAATTAGAGCTTAACAAAATGTCTCTAGAACAGACATAGGCCTATGGCAAAAAAATATATATAAAAATCCCATGTCCAGGGATTTTTTTTCCCATGCATTGGTCATAGAGCACTTTGTGGCACTGCCTCAGGTGTTGAAATAGATGTGTTATCAGTGTTGCCAACTTAGCAATTTTGTTGCTAAATTTAGCAACTTTTCAGACTACCCTAGCAACTTTTTCTTCCAAAAGCACCTAGCAACAAATTTAGCATTTTTTAACATTTATTTGGCAACTTTTGATAAGTGACTCGGACAATAAAAAGCACATTTTCCACCCAAATGACACAAAAAGAGGAAACCAAAGATGCCTATAGCAGTACACACATCATGTGAATTGAGTTAGCTGCTATTTGCAGTTGTTCAAATTAATAATAATAATAGTAGTAATTTAATAATTGTTAATTTATGATACACTTTGTTAGTAGCTTGTAGCCTACCTGTGATTGTCGATCAGTTTTTTTCTGTAAGAAAAATGGAAAAGATGCTAGTAATTTTCCAGGACATTATCCATTGTAATCCTGTAACCCCAAAACACAATGCGTAATATAAAATGCAGGTGAAAAACCAATACAGAAAATTCTTTCATATTAACATAGTAGATTGTGCCCTATTTTTACAGACTTTTCTTAGAGTGTAGCATACTAACTAACTACTAATACACTGCAAATAATACATAATTGTTGAGAATGCGTAGTACTGCTAGTTTAGTAGCTATTAAAAAACTTAAATTGCAATCATTCAAAAATGTGTACGTGTTCAATAATTCAGTTTAAAAATACAGTTCTTTATATTTTAATATTATATTATGCATATTATTTTACAAACAAATCTAAATTAAAATATATAAAATATATTTTTTGCTGAGATTTGATGTTGTGACAATTTTGCGTCATGATTACGCAATGACGTCATAACGTCATTTAGCAACTTTTAGCAACAAATCGACCTTCCTTTAGCAACTTTCTCTGAAAATTAGTTGGCAACACTGTTTGTTATGCCAGGTTCACTCGTACTCCGTCTGCAGTGCGTATACACTGTGTAAGCGGTGCAGAAGCAGCACGGACTCATTTTGCTTTCGCATAGGACGCGTTTGCAGTCTGCTCCTGATCCACTGCTGTTTACCACAAACACAACATTTATCCATTATTTTGATTTCAAATCCAATCGTTGTTACTGAAAATGCTTTTTCAGCATGATTCTCTTTTATCACAGTACAGTAATACAATCTTTCATAAACACATTCATGTTTAAACTCAATAAATATAACTTTGTTTTGCTACCTCCAGTGCCATCTATTATTGCCTAGTTTATCTAAAAGTGCATTTTTCCTTGTTTTAAATCTAGCCAAAAAGCCTTGTGTTGACTGTAAAACAGTACACTTTTATTAAATGCATTTATGGTGCAATTACTACATTTCCGTGTCAATCCATGTTCATTTTTACCGCGAACAACGCGCTGTCACTTTAATGCAGCACAGCAAAAATAGACTCCGTGTGGAAATTATCTCTGCACTGCTGCAGACGCACCACTGGAGAGCACTGCCGGACCGCAACTGCGTGCAGCGTCAACACTCTGATCCATTAACATGGGTGCGGAAAAAATACACACCGCATACACACCACAGACGTAGTATGTGTGAACCTGGCGTTATGTCTGTATGCCCGGTCTGTTCTGTTCTCACACTCCATTTAGGCGCGCTGCATTCTGATTGGTTCGGATAGCATACTGCGGGAGGTCAGGGGCGCAGAAAGAATCGTGCTACAAAGCGATTTAGAAATCATGCACACTCAAATCGTGATTTTATGACAATTTCGATTAATCGCACAGCCCTATTCCAAGACACTGAGTTTCTTTCTTCTGTGGAACATAAAAGACAATATTTTGAAGACTGTGGGTAGCCAAACTGTTTCAGTTCTTTTATTGTATAGTCAAAAATTTTTTTAAAAATCTTGTGTAATATAACACGTGTTTGTTTGTTTGCTGTTTTTTTTTTTTAATTGTTTTTGCCATGAAAATAGCCTAAGATGCTGACATGGCATTAAATAAAAATATACTACTACTACTGTATGGTCAAAAAAATATAATGGAAGCCAATAGGAACTGAAATTGTGTGAATCGCGTAATCATTGTATATGTTTTCTGTATGTTAGTCCCATAAGATGGCGTGGCCATTCCTGGAACCAGTGGATCCCAATGATGCTCCAGATTATTATGGGATCATCAAGGAACCGATGGGTAAGAGTTTTTGTTCGCCTCTTTTGTATGACCAAAAGTATTTTGTGACTTATAATATTCTGTTCGTTTATATGTGCATTTCTGTTAAAGTTTTATTAGGTAGTTCTTAAAATATAATTATATTATATTATATCTTTATGAGTTAATTATTAGTGATGCTTTGAAGAATTAGCATTTTAACTGTTTTAGTATTGATTTTCATTATATTCTGTCATCTGCAGACCTTTCTACAATGGAGGAGAGGATACAGAAACGCTTTTACAACAAACTCACAGAGTTCGTAGCGGACATGACCAAAATCTTTGACAACTGCCGCTACTACAATCCCAGCGACTCGCCTTTTTACCAGTGTGCTGAGTTCCTGGAGTCTTTCTTTGTACAGAAACTCAAAGCTTTCAAAGCAAGCAGGTAATGTCTGCTTCCATGTATACAATTTAGCAGCATAGGATGGTTTTTAGGATATTTAAAGATTAGTTTAAATTAGGTCAGCACGATATATTGCATGCGATATTTAATGCGCATCTTGTCAGTAAAGCTGGTTCTGTAATCAGCGGTAATGAACGTGGATTTGCGCAGCTTGTCAGTGAACAACGCCTCTGTGTGTTAAATGCTACTCCATGTGAAATCACGCACGTGATGGAAATTTACCGCTGATTACAGAACCGGCTTTACTGACAAGATTAAATATCGCATGCGATATATTGTGCAGCGCTAGTTTAAATTCTGACATTTACTCACCAACCAACATCACTTTAAGACTAAAGGCCATTGCACACTGAGTCTGAAATTTTCGCACATTGAAAAATAAATATGAGCTCACGTTGTGTCAATCATGTTTACACACTGCCTCTGAAACATTCGTCCGTTATAAAAAAAAATTGGATCAGGTTCCATTTTCTGCGTTTTCGCATCCGTAGCAAGAATTTTGATAGGAAAGGATGACGAATACGAAAAAAAACGAAAAGACGCATACGAAAATTTCAAAGACCTTAAAACCGATACAGATTAATGTTTGTCTTGTAAATCTAATTTAAATTAGATTTAAATTATTTAAAAATATTCATTCATAATCATATATATATATATATATATATATATATATATATATATATATATATATATATATATATATATATATATATATATATTTTTTTTTTTTTTTTTTTTTTTTTTTTTTTTTTTTTTCATGTTAAGCTACATATTTAGAGTAATTATCCAGAAAATACATTAAATATATTTTTGTGATCTATCAAAAGTACTGTTAACCAGATATTGTAAATATCGATTTAAAAATCGGTCAAACCGATTATCGGTTTACACAAGGCGGTTACAATGGTTTTACCACAGGTAAGGTTTTTTTAAAACATAATATTAGTTTTTTCGTACTAAATTTGTCACTGCATTGTACTGTATAGTTTCCTCTCATGTTGATTTCACAATTTTCATTAGTCTTTTCCATTGCATTGGCTTACATACATCCAGTTTTGTTTTGTGTCTGCTTGTCTTCATGTACATTGTTTTCACACTATGAATGTTTCTGCTTTGAATATATTTTATAATTCAGAGGCAGTATAGTGGTTATCTAACCTTAGATTTCTCTGGCTGGCATTTCATCCTCTTATTCCTGTCTTATTTCATTGACTGTATGCTGATAGCATAAGTGTTTATGTTTGTGCTTCATGCATGTCATTCATACAATCCATTATCCTTTCTTGCAGATTGTCATAAGTCATAGTGGCTGAAGGGGCGGAGTCATTCTGTATTAGAGAATCATGGAACTTGCTGTTTTATTAACAGTGGAAACTGATGTACATTTAAGTGAAATGAGAACCTGTCAATAAAAGCCAAAACTCCAGTGAAGCCTTTGACTATCAGAGAGCGGCAGCCATGTTGAAGCACTATGACCACACAGAAATCAAGGGAAATGCTGTCTGTGCATTTATGATCCTGTTTTCTTTTTTTTTTTCTTTTTCTTTTTTTGTCTCCCATTACGTTTGCTGACAACATGATGTTATTTATGATGTTTACATGGATGCATGATCATATTTATCACGTGGATTGGCTGATTAAAGACATTTTAAGACTTTTCTGTTCAGTTTTATTGTAATGTGCTTCACAACGTGTTCGTTTCAGCTGGTTCGCTGATCTGTCCAGGTTTTCATTGAGAGGACTCATGAAGTGCTGATAGTTTGTGCAACTTTATAATTTGCGCGGAATCTACGCAGTTTCGGTTGGCTTGAATATGAAGCAAAATAAAGAGTTTTAAATCCTTTTATTAGGATTACCATGTTGAAATAAAGGACCATGCTTTAAAAAATGTTTAAATGGTATGTTTTTTTGTTTTGTTTTTCATTTCTTCCAAATTTAGATTGAAACCAGCACCAATTTAAATGAGTGAAGGCATTCCCGTTGTATTATGCCAACATGGCTGCCATTCCTTTTACCCCTGAGGCTATTTTTCTATGTGCTGTAGATTTCATTTTCCATTTGTGAATGTTCAATAAAACCAAAGGGCTTTTAACCTCATTCTCTCTGTATTCTCTAGGTCTCATAACAACAAACTACAGTCATCAGCCTCATAGAATACAACCACATGCCGTTATAAATAAACTTTGAACGTTTAATTCAAGATGGAACTCTATCCCAGTCAGCCAGCATCGCACATAGCCACAGCGTTTGGTGGAATATCGGACGAAAAAGCTGTGGGTTCGGATCAAGAATGGGCGGTTTACATTTTTGATTGTTAAAGCAATGAGTTTAGACTGGGATGCTCTCCTATTGGATTCTCTATGGATTAAATGCCTACAGAAATGTTTTTGTGAGTTTTTAAAACCCTCCAGAATCATATTCGCATTTTCCAGGAAAGCAGGAGTCTATCATGGATGCACCCATTGTTATTTTTGTTTGTTTTTTCCCCTTCATATGATTCATTGTACTACTTCAGAAGTGGAATGTGGACTCAATCTGCTCATTGGTTTTTAAGCAGTGGGGTAGATCAAGTTACTAAACTAAGAAGTGTTGCTCTAAAAATGCATCGAAGACTGATGAAAGTGCTAGTCATGAAAGTATCCTGTTTGTATAACTTGTCTTTTTTTTTTTTTTTTTTTGTATTACAACTGAAGAAATATTGATGTATATGAAACAAATAAATGGAGGGGACAGGATTCTCTCTTCTACATTGATTAAGATGTCTTTATATTCTCTTCATTTGAAAATTAATAGAGCCCTAAACAATCTGGCAGTTCATTTTGGATTTCTTTTAAAGATGGTGTATTTGTAGATATATAAATGATCTAACACCGTTCTTAATGTTTTGTCTAGATAATTGTGTTAAAAGGCACAAAATAAACCACACATTTTCTCATGTTTATAGTTAAGGATATATTAATGACAGTAAACTTTTTTGTGTTATATTTTGAAGTGCACTTTTCTCGTCTTGCAGAATTTGTATGGCAATAACCATGTTTTGTTTCTATCTCTGATCTTAATAGGATTACACTTCTATAAAGACTTTTTATTTCTCTTAATTGTTTGTATACTTGGGATCATTTGTTTCAAGCCTACGCATATACACTTAGGATCTTCAAATCATTGTCAATTAATTAATGAATTAAATTTTTTCATTAACAATTGGCAAGTTGTGCGCTACCATTAACCGGTTACTGAGTTGCTTTCACTATCAAACAAATAATTTCCTATTATAAATATGATAATTACGCCATGAAAGGATTGTTTGAATTACAGAAATACAAAATCCATTTTTTTATTTATTTGTTTTGAGTGGGAGACACGATGTTACTGTTAATGTTGATTTTTATTTTATTTTTTTATTTTTTTCCAGCATACAATGGATATATGCGTTCTGTATACTGTAACACGTGGTGTCAAAGGCCTTTTTCTTCCGTCCATTCTTCCACCATGGTTTTTAAAATATGAAAAAACCAAGCATCGTCGCCGCTGACCAATCAGAATTAAACTTAGAGCTGTTAGGCCCCGCCCCCTTATCACACGTGCATTGCTTTTAACCAAAGTGTTTTAACCAAGTAAATAATAAATAGAAAATAACTATTTGAAACCACTTCTCCAGTTAAATATTTTAAATGATCAGGTTTTTTATAAACAACTGTTATATTTACAGAGACCATAATTCAGATTATCAAATTAATAAAACGATTAGATGTCAATAATAAAAAGGTCAGATATTAATATATATTTATTTATAATCTAAACATACAAATTTAGATATAATTCAACATGTTCATTTGAAGGTCATTTCATTTTAAAGGATAAAATATTGAAGTTCATTCCCAGAAATCTTATTTGGCATTCTCGCCGGATCTCGCGTCAATACGTAACTTACGTCCCACGCCTGCAGTGTGATTTTTCAAAACGGACCAATAGGAAAATGCTTTTGCTCGAACGGACCAATGAGATTCTTCGTAGCACGCGTTTAAAGGTCTGTATCGTACTCCCAGCGCCATACAGTCCTCTGGTTAGGAAGCGGTAAGTTCCTCTTCGTTTTGTATATTCCTAAGTATGCATTTCTACTTTCTGAACTGTGAACTGAGTGTGATACAACTTATGTTGATGTTTCTTTATTTCAGGTTGCGATATACTGTGATTAATCAAAAGTCATTGAAATGTCTGCTGCTAATGAGAACAGTGCACGACTCACTCAGTTCAAAAACAAAGGAAAAGATGCAAACGTAAGCAGTTTTTTCAAAATGATACAACAAAAAGTGCTGATATCGCTTGTTTTCTTTCAAATACGTCCCAGTTCAGTTCATACAGATGTGAAATACTTTAATGCAGGAGCTGAGGCGTCGAAGGATCGAAGTCAATGTTGAACTTCGTAAAGCAAAGAAAGACGAGCAGATTTTGAAGAGGAGAAACGTGAGCAGTCTCCCGGATGAGGCCACCTCTCCTCTTCAAGAGAAAAGCCAGAACTGTCAGGTGTGTAGATGATCCTTATTAATGCACGATTCAAAACATAATCATTCGTTATTGATGAACATACACGTGATATTTAGGTATTACACATCATAAGATATGTATTGTTTAATCAGGCTCAGCACTGGACGGTGGAGGAGATTGTAAATGGTGTGAACAGTGATAGCTTGGAGATTCAGGTCCAGGCCACCCAGGCTGCCAGGTAATGCTTAAAAGATAGCATTTACATGCAAAGAAATATGCATTAATTTCAAGTGTTTTCCATACTATGATTTGTCCAATTGAAATACAGGAAGTTGCTGTCAAGAGAGAGGCATCCCCCTATTGACCGTATCATCAGCGCTGGTCTGATCCCCAAGTTCGTGAGCTTCCTGAGCTTGGTAGAATCTCCTCCCATACAGTTTGAGGCCGCCTGGGCTCTGACTAACATTGCATCTGGAACATCTGACCAGACAGCGCTGTGGTTCAGGGAGGGGCTGTTCCAGCCTTCATCAGCCTCATCTCTTCACCACACGCTCATATTAGTGAGCAGGCAATCTGGGCCCTCGGAAACATTGCTGGTGGGTGACCAATAGCATTTCTTTTCAGTGAGATTTATAAGGATTTCTGTTAACTTGGTTGCTTGAATATATTTTTGCATGTCTTTTGTAGGTGACGGCTCTGCATACAGAGATAAAGTCATTAAGCATGGTGCGGTTGCCCCCCTCTTAGCTCTGCTGGCTGTTCCTGATTTCTCTGTATTTCCTGTAAGATGATTGATTTGATTTATTTTATTTATTTATAAATAAAAGGTAATTTAATTCATTTATTTTAATGATTAAAATCTTTAAAATTAAAGATTTATGAAATTATGTATTACATTTATTAAACTTGTAAAAAATTACAAAAATTTAAATTTTTATTAAATTGATTTTTAAAAATATATTAACCAAATATTAATCTTAATTTATCAAATTATTTATTCATTTAAAAATTTGATCATTTAAAAATATATATTTAATTAAATTAGATTTCTTAAAAATAAGATTTAAATGATTAAAATCGAACTTATTCCATTTGTTTTTATTAAATTAGAACATTTAAAAATGCTTAATCGAATTACTTAAACCAACTTTTTAATTTATTCATATCTGGATCGTTTTATTGATTTTAACCATTTCAAATATGTAATTGTAAAAATTGAGAACCACTTTGCTTTTACAGATTGAATTGTCATGGCTCAACTTGACTTGAGCTCATGACAAATTAACATGTAGTGGGCATACTTTACCAGTAGGTGGCATCAGAGCTTCAGTATTTTTTTTTTTTTTTTTTTTTTTTTTTTTCCTGACCAACCAGTCTTTCTTCTTCTGCAGTCTGGTTACCTGAGGAACGTCACCTGGACCCTGTCAAACCTGTGCCGCAATAAGAACCCTGCACCTCCCCTGGATGCCGTGAAACAGATGCTGCCAACGCTTGTCCGTCTTCTGCATCACAGTGATAAGGAGGTGCTGGCGGACACCTGCTGGGCAATCTCATACCTGACCGATGGGCCCAATGAAAGGATCGAGGTTGTGGTGGAAACTGGCGTGGTTCCTCGACTGGTGCAGCTACTGGGATCAGGGGAGCTCTCCATTGTGGTAAGCTGGTGGAAAATTGTGACACTCATTTGTTCTTTTATAAAACACAAATTTTTTTTTTTTTTTTTTTTTTTTCCCCCTCTTCCCACAGACCCCTTCACTGCGTTCCATCGGAAACATCGTCACTGGTACAGATGACCAGACCCAGGCGGTGATCAGCGCTGGCGCTCTTTCCATGTTCCCTGCTCTGCTGCGCCACCATAAGAACAACATTCAAAAGGAGGCGTCCTGGACCCTGTCCAACATCACGGCTGGCAGGGACTATCAGATTCAGGAGGTCATCAATGCTGGCATTGTGCCTTACCTGGTGGAAGTTCTCCGACGGGTGCGTTGCCACAAGAGCACAGGAGAACACTTGTCTGTGAAGCTGTGACCATGTTTAATTTTGAACTAATTTTTCTCTCATACTTCATGCAGAGTGACTACAAGACCCAGAAGGAGGCCGTGTGGGCAGTGACCAACTACACCAGCGGAGGCACAGTAGACCAAGTGGTTTACCTGGTTCAGGCCAACGTACTAGAACCCTTGCTGAACCTGCTCTCCACCAAGGACAGCAAAACTATTCTTGTCATCTTGGATGCAATCAGCAATATCTTTTCGGTATGATTTCGGTTAACATAAAATATCTATTTTCTGAATGCATGTTATAGATCTTGAGATGTGCACAGATATTGTTGACCCACATCTCAACAACTGATGCATAGAACCTACTGGTTTTTTCCGTAATGTTTTACTTGGATGTAAATGACGGTAGTTCCCTCATAACTTTTTAAATATGGGGATTTTATTCTAAACTTTATTTTAGATTTGTTTTTATTATACTTGTAATTTAGGCTGGTGAAAAGATTGGGGAGGTTGAAAAGCTGTCCCTGATGATTGAGGAATGTGGTGGCCTGGACAAAATTGAAGCTTTGCAGTCCCATGAAAATGAAATGGTCTACAAGGCCTCCCTCAACCTCATTGAAAAGTATTTCTCTGGAGAGGTCAGTTGAATGTTAAATCTGTAGTTTAATAAAAATAATAATAAATGTATAAGATTTATATGCATGGGAGATAAATATTTTATTTATAATAAATATACATGCATACAAATGTACACACACTCAGCTTCCTGAAAGTGGTTTGACTAGCTGTCCTTGTGCATTCTTTGTTTCTTATACTTAGAAACTGCTTTTCATAAATTCCTGCTTTTTATTTCCATCTCTCAGGAGGAAGAGGACGAATGCGTTGCCCCTGAAGTGACAACCGATGGCTATGCGTTCCAGATCAGTGAAAACCAAAGCACTTTCAACTTCTAAATATCTAAACTGATTTTTGTCTGATTGTTCTGAACATTTCCGCACACCACTCGTCTTGTTCATGTTTGTCTTTTGTGAGGACCTCATGTTTCGAGTTGTACATACGAATCTGTTTCAATTTTATTTGTTGTAAATAAAAATCGAAAAGAACAAGTGGTTTTTTTGTTTGTCTCGTTTATTTGTGTCTTGTGTAAATTAAAATGGAAAAGTGATTCCAATAGCCTAGATAATGCAAACTCCTCACCTTAGGTGACAACTCACTTTTTTTTGAGATTAAAATAGGTCACCTATGAGATTTGCTTAGATCCAATGAGAAAGCGTTTTGGGGGGGGTCTTACAAGGGTAAATAAAGAGCTGGGGCCGGTTGCAGACTGGTCATGACTTTATATTCAGTTATGAAAAGGTAGACTGGTCTTATTTGTGTTGGAAAAGTAAGACTGATAACCACATGGCAACTGCTAGTAGGTTGTGTAGTATTTTTTTTATTTTATTTTTTGACTCTTTACTATCTAAAAGGGGTAATATTTTATGTATTTGAGGTCTGCGACATGGGAAGAGAGAGGGCAAACATTTTGCATTTTAGGTCTAATCAGCCAATATTGTCTTAAATAGCCTGCATAGCACTTTATATTTTATAACATGTTTTGACCAAATATATTCAATCTTGATTTTTGTAAAATGTTACAACGAGATGTTTTTTTTTTTTTGTGTGTGTGTGTCTGAAAAATTACGGTTACAGACAAGGTAATAAATATTTGTAAAAAAAAAACCTTAAAGTAACTACAATTCAGCATGTAAAACAAATACCTCTTTAAAAAAAAAAAAAATTCCATGTGGACCATGTGGCCCCCGGTTCTCACCTTTTTCCCCCTTACCTGTTTGCATCTCAGATAGATAGATATACAGACAGACAGACAGACAGATAGAGAGGATCACAGAGCGCTGTGAATAAGAAGTGTGTGTGATGTCAGTGTTTGGGCGGTTTTAGTGGCTCAGCAGATGCCAGACACCTTACAGACCACATTTCCTCGATTCAGTCGCCTGTAGCGATACAACTTTTCCCGCAAGGTCTCCTTGGGATGGCAGCAGAAGCCGAGCTCGGCTCGTTCGTGGAAAATGCGGAGATCTTCAGGAGGTCTTTGTAAGCCGATCTTTTGAGGGAACGTCGTGGATTTACTTTCGCAGACGCTAGAAACAGGAGAGGAGCGCGTTCAAGCCGCGGCGCGAGTGTATATGTATGTAGACATGGCAGGGCTGTGCACATCCGGGCCACAGCACCGTGACTCCATTATTTTCTGTTCACTGTGAAACTGGCGTTGAGGGCAACCGAAAAGCAACTCTACAGCTCATTCGACTCGTTTTCTGTAGTAATCAGCCTGGATAAGAGTCAAGGACATGTCTAATCAAGGAGTTAGAAGAAATGGACCCGTTAAGTTGCGTTTAACAGGTAAGGAATTTGCGACATCGACACGGTTTCACCTGAAACTGGCTAGCTGGCTAACAGCTATCGCTGGAAGTCATTGTGGTTTTCTGGCTTTACATGTGGGCTTCAAGTTTAAAAGGACCCTAGTGTGTTTAATACATGTTTGTTTGTTTGTTTTCTGCTTTATTATGTTGAATGTACGACCGAAACTGTTTTGTTGCAGCGTTTCGTTCTTTAGCAGCAGGCTGGAGCAGAACGGAGCGCGAGCGCAACGATTAACTTACATTTCTTTTGCGTTCATTGTTTACGTTTTCTAAGTTGCGTTGCGACTGTCGTTAACCGGCTTATTAAAGCGAATACACGCGGCTACATAATCGCTGATCCAGGGATATTAAAGATTAGCAATCGGTGCTGCGAACAATATGGCTTATTGACATAAATTCGCTGTAGTAGTTTACAAAACGCGCAAATTTAAAGCCTACTTTTTATGGAGCCATTTGCGCCAAATGTAAAATGTGCGTTTAAGAGATCGTGTCGCGTTAATCACATTAATGCTAGGCTTTAAGTGTTTAATATCATCATTGTGTTTGAAATGTTTGTACCATGTGGCATCGTAAACTATTACGTTACACCAATTAGGCTACTAGTTTGCGAGGATTAACCAAATATAGTCGTGTTTTTGAAGATGAAGAGTAATATCGATTTTACACACACACACACAAAATGCCAATAGATGGTAAAAATAACTTTGTGTTAATATATTGACCGACAGTCGGTTTGACCGATAGTTTGTGTGTATAATATATATATATATATATATATATATATATATATATATATATATATATATATATATATATATATATATATACACTGAACTTAATCCGTTATCGCTTTCTTAATATAGGTAATAGGTCTACTGATAAATGACTTTTTTTTCTGCAACTTTGTCCGTTTTATAGAGTTATTGTTGAAATTTTACAAATTGCAGTTGTTTACATTTTCTACTTACTAAAATAACTACATTGTGTATGCTTTTGTTGTTATACTCGTAACAAGTTATTGTTGTCAAAAAGTAGTAAAATAATTAAAAATTGGTTCTACATGTCTATTATTTGAAACTTAAATCTTTGAATTTGGTGTTGTCCTAAAAAATAAAAAAAAATAATTAAAAAAAAAAAAAATATATATATATATATATATATATATATATATATATATATATATATATATATATATATATATATATATTTGTCGGTGTAAGTAGTGAGTACTATGAATCTTCACAATATTAGCAGCAATTGTACCCATGAAGTGCAGGTTTCTCTTTAGAAAATGAAAATATTAAAGATGTTTAAATGTTTTAACAACCAATATACAAATGTTTTTGTTTACATGTCCAATATGATCACTTTTAATTATTGTTTTATTACTATTTTTTACACTAATAAATAGCTTAGGCCTAATTATTTTTAGTGCAGTGTTAAAGATATGATATACATATGGATATTTTGTTAATGACTGCCAGTATTTTTTTTTTGTTTGTTTATTTGACACGTGACTGTTAAATGTTACTCATTTCTTACTTCAGAATGAATGGTTGTTGCATAAGATGAGTAATTTATGCAAACAATAAGTAAGTTGTGTTTCCTGTGAACGCTGCTGTTTCCTGTTGAACTCTTAGTTGTGTGGTTGCATGATGTTCTTTAAAGACCCACCAAATGGCAGTAAGACCCGATGTTGAAGAATTAAAAATGTGAACACCGATGGAAAAACATTAGTCAACCGGATGATCAGTCTGTCTCTATGAAAGTTTGTGCTGGTGACCTCAGGGAATGGGGTCCACAATGAAGCATACCGTGCAGTGAAATCAACCTCCAAGTATGCAGCAGGATGTTGTAGTATTCATCATGACCCAGCAGTGTGGTTGTGGGAGGAAGCAGCAGTCTGTGAGACTGGGAGATTCGTCTGTGGGGCTGAGGAGATGTCTGGCTCTCGCATATAGAAAGAGCTCATTTTCCTCCCTGGTTGCTGTTGCACCCTTAAATGAGCTATTTTCACCGCGCCGTGGGTTGGAATGAGGATAAAACTTTTACAATGACTGACCTGCTGTCATCTCACAGCTTCCCACCGGTTCCCAGTGCTCCACTATATACGAGATTAACCTAGTTGCACCACAGTGCAACTCAGTTTTCTGGAATCAAGGCGTCCTGATTGGTTGAAAGCCTTTTAATGTCTCTCTGATGGTTTTTTTAGTATTAAAAATTGCGCAATGGCTGTTGTACATGTACACCGAACAAAATAGTTTTCACTTGGAAATTGCTATTATGTTTCACAAACATTTACAATGAAACGCATTGAATTAAATGTGATTTTGAAGTAGAAAAACTCAGTTATTTTCCTGTTAAACAAACTCTGATAACAACTTTGAATAACCTTTTTTACACGGCTTCTTTTATGTCCAGAGCAAACCATTTAACTGAGGAAAAATCACTATAATGCACAACTTTTCCAGGCTAATTGCTTTAATGGAGTATTATTGCTGGATTATTGTGATAATTTGTTCAATTTGTGATTCCTGAGCCCACTTTTAAGTATGTCCACTTCCTAGTGATTTTACAGCCTTCATTACTTCATACAATTTTGTCATTATACTTTCTTAAAAGGATCGTTGACCCAGAAATCAAAATTCATTTATTCACCCTCGCGTCTTTCGAAACCTGTATGACTTTTTTTCTTCTGTGAAACACAAAAGAAGAATAACAAGCTCCAAATACACACACAAAAAATCCACATAATGCACCATTAAAGTTACTTGTGTGTTGTATTTCAAGTCTTCTGAAGCCATACAATAGCTTTGAAAAAAATTTAACTTCTTATTCACAGAACGTGTTGCTTAACAGCCATTCAGTTTGAATATAAAAGAGCAGATTGCTATAAATATCTCCTTTTGTGTTATACGAAAGAAAGTCGTACAGGTTTCAGAAGACACAAAGAGTGAGTAAACTGACAGAATTTCAATTTTTAATCAAATGCTTTATTAAACACTCAAGTACAGTTTTGCAAGTTAGTTTTTGCTTACTGAATCATGTTGTAGGTAAATGATCTCATGCTTTCTGAACCCATCTTGGTCTTGTTGTTGCTAACAGATGACAACATTTCTGCTATAATCCTCTAGGTCACTTATTTAGTTTGATGCAAACAGCTAAACAAACACGAGTTGACTTTGAGACAGATGACAGCGGCCATGTCTGATGTGCTTCCAGGATCAGCACTCCGGCAAATTCCAAGTCTTTCCACTTGTTGCAAGCAGCCAAATGAAATATTTAAGCTTGCACCGTGTCTGGTGGAATTAAGTAGAGGACAATTAGAGCTGTAGTCCTATGTTTACTGCAGTAGACTACTGTTTAATGTCTTTTTCTGATGGTAATAAGCTGATATCATTGCTTGGTAATTAATAAATGTTCAAGGATCATGCATATGGTTCTTAGGTATGACTCTAGCAGGATGTTATGGCAGTGCAGGGTTTTGCAGACTCGGGGCGTTTTGTGGTGGCGAGTGGCATTTGTGGAATGCAAATTCACTGAGGAAATCAAAAGGACTCCCCTTACTCTTTAAAAAAGATTTCTTGTGTGGACTGATACAGATTCATCATTGGTTTCATCTATTGTTTTATTATGGCTCCTCTTGGAAGGTTTTTTTTTTTTTTTTTTTTTTTCACTTTTACTGCCACGTCCCTTAGGAGTAACCTTAAGTGTCTTGCTCCATGGTGGTAGTCCAGGATTGTAATCTAAGGATCTCTTCTTTAGTTACATGTACTTTTTATTGCAACATTTGCATTTGCATAACTGGTTACTTGACATTTAGCTGCTGACAATATGGGTGAATCTCACAAAGCCTGTCTAGATTAAGTCTATATTTAATTGCAAGTCAAATGGAAAAGATATTGTCTTGTGCTTAAAGCAAATGAAGCTTTTTTTAGGTCCTAGGGCTGCCACTAACGACTATTTTTATTGATTAATCTATTGACTGATTAATCGATTAATCTAAACAATTAATGCCCCCCCCCCAAAAAAATCAACAATTTTACTTAAGAATATTTTATTAAACTATACTTTATTAAACCAAATGAAATCCAAATTTCTATGAAATCCCTTTTTTTTTTTTTCTTTTTTTTTTTTTTTAAAGCAAACGTAAAGTGCAAAATAGTGCAAGAAGCAAGTGTCCATCTCATAGTCCAAATCACTGAAATCAAACTTTAGTATTGTAGTGTAAGAATGACAACACATCCATGTGTTCTAGTCTAATAATAATAAAATTATAATCAAAAAACACTTTTTAAAGGAGTATTTACCAGAATTTATTTAGGAGAAAAATGTAAGTGCGCAGTATTTCTTGGGGGAAAGAAAAAGGATTTTTTAAAAAATCCTTTTTTTTTTTTTTTTTTTTTTTTTTTTTTATAAATAAAATCAATTAATTGGAGGTGCTTTTGATTATTAAAATTTAATGGAACCATTAAAATGGAATCCAGAAAATAATGGAAAACGGAATTTGATAAAGATAAAACTGTAAAACTCAATTAATTAGACAGGCTTTTTGATTAATAAAATTTAATTTAACCATTAAAACAGAGTATAGAAAAATGAAAATGAAAAAAAAAAATGAATTTGGAAAAGTTTCATAGGGCCCTATAATTAGTGATTTTTTTTTTTTTTTTTTTTTTCTTGTGTGGTAATAAAAATAGATGTAAGTGAACAATAGCCTTTAAAATTACTTAAAATACATATATAATAGCAATGATGTAGTAATAATTAGTTCAAATAAAGTATCAAAAGCAAGAAATCATATGGTTTTATTGAACAAAACTGTTAGAATACATAATGTATTATAAACAATAGAGCTAATGTACATTACGCATTACAACAAAGGCCTGCAGGGGGTGCCAACAGCCTGACGATTGTTTTTACACATTACTGTACGATCTAATCCTTTAATATTCCGTTAATAATCCGTTTAATATTGACCAAGCACCATTTAATTCAAATGTCCACTTAATCTTTAATATTTGGCCATTTCCTTAGGACAGAAATGCTATAGCTACTGTAATTAAATGAATATGTGGACATCAAAACGTGTAAACTCAGAGTGAGGGTTTGAGCTTTTATTTTGAAACCGCGATGTATTCTCCTGTGTTTGCATAGATTTATAAATGATTTACCTTACAAATCTGATGAAATGGCGCATGTTGCATTCCCAGATGAACGTTATAATAAACCCAAACTCACAACAACATGCACAGATGGCGTTTGAGATGCTCCACACATGTAAATGATAACAGTTTCTGTGAAACTGTGAACGGAGCCGCTGTGTGACGCACGTACGTAACCTACACGAATATATGTTACTGTATTAGAACTGCATCGCATATAATTATTTAATTAAATCGTAGCTTTTGTGAATTCGCAATTATGCTTAATTATGATTTTTAAATGAGTTTAATATATCATGCAGCCTTGGAATACAGTCTAATAATGTGTTTTATGGATTCTCGTCCGTGAAATGTGCCACTTCCGATATTTTGCCGGGTAGTCGAAGCGAGCAAAATGAAGTCGAGGATTTTTAAAAATCAAATAGTCAAATAAAATCGAAGAATCGCGACAGCCCTATTTAGATCCTTTACATATTTTAGCTATTGCTTTCTCATTACTCTAGTGATGAATAATTAGAGAGGATAGATTGGTTCTGAAATATTAGTAATTTTGATGTTTTGGGATTATTCCATTTATTAAATGTGGCTTTCAAATATATTGTTAAATGATTATTACCTGTTTTGTGCTCAGAAATGGCTAAAAAAAATGTCCATTTAATTAGCGCTAGCAATAGTGGTATTGATATCTGTGATTTACCCATGTTAAAAACAAATTAAATGGTATCACTCATCCTCAATTTGTTTTTTAAATCATTACGGCAGTACATAAAAATATATATATTATTTATATTGTTGTCATGCATCCTTAAGAATTTCTTGTTTTACCATTTATTGTGGTTTAAAAGTACTGTGTAATATTTAGGATCTAATGAGAATCACAAATCACCATTGACAGTAATGGGAATTGCTCTGTAAAAAATTATTTCAGTTTAGTTGAAAATTTGTGCATGCATTACAGTAACAAGAATTTGTAGGGGACATGTTTATTTGTCATGAAAATCACAATGGTCTATAGGCTTAATTTTCTTTTTGTTTTCTTTTTTTTTTTTTAAGTCTGAAGACCCTTTCCTTTTTACCAAAACACATATAGAAGATGCAATATGAAAGGACTTAAAACAAGGATTAAAAGTTCCACAGAGCTGAAGAAAGCGTTTGTGGAATTCCCTAGAGTTGTCTATCACTTCTGTCATACTTTTAATGTTTTAATGTTGTGCCAGGGAAATGCCCTTCATCTCACTGTGAGAAGTGTTGTCATTCAGAAGTTTGTTGTGTGACTCACCGCGTGGTTTGGCGTCTCCTTGTCTTTTTCCTCTCTGTTTCACTTTATGCCTCTGTTCAGTCGTATGTCACAATTATAGTTGTCTGGGCATGATTTAGAATAAATACAATCCTTGTATTGTTATTCTCAGACTTAGTCTATAGAAAGCCTAGAGGTTTTAGTTTTTAAAATAAAAAAAAATGCTTTCTTAATACTAGGGCTGCACGATATATCGCATGCGATAGTCATGCGCATCTCATCAGTAAAGCCGGTTCTGTGATTACAAATAAATCTCTATCACCTGTTTTCAGATGGAGCAGCATTTAATACACAGAGCCATAGTTCACTGACAAGCTACGCAATATCACGTTCTCTATCGCATGCGATGCATCTGCGATTTTGAGCGCGAATTGCGTAGCTTGTCAATGAACTACAGCTCTGTGTATTAAATGCCGCTCAATCTGAAAACAGGTGATAGAGATTTATTTGTAAACATAGAACCGGCTTTACTGATGAGATGCGCTATCGCATGCAATATATCGTGCAGCCCTACTTAATACGCAGTCCTTGTTGTTCGTGTTATACCAAAGACAAAACTTTTGGCTTTGTAATCTTTAATCAAAATGTAATAACTTGCTCCACCTCTGAAACAAATTTCCTTGTTGGCTGACATCATCAAGCCCTCTTGTTGTTGTTTTTTTTTGTTTGTTTTTTGTTTTTTTTTGTTTTTTTGTTTTAGCCCCTCCACCAATCAATCCTGCACAACATAGGGCCCTATAAAATCCTTTTTTTCTCTCTCTCTCTTCCAACCGTTTCCCCCCCTCAAATTTAGTTTTCTATTTTTACCAAGTTCTGTGTTTTTCATTAATTTTCTGTTTTCATTTTGATGGTTTCATTTGTTTTTCGTTTTTTTTTTTTTTTTTTTTTTTTTCTTTCGGAGATACCGTTATTTATATTTTTCTGCTAAATATTCTGTAAAAAGAATATTTTAATAACAATTTTATTATTACTAGTTGTACTATCATTACATTAAGTAATATATTTTTGTTAGTTTCAAGTTAAACCAAGCTTATATTTTGACGGGTTGCTGTGAAGACCTTTAAGTTTGTTTATATGATATGACGATAGTTTTTCTCACAAGAAATGGTAAAATGCTCATGAATTGACTCTCAGAGCAATTCAAGAGATCGTTCACGCTTCAGTATGTGTGCAGTAAACAAAACCAAGAACATGCAGAATTCATATTTAAATAGTATTTTGCGGCTTGACATTCACAGACACTGCTAGTCTATATCACGTTTTGATTTAAGTGTACTGACCTACTTCTGACTTATTCATCCAAAATTTGCCAAATTCCGTGACATTCCGTGTTATACAGTAAATTCAATTTTTATGACTGGATTCCACGATTCCATCCACATTTTCTGCATCGCAGAAATCATAGAGCCCTAACAACATTTGTTTTTCTCATGTTTCTCTCAGAAATACGTCATATTGCTGGAGTAAATTGGGTTATGGTGACTAAGCATGCAGTGTAATCTTAGTCCAGCATGAAATTCTTATCCATAGCTGGGGTTCAAACATTGATTTTAGTAGAGAAAATTCAGAGTAGAGTGTTTATTTGTTGGCATCAGACTGTTGTCCTTGTCTAATTGTGATGTAATAGTTAATGGAATGCTGTGGAAGTCATTTCAGCCATGTGGGTCTCTAGACGGTACGGCTGGTAAAAACACCATGTTTAGCTGCATATGGCTGTCGACTCGGCTGCCAAATTTCCAAATTGCATTCTAGCGGAGAGTTTAAAGGGCAGGAGGGGAAAAAAGCCAACAAATCGAAAGCAGGCGAAAAGAAAGTGCAATAATTGCACGCCATTTGTAAATGTTTTCCTTCTCTGACTGAGAGCCCTCGAATGATTGAAATTGTTCCACCAGTTAATAGACTGGGACTGGATTTCCTGTTGGTTCAGCTGCTCTGCTGCAAGGCAAAGGCCGAGATGGTTGTGCTTGCAAGCCATTGCATCTGAACTGCAACGGCCAGATAAGCAGGACAGCTGCGACAGAAACGCAGACGCAGGCTGTTTAAATAAGAACCCGACTGCACTGACCACTGCGCTGTGCAATATTCAGACCAGGTGTGAAGATGTTAGAAGCGTTTAGGTTTGTTTTTCACGTCTCTGAGCAATAATGCTGTCTGTTTTTTTGTTTTAAACCTTGATTGACCAGATTGGACTGGGGGAAATATGATCCAGGATCAAGAACTGGTTTGTGGTCCGATGCCAGCTGAGACAAGTCTGCGAATGACTTCCACCGCATGTCTGGCTGAAAACGAAAACATTTGGCGAGACGTTCCTCATTAGCACTCTTTAATTCTGTAGATCAGGAACAGCTTTCAAGACATTTCACACGGTTTTGTGGTCTGGCGGGACGATTTTTAATAGTAAACATTTGGGTGTATAACATATATCTGCGCATAGGGACTCTGTTAAATGCACTGGGCCTGGTTTTTATTTACAGGCTATAGGCCTCAATTTCTTAGTTTTTTTTTTTTTTCTCTTTTTGCTGTCTCTCCCTGGTTGTTTGTATCAGTATTATGGAGGAGAGCAGTCCAACTTGTGGAGAAAGATTTAGGCCTAAGTCACTTTGTCAATATGATGCATTGTTTTAGCTCTTCATTTTGTTTATGCACATTATCGCTTGCATCCTAAAGTGGAAAAACTTCATTTAATTAAGCATTTTGCCAAATTCATGCTGCAACCCAGTTCAATCTCACTTTGAATTTTCTGAAAGTTGTTAATGAAAAAAAAGTTTAAACTCCTTTTTTTGGAGTTTAAAAGAATTATATGTACATTATATGCCATTTTAGGGTTATCTTTGTATTCATTTTTGGTTTTAGATGCCTTTGTAAAGCTAAAATGTTGCCAGCCAAGAGTAGCAAGGGTTTCTCTTTTTGTTATTGATAGACTAGTTTGATTAATATTCCTTTAACTTTAAAATTTTGTGTAAGTATATATAAAAACCTCTTGTGAATAAAATAAGTACGTTTTGTGAATAAAATAAGTACGTTTTATGTGCTTTCTTTAATTTTAACTCACTATTGGACATTAAAGCCGCATGAACGTGATTCTGGACTTTAATAGGCCCAGAAGAGCAGGTGTCCGGCCCTTGATCTAATGCGAGTGTAATACCCGTGCTTTAAACCATGATATCATGAAATGTCATGCCAACTAGTGTAAGCACGCTTAATCTAATTGTCTGTGTTTGACAGCAGAGTTGTGACCTCTGCCTGATCTCTTAACATGCTCACCTCAACTAAATGTCTGTTTCTCATCTTGTATTAAGTCCTACAGCTGTGTTGGGGGTCACATTAGTGATTTGTCTGATAATATTGGCCTAATTTCCTATTTCAACCTTTGGGGATTTCAATTTTAAGTTGTATTGATTATTAAGACTCGTTTTTAGAGGACATATCATGATTTAAGTTTCTTTTCTTACCCCATTTACAAATTGTGCTTTTTGTTTTGGGAATAATTTTGCCAATTGTTTCCTTTTAAGCACAGTATAATTCCTTTTTTAGTGTAATTCTGGGTTAATGTGTAGACTTAATCTAGACAGGTTTTGTGAGTTCCACCCATGTTGTCAATTGCCAAATGTCAAGTAACTAGTCATGTAAATGTTTTTAGTTAGCCTATATGTCCGTTTAATTTAGTTAGATTTGCACTTTGAACAAGAATAAAATGTATTTGCCAATGGACTGTAAAATAGGCTAAAGATGTTCTTTGAAAGCAATACCTTACAAGTCAGTTTATCTTGTTTTAAGATATTTTTACTTGAAAACTAGACAAAAATATAGATGAAGAAAAATTTACTGTTTAGTTGTTGGGTGAGTCAACCATCTTGTCCCCTCCGTAGTGTGGTTGACCAATGCTCATAGTTTAAAATAGCCAAATATTGGTCCTTTTATGGTTATGATGTTCTTCAACAGGTGTTTCTTTGGATTCAGTGGATCTTGTGTGGTTATTGTCCAATGGTCATAGTTTAAAATAGGCAAATATTGGTCATTTATGGTCGATGTGATGTTCTTTCATTGGATTCAGTGGATCTTTAAGAGCAGTGCTGTTTATAGTATAAGACACTGATGGATTGTTAGGAAAATTAACTCGGGTAAACTACATGCTGTTTATGGGTGATTCAGATGGGAAAGTACTGCTGTGTTGATCAGATAGAGGCGGTTAATGGTTTACAGTTGGAAAAGCATACCGGGGTTGCTCTCTAGTGGGAATTCAATTGATAAATGACAATAGACTGAAATACATGTCTTAATTTACAAACAGTAGATTTTATTAACCCTTCTCTGCTGGAAGATCACCAATTTTTTTTGTGTGTGTGAAATGAAGAAACAGCAAGTAACATTGAATTAAATATAAAATTTTGAAAGTGTTTTGTAAAACGTATCCCAATAATCAAGTCATTTTTTCATATTGTAGTTGCTTTAGAATATGTGATCCGTTTTCTGGTCTAGCTTTTTTTTTAGATTTTTAGGTAATTATGTAATTATTAGTTTTCATAATTAATATTTTCATAAGTCATTAAGATTGTGTAAAAGTGATGCAAACCACATCTCATTTTTCTGCTCTAGTGAACTTCTCACTTCAGCAGGGACTGAGCAGATGAGATGTGAAGTATCTGCTCAGAGGTAAATTCGGGGGCCGCCGGCAGAGCCACACACAGCGGTGGTCCCGTTCGGGAACAGATCTTAATGTTTACCTGTAGCAGCTCCAAGTGCACCTAGGCAGTCGTCCAGGCTTCCTGAGGTCTGCGTTGTTTAGTCTGAACCCACTACCCCAGACCTTCCTCCACCGGTTCACCACGTCTGCTCATAGTGGTTTTTCCTTTTTGTTGAAGTGTTAAAGGTCTGGGTTATATGGCCCGGATCTTTGGGTTTCCCCTTCACATTTTGGAGCCACGTACCTCAGGAGAAGAGATTTGTCTTCTCGTTGTTGTGGTTGATATTGTCTTCAAAGCAGTTTGTTTTTCATTAATATCGTATCGGCAGCCAAAGGACATTGTTGTGGGTTGGGTAAAGGATTTAGTGTTCAATTTGATGAAATCCTTCCTGCTGTGATTAATGAAACATCCTACATATCTTCATTAATTTGGGTCATCCAGTTAATCATAAGATAACTATACTTAATCTTTCATTCAACCGGAGTGTGAACAATCAGGCAAATATTTGTTTTTTCAAACAAGCAAAATATTTGATTGTCTTGTGTACTCCTTCCAAAATGTTTTGGTTCAATGAAATCTTTTCCTGGAGGTTTCACTTCAACTGAAGTGTAAATGTTACCCTTTAAGACAATTTGTGTGTCGAAAGCAACCAAAGTAACTTTTTAGTTTCATTGACCATGCAAACTTTTCATGTTTTTAAAATGTTTGATCAAATCTTGTAGTGATTTCTTTGTCCACACACACACACACACACACACAAGTACTGAACTGCAAGTTTTCTTTACTATCCATTTTAAAATGAAGCAATTAACTTGTGAGTCTTTTTGAGTGATTCATTAAAAAGAACAATCTTTTTTTACGTTAATCGGACTGCATTTGTTGCGCAGTATAGATTTGATTCATTAAAAAGATCCAGCTCATGTGCTTAGCAAATTTTTGGCTAGACAAAAATGATTCATGAGGTTCATTTTTTTTCGTAAATTGGACTACTGTGGTTGCGCTACGTTTTTTTTTATTTATTATTATTATTATTATTATTATTATTATTATTATTATTCTCTAAACAGAACTGGTTCATAGGACTCATTTGTTCATGAGTCACACACTGGTTGTACTTTTCATTTTGTCAACTCGGTTGAAAACATTGCCATTTATCTTGTCACATTCAATTCAAATTGCAAACTTACATTTATGACTAAAATTATTTTTAATGATTCATTTGTTTTTGCAGTGGTCATTCAGAAGCATTGCAGGAAGGTTATGTTGTTGCAGTCAACCTATTTGTGACTGTAATTTGTCATTTTGATGTAGTTTTCTACAGTTAAACCACATTTTATGGTGTGTTTCTGCTTTTTTGTCACTCGATCAGTGAATTATAGTTTTGATTGACTTGTCAAAGGTAAATGAACTTGATTCAGACACTTTTCCACCAGGTGAATTATTTACTAAAGGTGAAAATGGTCTCCTTCAAGCAAGCTTTCGATATCAGCATTGGCCAATCCCTTGATTTGCAACCTGAAAGAAATGATTCACAGTCTGAGATGGAAACCACAGAGGAATTCTGGGATAGCCACTGGTGGTCCTTAAGTCTCTTGTGTTTTCTTTCAGTCTTATGTGGAGTTCAGTTTGTGACTAAGTGGTCTCTCAGACCTCTGACTAAGAGACTGACCTTTGGCATTGTAAAGAAGGCGGTGGAAAATGGATTCCAGGACTCTGATCCAATCCGATAATGTCTTTGCGCCTCCTGTAGCACTTATGGTAGCAGTATCTCGATTGGTCACGGAGTTCTCCGTTGATAAGCGCACATCTGGACTCAGATGTGAGCTCGGCCAAACAGGATGCCAAGAAGTGGCCCTAATGAATGAGATACTAATCCAGTGAGTGAGAAAGTAAAACTAAATAAATCCTTCCTTACTCACGAAAGGGGGGAAACCGGAGAGTGCAGTAGCAGGAAGCGAATTCAAGATTACACCTAGCTCTCCACTAACAACGAGACGACCTCTCCACCCTTCTCTCCTTTCCTCCGTCGTCTTTCCTGTACTGTTTTAAGAAGCGAAGTAGGAAGGAGTGGCGGAGAGAAAGGAAGCCTTTTGTTTACAGACGAACAATGCTGTGAACAAGAGCGTGTGGCCCCAGAGCTGGAGACAAAACACGGCTGCAGACGGGCAGGGCAAGGCTGGGCCGATCCGCAGATATTGTAAGGGGAAGCGGTGCGAGAGAGAGAGAGACGGGGAGGAAGGAGGCCTGCATTCCAGTGAGATGCCTCAGCCTGTTTGGAGTGACTGGATTATACATTCAGAAAGTCAAGGATGAACTCATGAGCAGACCTTTCAGTAAGGCACACTTTCAGTCAGACGACCATTTTGTTCCGCCACAAAAGACCCCACAAAAACAAAATAAAAGCTTTGTAGCTTTTAGCCCATGTTTGTTAGCTGTATGCCAGGGACACACACAGATATAGGCACTATATTAGGGATGGCTCGATACCATAATTTTGGCTTCGGTACGATACCAGAATGTAATCCCTCGGTATCGATACTAAATTGATACCATAGGTGACAAATAACTAGCCTCAAAAGATAAGTGAATTGAAAACTCTTTTTTTTTTTTTTTTTTAATAATAATAATAATAATAATAATAAAAACAGATTTATATCTTGAAACCTTTGTATCAAACTGTAACCTACAGGAAACATAGGTTGCATTTTGATGTTGGAGAAAAAAATATAAATAACTGATGCAATGAAAATATATTCAAATCTTCTTATCTTTTCAGTGCAAACACATAGTGCAAACAAAATGTCTCAATGTTAAAAAAAATAAAAAATAAAAAAAAGGAAACAAACTCCCGGGAACATGTTACATTTTGACTGAGTTTGAAGAAGAAAAAAAAAATACAACTGAAGTAACGAAATTAATGCAACAAATGTTGCTTTATTCTAAAGTGTTATTCTAACAGTCAAAGTAATATTCAAAATCGCATTATTTCTATCTCTCTCTCAGATTTTCAGATTTGAGACTCAGATATCCAAAGAAAAAGCATTAAATATAAATTTCACTCTCTCGGCTGCTTCATTTTAGTGGTAGGCTGCGTGGCAGAAACATTCCCTTCATATTATTGATACTAAAATTAATATAGCAAAACTCTTGCTTAATTCAAATTTAATTAATATTCGACTGTATGAAATGCAAGTGCATATACGTGACCAAAACTTGGTACTACCGTGTCACACATGTATCACATCTTATGTATGTGCGTTGATCAGTTGTAAATAAAAGTTCAAATTAAATCTGAATTTATGAATGATGCACTCACCTGTCGATCTCTTAATTCTCTGAAAAGATCAGGATGGGCAAGCGACAAATGCTTAAAAAGGTTTGATGTGTTGCCTCTGTGGCAACACATGATTTATTATAGCAAAGCTTGCATACAGGTGCAGTAAGGTCAGTTTGTTGACCTTTGTCATCTGTTTTGTATGCAAAGTAACGCCATATTTCACTTCTACTGTTCTCTTTATTTATTAATTTCGGGTGTGTTTATAGTTTCATCTGTTTGATCCATCGTGTTGTTCTGTTGTCACATTTACCGGTTGCACAGCAATTTGGGAAGCACTGCCACCTACAGGTGCACTTCGCAACAGCAGCATATGAAATACCGAATTGACCAAAATTTATGATATTGTACCGTTTGAAATATATACCGCACATCCCTACACTATATATATATATAATGACACACACACAGAGTGCTGCTGGAAAGTTTGTGAACCCTTTAGAATTTTCTATATATATATATGCATAAATATGACCCAAAACATAATCAGATTTTCGCACACGTCCTGAAAGTAGACAAAGAGAACCCAATCAAACAAATGAGACGACAATATTTTCTTTGTCATTTATTTATTCAGGAAAATGATCCAATATTGCATATCTGTGAGAGACAAAAGTATGTGAATCTCTTGGATTAGCAGTTAATTTAAAGGTGAAATTAGAGTCCATCTGTGCAGAGATGTTTTCAGTCAGTGCAATGACTATCAAATGTCAGCACGGGACCTGTTTTATTCAAAGAACAGGGATCTATCAATGTCTGATCATGTTTGTGGAAGTGAATCATGTCACGAACAAAGGAGATTACTGAGGACCTCAGAAAAAGAGTTGATGTTGCTCATCAGGCTAGAAAAGGTTACAAAACCATCTCTAAAGATTTGGACTCCACAAATCCACAGTCAGACAGATTGTGTACAAATGGAGGAAGTTCAAGACCACTGTTACCTTCCTGAGAAGTGGTCGACCAACAAAAATCACTCCAAAGCAGAACGTGTAATAGTCTGCGAGGTTGAAAAAGTTCCCAGGGTAACTTCTAAGCAACTAAAGGCCTTTCTCACATTGGCTAATGTTAATGTTCATGAGCCCACCATCAGGAGAACACTGAGCAACCATGGTGTGCATGGCAGAGTTGCAAGAAGAAAGCCATTGTTCTCCAAAAAGAAAATTGCTTGCTAAAGATCATGTGGACAAGCCAGAGGACTATTGGAGAAAGGTTTAATGGATGGATGAAACCAAAATAGAACTTAGTGGTTTAAATGAGAAGCTATTATTTTCGGAGAAAAGAACACACTGCATTCCAGCTTAAGAATCTTATCCCATCTGTGAAACATGGTGGGGTAGTATCATGGCTTGGGCCTGTTTTGCTGCATCTTGGCCAGGACAGCCTGCCATCATTGATGGAACAATGAATTCTGAATTATACCAGCAAATTCTAAAGGAAAACATCAGGACATCTGTTTAAGAACAGAGTCTCAAGAGAACGTGGGTCATGCAGCAAGACAACAACCCCAAGCACACAAGTCATTCTACCAAAGAATGGTTAAAGAAGAACAAAGTTCATGTTTTGGAATGGCTGAGTCAAAGTCCAGACCTTAATCCAATTAAAATGTTGTGGAAGGACCTAAGCAAGCAGTTCATAGGAGGAAACCCACCAACATCACAGAGTTTAAGTGGTTCTGCACTAAGGAATGGGGTAAAACTCCTGCTTGTTATTGTGCAGGACTGATCAGCATTTACAAGAAACTTTACCTTCAGTTACTGCAGAAAAAGGGGGTCACACCAGATACTGAAAGCAAAGATTCACATACTTTTGCAACGCACAGATATGTAACACTGGATCATTTTTCTCAATAAATAAATGACAAAGAAAATATTTTCTCTCACTTGTTTGATTCGGTTGTCTTTGTCTTTCAGGGCTTATATGAAAATCTGATGATGTTTTGGGTCATATTTATGCAGAAATATAGAAAATTCTAAAGGGTTCACAAACTTTCAAGCAGCACTATATGTCCAATAAATAAATTATATTAAAATTATATAAAAATATATATAATTTATGTAAAATGTAATAAATTCAGCATTATTGCTGCCGAAGATACTGGAAATCATGAAATTAATAACAATTATTTGATTCTGTTAATAACTATAGTTTTTATGGATTAGCTTGGATTTATACGTTTCTAAATATTCTGTGGATAGATTTTATTTTTTTTTTTATTTATTTATTTTTTTTTCCCCAGACAGTATTTTAAACATTCTTTTCAGGTATTATGAGTCTTTATTCGTGGAAAATATAGCTGCCTTTGTATTTTTACAAAGGGATCATCATATTTCGGCATCTGTGGCATCAAAAAGTTTATAGTTCAGCCTTATTTTGAGGAAACGTAAGGGTTATTGTTCCATCTCAGATTTATTATATCCCAAAGCATTAATTATCTGAACAGTGTTTGGTTTTTCAGCGTCTTTTCTCTCTCACTCCCACTTCCTCTCCAGTATTGTGTACCATGATGCAGCTTTCCCATTATTTAACCGCTAACCCCATTTTTGTCTACCCCCAATTTTTCCCACAATTCCTTGTGTCCTTTCCCATCCATCGAACTTCTTTGGGAAAAGACTTCTTTCCACTCCATTGGGGGTTGATGACTTGTCACCATCATTGTTTTTTTTTATTTTTTTTTTTATTATTGTTTCCGAGCTGTTTGGATGGAAATTAGACTTGAGTTTAATGTTTTAGGTATTATTTGATGCTGTCATAGCATGGTAGTCAAAGCAATACATATATCAGGCCTTCCATTTTCTTTTTGTTGCTCTCTGTTGGAGACGGTCCACCTTTTTGTCCCTGTAGTCGAACCTCAATTGATGGAAGAGCAGTTTTTCATCAAACAGACATTAAGGACAATCTTACATCACACTAAACCAGTTGAGCTTGTTAGTAGTTGAGCTTTGTAAACCTTTGGGGAACACATTTCAAAGGAAAGATAGGATTTGGTGGATTGTAGTATGGCAAATTCTCTTCACAAACGTCTGGGAATCGGGATTAGCCGAGAACAATGACCATTGTGCCATAGTTGGCGTGTTTTGACGGTGTACAAAAGTGTTTTTGACAGCTAATATTTGTCTTTTTGCTCAAGCGACGGGTCCAATCATATCCACTTCACCTCTCCTCTTTTCTTCTCTCTTGTTTTTGCACATGTATTCACGGAAAGCATGACACAAGACTCCCAGCATGACCAATAAAATATTGATGTGCTGCCCTGTACGTGTGATCAACTATATTGTCGTCTTTTTCCAAAGAAAGACGTGATCGACTTGTCAGGAAATTGCCTAGTCATTCACGAGGCGTCCACTGCACCAGACACGAAGAGCGATAGCATCTAAACTTCAATGCTATTTTGAGCTTCTTGGTATCTGGGTTAAAGTCAAAACTGTTGAGTACGTCCTGTTTTTCAGTTGTGTTTAAATGGTTTAGACGAGGAGGTACATAGAGTTTCTCTGGCAAAAGTGTTTGCAGCACGATGGTTACGTATGCCTTTTTTAGTTTTTCTGTCACGTTTGGGATTCGTTAAATTGGTTTTCCCTCTCACGTTTGCTTTTGTCTCATTTTAAGACTACTTGGAAGATGATAAAACATCAAAAAAGCAGAACTTTCGCCACTTACAGAGTCCGCGTGTGATTCAGAGAACAAGAATGCACGAACGTGATGCAGAAAAAGAAAAGCAGAATGGAAGAAAAGGGCCACGTGTCATGGGAATGATAATGTATGCATCCTGTAGAGCTGGAAGCTCGTCTTCTGTGGGAACGAAGCCCTTTAGAAAGTCCTTACTTTTCCAGAAGTCCTTCGAGACCTTCGCAGATCTTGTGCGCCTCAGCTATTTTCACACCGCTTCTCGATGTAGATCCGTGCGCATTTGTTTCTTCGTTTCATCAATGCTTTCTGGGTTTTTTCTCACTCTCTGTGTCTCTCCATTGAGCTCTACAGATCACATTGCAGTCCTATCTTTATCTTCAAGCCATTCTTGACGCAAAGAAGGTGTTTGTGACGGACACAGATGCACGTTGAGGCCGCTTTGTCCTACTCTTCCAGACTCCTTGATAAGGGCAGAGCGACGGCTGCTGGTAATGACTGTGTCACTTCCTTTTCCTGGTATCAGACTGCTCTCTGCCACCCGCAGACCGCTACTTTTTGCTTCCACGGCCTAAATTAGCGACCATCTTGCCCTCTGGAGCTGAACACACACACACACACACACAAAGCCACACACAGACCAAGGAGAACAAACAGAGCTGTCTGACTCCTGCCAAGTTGAAAATGCATCTGAAAATGGCTTTTTTGTCTTATTCAGTGAGTCAGTTACTTTGAGTACCCTAATCATCTATCTAAGATCTGTGGGAAACCAGAAACTGCAGCTCAATTTTATCACTGCGTGTTAGCTCTTTACAGTGTTTTGTGATACATTTCCATGCGCATATTAATTGTCAAATTTTAAATTCATTTTTGGCCTTTTTTTTTATGGTGTTTGGTAAGGCAAGCATCACTATAACTTTTGCTCCATGTATTATACTTAAGCAAAATATCTGTCACTTAATAAATAAGCTTTTTCGTTTTAATGCATGTTTGTTTATTTACTAATATTAATTTGTATAATTTAAAATGTTAAAACAGTTATTTTGTATATAAAAAAATTAACTGCATTTAACAAGTAATAAATGATTTAATTTAGTTTGTTATTTCAAGACACTTAATGCATTAACTCATGTTGACCAACTGAACCTTATTGTTAAGTATCATTGAAAATTTCTTTTAAATATTTCTAATTTTGTTCAGTTTGGCTATAAAAATGCTTATCCTGTCTTTGCAAATCACTGAAGAAATCATGTAAATTCATTAGTCTGAAGTAATTAATTAATCATATTTTGTTGCAAACCTGAATAATGTATAATGCATTTATAAAAGTGGTTTTAATGCATTAATTATGTCTTGTAATGCAGCTTATAATGTATTGTACATTCTCATGAATAATTGTAACCACAGTTAAATAACACTTATCAATTGATTGTTGGTATGATTACCTCTTTATAATGCATTATACATAAAGGCTTTAAGTAAAGAGTACTCATGAATTTCAGCAGTGTGCGGCATGTTTTGAAAATGTTAATTGGGAAACATAATTTAGAAACAACAAATTTTATTTAATTTAGAATGTTTTGAAATAGTAGCTTCAAATTTTCCACCTTTTTGCAACCCTACTTTTTTTGCAAATACTCATTTTTTAGACTCAAATAGAAGTATTGGAGTCTACCATATTAGTATTTTAAGTGTTTTAATGTCTGTGTGTGTGTATATGTTATATATATATATATATATATATATATATATATATAAAAAATAATTTATTTCCAGTAAATTTTGGAAACATTCCAGAAATTGTGGAAACTTTCCAGGATTTTTTTTTTTCTAATCTTCCAGGGATTTATTGAAAGTTTCCAGAAATTTACCGGAAATTTTCCACCCCTTTGCAACCCTAATTACAAGGCCAAACGAACCCCTAATATTTAATAAATGCTAAATTTAGTTTTTACCTTTTTTAAAAAAAGTTTTGTTCAGGCACTGTTAAAAATTACAGCGTTCCTTCTTTGTGTCCGACTCTCAGTAGGGAAAGCATTGCTGTCAAGCGTTCTGTGTCTTTGGTTTTGAGTAGCTGATGTTATCTGGTGCACTAAACTAGTGTCACAAATTTCACGAGCGTCACAGAAACCAGTCAAACCTTTTTTTAGTTTACTTTTAAGACAGGAAGTAGATAAACAGAATCCAAGCCAGGTTTTCATCCGGAGTTCGCTGCCAGTACAGCACTGTCATGTCTATTTATATAAGCTCACGCATTGATGTTTTATGTCTGATGAATTGATAAGTGTGTGTTAGTGGTCGTGAATCACTCCATTCATAAATGAACATCTGTGGCGTGGCAGATGCTGTTGCTCGGAGGACAGATGCGTTGGAATTTCACTTTGCGAGTGATTCACAGCCAGACCGATGAAACTCATACGCAGGAATGAAGATTGGCTGCATTACACACTGCCAGTTCACTATATCTCACAGAAATATTGATCTGTCACTGCAGACCACGAGGAACGGTGCTTTATGAACTAGTACTGGGACCGTCTCAGCTGCTGGATTGGTGTTTCATTAACTGCTTGAGTGCATGTCACTCAGGGAATTGGCATTGTTCCTGATTTAGGAACCTCTTCAATTAGTTAATGACTTTAGTAAAAGGAGATGCTATGTTTATAGTCAAAATGAAATAAGAATTATTTACATATTTGCTAAAACACAGTCTTGGCCTTACTGTTAACTTAAAAGTCAAAATGATTCATTAAAATTTATTGTAACTTGCTCCGTCTCTTAAATGACTTTCCTTACATCACCAAGCTCTTATTTATTTGTTTATTTAATATATAAGTTCTCCCCTTTAACTGGCTATGTTGCATCCACTTTTCACAATCCATTCAAATAGCATTGTACTTAATTTGTTTTGTTGAACATACGGTTTCTCTTGGAAATTGGAAACTGCATGTTGACTTCAGTTTAATGCAAATGAAAATGAGGTTATGGCAGATAATTATACTTTAGTTGTGTAAATGAGTAGTGATTGCTCAGTCAACAAAAGACATTGAAAGATGTCTTTCCACATTTCACTTTCATAAAACATGCATCACGTAAATTAAGATGGTGAAAGTACTGTACTTCCTCTCAGCCCAAAAATGAATATTTGCTGAACTTTTACTTTGGGGAAATTTAAGATTACATCAATTGCTCCATATGAAAACATCACAATAGTCCACACGACTCCAGTCCATCAGTTAACATCTTGTGAAGTGAAAAGCTGTGTAAGAAAAAAAATCCATCTCAAGTCCGTGATTCATAACACTTCCTCCAGCGAAAAAGTCCATCTCCTGTTGTCCTCACATCAAAATCCACCAACGTATTTAGAACAATTTGGACTTGTAAACGGGGCTTAATCTGTGCATATTTCTCAGTCACGGTGATTGTTTCACTGGAGAAGAGCAATCAACAGTTTGAAGTTAAAAATGCCTTGATGGATATGTTTCTAACAAACTTGCAGCTTTTCACTTCACAAGGCATTAATTGATGGACTGGAGTCATGTGGATTATTGTGATGCTTTTATCAGTTGTTTGGACTCTCATTCTGACGGCACCCATTCACTGCAGAGGATCCATTGGTGAGCAAGTGATGTAATGCTACATTTCTCCAAATCTGTTCCAATGAAGAAACTTATCTTGAGGGTAAAGAGAATTCCTTTAAGTATAGAGCCCACTCCAAGTCTATTAGAAGGGCAGTTGCTACATATGCTAACTGCTACTGTGCTCATAATTCAGTTGTTTTCACTCATAGTTTGCTTATTTCTCATTTTTTGTACTCGTTCCTAAATGCACTGTTAACTAGTTCTTCGAATTCGTCTCTGATACAGACACTGTCGCTTAATGTCAATAATTGATAGTTGAGTGCAGACGAGGTGTTGAAGGCTCTGTGTGTGTGTGTGTGTGTGAGACTTCCATAGAGAGAGAGAGAGGGCAATACATTCCAGATGGTGGAATGATGAGGTGGGTTTCACTGGAACGTTAAACATTCCCAGGGATGTTTGCAGAGAGAAATTCTTCCTTGACTGCGAAGCAAGCATGTTTCATTTTTATCCGATCCCTCCCTCTCCTCTTTCTCTCGCCATCTCCCTTCCCTCTCTTGGATTCAGACCGTCGCTATCATCACCTGCTGCAACTGTTCGAAACCGTCACACAAGTCTCTTTGCTTTTCCTGACACACTGGCTTGATAAATTTCATTTTATTACTCATTTATAAAACCTTTTTAAAATTAGAATTGACTGTCTATATATATGTACATGTGTGCTCACGTGTGTGAGTTGAGGAATAGCCGTGGTCGTGCCGCAGACAGAATCAATAGCAGTCTCAGTATGGGTGTTTCTGAGTCTGTTTGGATTTGCTAAGTAAAGTCTGCAGCTCACCTGCACATCTACATTTTCTCAGCCCTTTAACCTCCTCCACACACACACACACAGTTATTCTTACCGTCTCAGCTTTCTTACATCTGCAGTGGCGAAGTGTTGTAGTTTTTGTGTGAATACCTCAAATGTTGTGCTCCTGCTCTCTAGTCGCCCTTCATTCCTGTCGTCGCATTTTCTGGTGCAGTCTGTCCTCTCTTTTTAGTTTTTCATCTCAATCAAATGTCTGTCTGCCCTCGTTTTCTTTTTTCTTTCTCTATATATATAACACACTCAATCTCTCTTTCGTTTTGTAATAGTGATATTTATTTCCTGATACTTTTTTTTTTTTTATTATTTATTTTTTTTTTATTGATCAATATTGCATACATATCAGTTGATATTGGGTATTTTATTGCTCATGCTCATCTTCCCGTTTTTATTTTTATATGAACTTTTCCTGCTGTTTAACGCTCTCTTAATCTTAAAAAAAAAAAAAAAAACTAAAAATGTAATAACTCTGTTAAATGTAATCTTTATCATATATCTTTTTTTTTAGTGCTGTCAAACGATTAATTGCATCCAAAATAAGTTTACATAATACGTGAGTGTGTGTACTGTGTATATTTATGTATATATAAATACACACACGCGTGTATATATTTAAGAAAAATGTTACATTTCTATATTAAATATATTTATATATAATATAAATTATATGAATATAAAGACGTAAATATTTTCAAAATATATACTGTATGTGTGTATTTATACATTAAAAAAAATACGGTACACGTATTATGTAAGCAAAAACTTTTATTTTGGATGCGATTTAATCACGATTAATCGTTTGACAGCACTAATCTTTTTATACTGTTCTTTATAATGTTGAGATGCATACATTCACTTTTATCATTTAATTCGAATGATTTCACTTTTTAATGTTTTATCATCTTTTTATTTATACAAAATATAATTTTAATTTAGGACATCTATTGGTTATCGGCTCAGCATCCCTACTTCTATCTATCTTTTTGTCTTCTTCAGTCTCATTTCTCATTGTAATAGTCTCCAAATTCTCCCAGTATTGTGTCTGAGACTTTTAAAAAAACACAATAATTAATATTTTGAAAGTTTTATCTGTCACAAACAGGGCATTTCTCACCCTTAGTCTCTGTTATGAACTTCAAAAGTTGATCGTTTTGCTCGTGAACGCTTTTCAGCTTTGTTGCTATCCGTAAGTGTTCCTTGACCTCTTGACATTCTCACAGACGTCAAAGGAAGAATAAATATCTCCCTGGAGTTCCCTGGGGTATCGTATGGGAAGCTTTAAACCGTAATCTCTTGTGTTAACTGACAGCTCAGGCCAGTTTGAAGTCAGAAGAATTTTTTTTTTATTTATTTATTTTTTTAAACTCTTGAGTTATTAAGCTGAATGTAGGCCAGCAGTGGGATGTGGATCAGAGATTTTTTTTTTTTACTTTGCATCTCTAATACATTGTGAGCTTGATCTGGGAGTGCTGAGCACCGTAAGAGCCATGCTATGGATTTAAACATTTTCTCTGCGGTTTGAACACACTGAGATCCTAAAAATACAGACCTCGGAAATTAAAAACATATCTACCAGTATGAGACCTAAATCCTCCTGGACTCATTTTGTGCACTGCAGAAAATCATTTTTATTAGTCATTTTCTTTAACGTACATAAAATAAATTTATTTGATGAGCAAAATTGCATAAGATGTTAGTATTTGTTTTCAGAGAATGTCTTGAATTAGGTTAATTGTACTTATCACATTGGCAAATTGTCTCGTTTGAAGTATAAATAATTAATTAATACATATATTTTTTTATTAACTAAAAAAAATATCAAGGGGATATGAAGTAATTATAAAAATATATTAAAAATAGCTTAATTCAAGAGATATATTCTGTAAAAAAAAAATAAAAATAAAAAAAAAATAATAATAATAATAATAATTAGCTGTTTAAATCAATCTTGTTTTAAGGATATTTCGATTTTTACTGGAAAACAAAAATTGCATTCTGATTCAAAACTCTGTTTTATAACGTAAATCACTGTTGTGATTTACATGTTTGGCAAATATCTATTTTGATCCAAAACGTCCAAATAACAATGTTTTCTTCTCTTTTTCTCTCTACAGTTCTGTGCGCAAAGAACCTGGTGAAGAAAGACTTCTTCCGTAAGTATCCGACCTTCATAATTACTAAGAATGTGTTTCTGAAAGCGCTCTATTCCTGTCAGCATATCTCAGCGCAGTGTTTTAGCAGAGGCTCATCTGTTAAAAGTGTGCAGAGAGAGATAAGTGCTCTTCCCCCACGAGACACCAGAAATGTGGGTCAGTTCGGGGAGACAAAGCAACGGCTGGTTGACACATGTATACTTGCCTCGGTTTCTCTGCCTCCACTCTCTGTACCCTGACAAACACAAACAACCAAGCCTACATCTGAATCGCTGATCAGATATCAAAGAGAGAGACAGACGGTGTTGGGAGGAGGGAAGAGAGAAAAAGAGGAGAAAGTCAAAAAGAGAGTAGCAAAAATGTGATGCTGGTAGAGGAATGAGGTTTAGCAGACTGTATGTGGTTAAATTAAGACTACAGTCCCTCTGCTCTTGTTTGTAAACCTGCATGCATGTCTTTCCCTTCCTGCTCAGCCTGCAGTTGAATTCATAATCACAAATAACAATATAGAAAATAAAAGTGAGAGGAAAAACTGTATTTTGGGAAAGTGTTTGTTAGGAATAGAGATATACTAATATTATAATTCTGGCCCGTGCTGATGTACTGAGAATTCATTTTTTCTTACAACAGTGCATGGCCAATTTTAGATTAGATTAGAACTAGATTAGCTAGATTTGTCTCATAAAAAATAAAATGATACATACTAAAAGGTAAAATGGCAAAAACCGTAATCAGATCGTTAAAAACTGTAAAATGTAGCAAAAAAAAATACAATTTTAGTAAATAAAATAATACTTTAAAGCATTTTATCATAAGGCTGTAATGTAAAATGTGTGACATTTTCAAAAAAATTAAGGGACCTTCATACTTTCCGAATGCACAGTAAATAGTATATATTATTGTGTGAGAGTAACACAGGAATCGAACAAATTACTTGATAGTCACCATTTCCTGTATTAGTGCATCTGTAGTATTTGGAGTTTTATTATTTTTGGACTCTGCAACATTTGCAGGTTTCAAATACATTTCAAACCACATTAATTACCTTGTATTCAGTGCTGTCTTCAGTTCCTGCTCGGAAGTCTCAGTAAACGTTGTTTGTGTATTTTGCAGGACTGCCAGACCCCTTTGCTAAGGTGGTGGTGGACGGTTCAGGACAGTGCCATTCGACAGACACAGTGAGGAACACGCTGGACCCCAAATGGAACCAGCACTATGACCTGTAAGAGCTCTTCCTGCTCTGATTGCATTCAAACACACAGCCAGTGTCAAACGTTGATTCCCTTTGCACTGATCCCAGCTCAGTTTAAACCTGAGACAATAATGTTTAGATACCAGAATCGAGAAGACCACCACTTAGAAGCAGATCTCATTTTGAAACACATGGTCATCTGTCCACTTGTTTGAGTCTTAGAGATTTGGCTTTCAGCGCTGCAGTTCTTTTCTGTTGGAGCTTAAGAGTGTCAGACTCTGTCATTAGATGCCTCATGTGTGGTTCATTTCGGCCATTTTTCTGCGTGAGTCACCCAGAGCGATTGAGCCTGTTTTTGACATCACATTTAAGTGTGCTTATGAATTATGCTTTACTTACAACTGGGTTTAAAACAAACAAACAAAAAAAAAAAAAAGAAAGAAAGAAAACAAACAAATCAAGCCAGTATGCTTCCATAATATGGAATATTCAAGCATTAAAGAATATTCTGCCATTGTTTTATTGCCATCATGGTCTTTCAAATCTGTATAATGTTTTCTTCTGTGAAAAAAAAGGATATTTTGGAGAATGTTTTTCCATACAATAAAATTTGATCCTGATTTTTTTTTTTTTTTAATTTTATTTTATTCCAAGCAACAGAAAAGAAAAAACACACTATAGAAGTTGTTCAAATGAATTGTGTAATGTATTTCAAGTCTTCCGAAACTATACTTTAGCTAACTGTAAGAAAAAACTAAATTGATTCACTTCATCCTCCCCCAACCTCAACATCTCTTTTGCATTTCTGTATATTATGCATGTCACACTCAGGAACCAATGCCGCTGTGCATTACCGACGTGTAAACCTAGCATGACTGGTCTTCAAACAGTATATTTGAATTTACACAATTGAGATTTGAATGCTGCGATGGTGGGGAAAATCGCCAACAAACATAGTTTGTGTTGACCACTTTTATGGTGCGTTTTTTTTCCCTTGTTTAAGCTCAACATTAAAATGACCAATTTTTTGTATGGAAAACATTTTTTCAAAATATCTTTCATTTCCGTTCAAAATTACATGTTCATCCAAAGAAAGAAAATCTTGATTGGCATGACGGTGTGTAAACAATGCTAAAATTTAAAGTTTGTGGGTGAACTAACCCATTAACATGCACTTTCAAATAAGCCCAGGGTTTTTTCTTGAACCGGCGGAGTACGATTTCTTCCAATCTCTTCATCAGTGTAGCCCATCAGTAAAGCTCCCTGCATCCTTCAGGCTTTGAGGATGTAGGTCACCTCCTCTGGAGTCGACGGCTCTATCTGTGGAGATCACAGGACAGATTTCCATGGGTGTAAAATCCCATATCCTTTCGTTATACCGTACACTTCTAGCTCCATTTACATTTTTTAAGAGGTATTATCTCCAACTACGAGTATCAACGGTTTCACTGCATGGAATAAAAATAGAAACTTCCCCTCCACACAGGCTTGTCGCTTTTCCCACAGACCAAAAGTAAAACTTAAGAGAAGATGCAAAGCACTAAATACCGACATACAAGGAAAGGCCGGCAAAAAAAAGGGGGAGCAGATTTCCAATAGTTGTCCCGTTCTCATGTCACGCTGACAGTCAGCAGCTAGAGGAAGCACACGTCTCCGTTTGTTTGGTTGCCATGGCAACCGTAGACTAGCCCTCACCCCCCAGGACAGCCGTCGAGTTCGCCAAACATGTCACGTCTGTCAGCGGAAAATAGACCGCCGTTTCCACAGCCCACCCCGCAACCCGGAATAATGGGTGTGGAAGAGAAAACCGAGGAGATGTTGCTTAAATCCTACATCTGAAATACTGAGGGATTTCTGTTCGCCATCTGGGTTTTAATAAGTGCTTTGAACTCAAGTAATAAGTTAGTAAATCTGCGATTCCTGTAATGCACATCACAGTTGTCTCCTTGTTGGCAGGAAAAACAGTTGAAATGTTCCCATTGTTGAAAGGTTATTGAGCTGTTTGGTAGTTTTGTTATTTTCGTTGAATGTCAGGACTAGCAGAATGTCAAAATCATTTAATGATGAAAGATTGACAGGGCTAAAAACCTCCTAGGGCTGCATTTTGAACTGGAAGATAACTGCTAATGTGTAATGAACAATAGCACAGAAGAAAAACTTGCTGATAACCGAAAACAGTGCCAGCAGAGATTAACATTTATATTCATGCATTTAGCAGACGCTTCTATTCAGAGCGACTTGCGATAGAGGAATAAGTAATAAGGTTAAAACATTTACCTAGATGTGAGGAGACTTAAAAAACGAAAGCAGGAGAAGATGCGCTAGATATTTAGGCCAGAACATCAGTTATGGGAGATGTTTTCTGTAGAAATTGATTAAAAGTAAGGCAAAAGAAACAGACTTTAGGAAATGTAGACTTGTAAAGAGAACAATACACAAACACAATGCTAAACTCTTGAATGACTAGTCCTTAAAACCTGGTTAGTTAAGTGACCTGCTCGTAATATATAATGCTTTGTCAGTGCATAAAGGCTGTTTCTCTTCTAAAGCATATACAGGTGCATCTCAATAAATTAGAATGTCATGGAAAAGTTCATTTATTTCAGTAATTCAACTCAAATTGTGAAACTCGTGTATTAAATAAATTCGGTGCACACAGACTGAAGTAGTTTAAGTCTTTGGTTCTTTTAATTGTGATGATTTTGGCTCACATTTAACAAAAACCCACCAATTCACTATCTCAACAAATTAGAATATGGTGACATGCCAAATCAGCTAATCAATTCAAAACACCTGCAAAGGTTTCCTGAGCCTTCGAAATGGTCTCTCAGTTTGGTTCACTAGGCTACACAATCATGGGGAAGACTGCTGATCTGACAGTTGTCCAGAAGACAATCATTGACACCCTTCACAAGGAGGGTAAGCCACAAACATTCATTGCCAAAGAAGCTGGCTGTTCACAGAGTGCTGTATCCAAGCATGTTAACAGAAAGTTGAGTGGAAGGAAAAAGTGTTGAAGAAAAAGATGCACAACCAACCGAGAGAACCGCAGCCTTATGAGGATTGTCAAGTAAAATCGAATCAAGAATTTGGGTGAACTTCACAAGGAATGGACTGAGGCTGGGGTCAAGGCATCAAGAGCCACCACACACAGACGTGTCAAGGAATTTGGCTACAGTTGTCGTATTCCTCTTGTTAAGCCACTCCTGAACCACAGACAACGTCAGAGGCGTCTTACCTGAGCTAAGGAGAAGAAGAACTGAACTGTTGCCCAGTGGTCCAAAGTCCTCTTTTCAGATGAGAGCAAGTTTTGTATTTCATTTGGAAACCAAGGTCCTAGAGTCTGGAGGAAGGGGGGAGAAGCTCATAGCCCAAGTTGCTTGAAGTCCAGTGTTAAGTTTCCACAGTCTGTGATGATTTGGGGTGCAATGTCATCTGCTGGTGTTAGTCCATTGTATTTTTTGAAAACCAAAGTCACTGCACCTGTTTACTAAGAAATTTTGGAGCACTTCATGCTTCCTTCTGCAGAATGTGATTTTCATTTTCCAGCAGGATTTGGCACCTGCCCACACTGCCAAAAGCACCAAAAGTTGGTTAAATGACCATGGTGTTGGTGTGCTTGACTGGCCAGCAAACTCACCAGACCTGAACCCCATAGAGAATCTATGGGGTATTGTCAAGAGGAAAATGAGAAACAAGAGACCAAAAAATGCAGATGAGCTGAAGGCCACTGTCAAAGAAACCTGGGCTTCCATACCACCTCAGCAGTGCCACAAACTGATCACCTCCATGCCACGCCGAATTGAGGCAGTAATTAAAGCAAAAGGAGCCCCTACCAAGTATTGAGTACATATACAGCAAATACTTTCCAGAAGGCCAACAATTCACTAAAAATGTTTTTTTTTTTTTTTTTTTTATTGGTCTTATGAAGTATTCTAATTTGTTGAGATAGTGAATTGGTGGGTTTTTGTTAAATGTGAGCCAAAATCATCACAATTAAAAGAACCAAAGACTTAAACTACTTCAGTCTGTGTGCACCGAATTTATTTAATACAAGAGTTTCACAATTTGAGTTGAATTATTGAAATAAATGAACTTTTCCACGACTTTCTAATTTATTGAGATGCACCTGTACCTCTGTTAAAATCAATTTGTGGTTGGTAGTTATAGTTGCTAAAGTAGTATTAGTAAATTTTCAAACCAGTTTTTTTTGTTTAAATTTATCTTTATTTTGTTGTTTGTTTTTTTTCTGGTTGGAGGTCAATGTTGTATAACTGTCTTGAAGTGGGAAAATATAGAAATTAATTGAAGCAAAATTAGTAGTAGCTATAAGTAGCCATAATCTTGTATTCTTATTTATTGTATTCTTACTTGAGTGGAGTGGTTTTGCTTTAAACTGTCATTAATAATACACTTTAAAGAAACAAGATTTTAACATTATTTTTTGTTGGATGCCTTGCCATATGGCAATGATCAGGCAGATAAAGGGGCTATGGAAGCTCCTTAGTTGGAAATAACATTGTAATATTCCAGTATTTCTGAAGGATCATGTGACACTGGAGTAATGGCTGATTTAAAAAAAAAAAAAAAAAAAAAAAAAAAAATTCAGCACTGCATCACAGAAATAAATTATATTTTAAAGTATATCAAAATAGGAAACCAATATTAGAAATTGCAATAATATTTCACAATATTACTAATTTTATTTTTGATAAAATAACTACAGCCTTAATAAGCATAACAGACTCCATTAAAAAAAAAATTACAAAAAAAATTAAAAATCTTAGTGATCCCAAAGTTTTAAACAGCAGTGTGTGTGTGTGTGTGTGTGTGTGTGTGTCTCTAATTGATGTGTATGTTCACACATCATTTTACTTGAGTATTTCGGTATGTTTTCAGACATGTTAAATGAAGAATTTCCCTCAAAAGAGTTTCAAAATTAATACAAAGATTACATTTTTATAAGCTTGCAACATATGCTTTAAACTAGATTTTAAATTAAAATATTGTCATTGTATTGGACATCTATTTGTTATTGCCCCATTTACTGAGGAAAGGTTGTTGGTGTTTCCTGGGAAAGTTCAGAAACAATCAGTGAGGTTTGATGAAGGGTTATCAGAGAAACCTAAAATGCACTAAACCGTAATTATCTGTGGTTAAGTGTTGACAGCGTAGGTTTCGGTTTATTGTTTTGCCTTTTGTTTTGTCCTGTCATCCTTTGGTCTGGTTGGGTAACTTGTTGCTACAAGCTCTTGTCTGGTATAAGTAAAATTTGTGTATAAGTAGTACTGTGCATAAAGGCTGTTATGAGCTCAGACTTCAGAGCTGTTTTTTTTGGCTCTGTAGACGGTTGATAAACGTTCTCCAGATCAGAGAGAAGAACTCTTGATTGTTTGGGTTTGGTTGAACTCATTCTGGTGAGAACATCCACACAGTCATTGGCATTCTGTCGTCTTGTTTCTTTCATCCTACCCCGTTTTCTGCCCTTTCTCTCTTTACTCCTCTACCTCTTCGATTGGTTTTCAGTCCAAACAAGGCCTGTTGCCCAGGGATTCTGTTCCATTGGCAGGCTTACAGAACGTTCAGACTTTGCTTGGACATTTTTTGACAGCCTAGCTCCGTTTGATGTCCAGTTCTGGAGATGTTTCTGTTCCACGAATTTAAGGGAATCATTTGTTTTGTCTAACGCCATGCCAAAACATTCAGACAAACCAGCTGAGTTTTATGTCGGACTTGATGAAATGCATACGGCGGTGAGGGAACGAGAGAGCTGCATGGGATCGCTTGAAGTTCTTGAGCTTCTTTGTTAGTTTTGCTGAAGGCATGAGAAGATTTGAGGTGTTTTTACCTCAAAAGTACCAAACAAAATTAGACACAGACGTCAATGAAGTGAAAACGATCCCAGTTCTCTTTGCATTCTTACTACTTCTTGTTTTTCCTAATTACGATTTTCATCTTCATCTACTTCCTTTGTCACCTTCTTTGTCTTCACAATCTTATTCCTTGTCGCCCTCTTCCTCTCCACCTTCTTCATTGTTTTCTATCTACTTTTACATCTTTTACATTATCTTCTTCCTCTTTGTAGTCTTCTTTCGATTGATGGTTTTTTTCCTCTTCATCATCTTGCTCTTCATTTTCATCTACTTCCTCCTCCTGTCATCATCTTGCTTTGCTTTTTAATCTTCCTCTGTTGCTTTTTCATTGTCTTCATCTTTTTCGTTCTTCTTCCTCATCTTCATCTACTTTGACCTCCCTTGTCACTTTTCATCTTCCTTTTCCATGTCGTCTTCCTCGCCTTTCTCTTCTGCTTTCTTTTTCTCATCTGTCATTTTTACCTTCTTTGTCATCTTCCACTTTTTCTTTGCTGTCTTCCTCTTCTTTATTTTCATTTACTTTATTTTCCTCTTTGTCGTCTTGGTTTTCTTTCTCATCTTCTTCCTCTTCTAAGCATGCCATCTTTCTCTTTTTCCCCCTCATCTTTGATGTCTTTTCCTGTTCTCTTCCATTACTTCCTCTTTGTTGCCATCTTGCGCTTCTTTGTCATCTTTCTCTTCCTCTTCAGTATTAATTTTTCTTTCATCTTCATAATTATCTTCAATGTTTCTGTCTTCCTTGTTAGCCTGTCATTTTTTCGACATCATCTTCATTGTTTTTTAATGAAGTCCTCATTGCTCTACATAAAACAGATCTTCTTCTCTGAGCCACTGTGTGTAATCATGTTTCATAATTCATGTTCTAGGCAAGAACCATGGGCTGTCGAGACTGATATGCTCAGAGTCTGGTTTGCTTTAAAGGAGACATGATAGAAACTGTAGAAATCTGACGTCTCTTGTTATGTCTTCAGGTATATCGGGAAGTCGGACTCCATCACCATCAGTGTGTGGAACCATAAGAAGATCCATAAGAAACAGGGAGCGGGATTCCTGGGATGCGTACGACTCCTCTCCAACTCCATTAACCGACTCAAGGACACGGGCTGTAAGTGTGTGTGTGTGTATATGAATGGCTCAGAAACGGTCTGTTAGTATGTGTAAAACTGGCTCAGACAGATTTTAAGTGTGTGTGTGTGTGTGTGTATAATTGGCTCAGAGCGGTTGTAAGTACAGGTGCATCTCAGTGAATTAGAATGTCGTGGAAAAGTTCATTTATTTCAGTAATTCAACTCAAATTGTGAAACTCGTGTATTGAATAAATTCAGTGCACACAGACTGAAGTAGTTTAAGTCTTTGGTTCTTTTAATTGTGATGATTTTGGCTCACATTTAACAAAAACCCACCAATTCACCATCTCAACAAATTAGAATACTTCATAAGACCAATAAAAAAAAAAAACATTTTTAGTGAATTGTTGGCCTTCTGGAAAGTATTTTCATTTACTGTATATGTACTCAATACTTGGTAGGGGCTCCTTTTGCTTTAATTACTGCCTCAATTCGGCGTGGCATGGAGGTGATCAGTTTGTGGCACTGCTGAGGTGGTATGGAAGCCCAGGTTTCTTTGACAGTGGCCTTCAGCTCATCTGCATTTTTTGGTCTCTTGTTTCTCATTTTCCTCTTGACAATACCCCATAGATTCTCTATGGGGTTCAGGTCTGGTGAGTTTGCTGGCCAGTCAAGCACACCAACACCATGGTCATTTAACCAACTTTTGGTGCTTTTGGCAGTGTGGGCAGGTGCCAAATCCTGCTGGAAAATGAAATCAGCATCTTTAAAAAGCTGGTCAGCAGAAGGAAGCACGAAGTGCTCCAAAATTTCTTGGTAAACGGGTGCAGTGACTTTGGTTTTCAAAAAACACAATGGACCAACACAAGCAGATGACATTGCACTGGACTTCAAGCAACTTGGTCTATGATCTTCTCCACCCTTCCTTCTGACTCTAGGACCTTGGTTTCCAAATGAAATACAAAACTTGCTCTCATCTGAAAAGAGGACTTTGGACCACTGGGCAACAGTCCAGTTCTTCTTCTCCTTAGCCCAGGTAAGACACACAAGAGGAATACGACAACTGTAGCCAAATTCCTTGACACGTCTGTGTGTGGTGGCTCTTGATGCCTTGACCCCAGCCTCAGTCCATTCCTTGTGAAGTTCACCCAAATTCTTGAATCGATTTTGCTTGACAGTCCTTATAAGGCTGCGGTTCTCTCGGTTGGTTGTGCATCTTTTTCTTCCACACTTTTTCTTCCACTCAACTTTCTGTTAACATGCTTGGATACAGCACTCTGTGAACAGCCAGCTTCTTTGGCAATGAATGTTTGTGGCTCACCCTCCTTGTGAAGGGTGTCAATGATTGGCATCTGGACAACTGTCAGATCAGCAGTCTTCCCCATGATTGTGTAGCCTAGTGAACCAAACTGAGAGACTATTTTGAAGGCTCAGGAAACCTTTGCAGGTGTTTTGAGTTGATTAGCTGATTGGCATGTCACCATATTCTAATTTGTTGAGAGAGTGAATTGGTGGGTTTTTGTTAAATGTGAGCCAAAATCATCACAATTAAAAGAACCAAAGACTTAAACTACTTAAATAAATTCAGTGCACACAGACTTAATACACGAGTTTCACAATTTGAGTTGAATTACTGAAATGAACTTTTCCACGACATTCTAATTTATTGAGGTGCACCTGTATATGTACTACAATGGCTGTGTGTGTTAAGTGGGCAAACTTTAAATAAAACGCACAGCAACAATGTTTGGACATAATAATATATCTTACTTTGGCTGAAGACCACTGTCTGTCTCAGGTAGAAGACGTCCTGTTATTTGTGTGTCACTTTACTGTCGGCTGCACAAGAACCTGTGTTTTTTGCTGGTGAACTACAGTAAATCAGTATGTTTAGGGTACAAGTCTGTCTGGCTGCTTTCCAGCCCCATGCTTTTGTTTAAGACGATTTTAAAAGCAGGCTTTCCCTAGAAACCCTCCAGCTTGACCACTGTCCTGGATAAGCACAGGAAACCCACAGCCGCTCCCACAGCTGGAAGTGATTCAGTTCACCATTTCCTGTTGCACCCCTTCTGTCTCTCTGCCATCATTCTTTCTCTGTCTTTTCTCATTCTCTCTCTTCTAGGGCTGTGTATTGGCAAGAATCTGGCGATACGATACGTATCACGATACAGGGGTTGCGATACGATATACTGCGATACTGTAAGCAAGGCGATATATTGGGATATTTCTTATTTTAGGAATAGGATATTTTTTAGGAAAGCTGTCATTAAGAACACACCACCATATGCAAACCTTAGCAAAAAATAAATTAATTAAAAATTGTTTAACCAGAACACACTGGGATCTGCGTTTGCAATAATCAGTCCCTGTAACATTCAACGTTATTGAACCACTTTTTGTGCAGTACGAGTAAAGGGGGAAAAATTCAAGTGCTTGCAGGATTCTTTAGTTAAATGTATATGTATAAAATGTATTTTTTAAAAAGACCAAATGTATTTTTAGACTATGCTTTAAAGGTTCACAGTTTAAGTTTACAATTGTGACAATGTCATCATAACATTTTGATCTGAACAAAAAATTACATCTGCCTAATATCAATGAAAAATAAAGTGCTTGCAGGATTCCTAAAGAAAACAAAACAATTGTAAAACAAAATAAATGCAGACGTTGAACATTCTCAGAACCTTTCAACTTGGATTTCACAGGTTTTTCAGTTTGTATTTATGTTCTGCGTGGAATCGCAGAGACCGCGACGCGAGTACCGCCCCAACTGCACAAAACGCCCCCAACACGAGAGAAAGCTGCAGCCGCGAAGCGACCCTGCTGCTCACTGTGCTTTGTGTGAAGGCTCTTCAACACGGGACACGGCAAGTGGCGGAACCGAGGCGGACATTACCACAAAAGCCCAAATGACGCCACACTTCAGCTTTGTACACCGAAACAGAAACTGGAACAATTCTTTCATCCTCCATCACTGGCAGCAAACTAAATTAACGCTAACATTAGTGGTGTGCCCTAATGCTAGTATTTCCTGTCACTGTTTAAGTTCAGAGATGAAGACTGCTATCTAGCAGTCGGGATATGAACTCAAAACTAAACAACTGCCATGAATCTTGTATGATTTATTTATTTATTTTTTTTAATATCGATATTCCGTTTTTGAGAATTGATACAGTATCGCCAAACAAAATATCACGTTACTCGCCTGTATCTATATTTTCTTACACCCCTACTCTCTTCATCTGTCTCCTGTTCACTCTGTCAGTAAGAATCATGGTCTTAAATAGGAAATTATTTTATAGAAATTTTGTTCTTAACCTTTTTTTTTTTTTTTTTTTTTTTTTTTTTTTAATATATAACATAAATTCACAGAAATATCACATTTTGCTTTTCCTTTTCATTTTCATCTATTTCCTCTTCCTATTTGTCACAATCTTCCTCAACTTCTTTCTCTTTTTCTTGCTTTATATAGAAGTATACATTTCTAGCTATCGATCTATCGATTATAGATATATTGAAATGGTTTCCATAATTTATAAATTTCTGTATATTTGTATACATATGGTAAATATGCAGAAATGTGTATCTAAATTATTTTATATATATAATTTTTTTTTTTTTTTTTTTTTTTTTATTTCTATACATTTCAATGTCTATATCTGTTTCAAGCTAATATATATTATTACATTTATTTTTATTTTTTTTCCAAGTTGAAGATAAATTTGTGAGAGCCGTGTGTGAAGTTTTTGACTATCAGCCCAATTTTGGCTATTTTATATTATGATAAAATTATAAGCTGCACAATGTACCAGTGACCCCTGTATCAATATCTGTCGATAGTACAGGGTTTTTTTTGTTTGTTTGTTTTTGTTTTTTGTTTCTTATTGTGATGAAAGTACATGAAATGCATGATGTACTGCTGAATTATTATTAGATAGTTTTCATAATCTTTTAGTAAAAAAAAAACAAACTTTTTTTTTTGGTTATCGTGACTGGTCTGGTTAATTATTTTTATTAAAGTATTTTGTAATCATTTCGGCTTATAGGAAATAATGGCAATTCAAAAATCTCGTATCCCTAGTCTTTAGTAAAAGTTACATTCAGCCATAAAATCATGGTCATCATTCTTTGCAGGTGTTTGACCATATGAGGGGGTTTACATGTGAGTGGAGTGTGTTGGGATGGGTGAATGCTCCTCCAGCCCTGTTTAGTCTAGCTGTGCATCCTGATCTGACTGTGTGTGTGTATTTGTGAGAGTGAGAACAGATAGTGGCCTCTCTAATGTCTGCAGGCTACTTGTTATTCCTGTCTCCCTCTTTCCGGCAATGACAGAGAGCCCCAGCGTGTTTCTGGAAGCGTCTCACTCCTATCAGCACATCTACAATCTGAGAGGAATAAAGCAGCCTCTCTGTGTGTGTGTGTGTGTGTGTGTGTGTGTGTGTACACACACACACACTGATACAGAGCGCTGCAGTGTATGTGACCTCACACATGAAATGTGGAGCGTTTTAGGCTATTTTTTAAGTCTCAAATGGTTCACCGAGCGAGGAGGTCAGAGGTTATGACACAAATGCCATACAGGCTCTTTGGTTCTCAACCTTTTTTCTTTTTCCTGATACTTTTTTTTTTTTTTTTCTCTCTTTTTTTTCTCATTCATTTACAGATCAGCGTTTGGACCTGAACAAGTTGGGGCCCAATGACAGCGATACCGTGAGGGGACAGATAGTAGGTGAGTCACAAGCTTTACTCGTTTCAAGGAATTGACCTGTCAGGAATTTGCCACATCTGCCATTTATCCCGTGAGTCACACCATCTTCAAAGCTTGTCGTTAATGATGGTTAAACCCACGCATTTAACTTCGACGCCCTAAAAATGTCCCTGGGTTGGGAGCAAAGGAAGAAAAACGTGCTCATTCTATCTGATTTATCTGTTGCTCATTCTATCTGATTTATCTATTTTGCTATTACGTTGTGATTTTGCTTTCATGCTCTCGAAGAGCCGCATTGTTCCTTCAAGAAAGAGTTTTGTGGGGTGGTGATGTATTTGCGCCCCGGGTTGCACGTCCCATGGCCACACCACAGTTTTTACAAGCAGCCATTCATCAGAAGATGAATGCTTTCCCATGGCCAAGAGTTTCAAACAACCCTCTGATATGCCTGTATGTTTTCATGTCATGTCAAGATTTGCGTCACATATGCATTTTGATGAGTCATATGAATGTAAGCAAGTAGTTATTAACCCCAACCCTAAGGCGAGCTTTACTATTACTATAGCTTATACTAAACACTTAGAACAAACCCCTAACCCTAAATATATATCTTATTGCACACTATTTGTATAAAAATATGATATATTTGTGTCTGCCAATAATAATAATAATATTATTATTATTATTATTATTATTATTATTATTATTATTATTATTATTATTATTATTATTATTATTGGGTTGGGTTGTTTAATTGATGTTTTTAAATGCATTATATTATTAAATGCATTATTTTTTTAAATTGATTTTTAAATTGATTAAATGCATGATTTATATCTGTATCTGCAAATATTGCTTTTATTTTTTTACCTTTTTGTTTTTTTTAAATCACTTTTTCTATTTAAAATGTATAATTTATTAAAAATGCCGTATCTGTATGTGACCATATGGTTTGGTTTTTTTTAATTGATCTTTTTAATGCATTATTTTATTACTTTTTTTTTTATGTGTGATCTATATCTGTATTTGCCAATATACTTTTTTTTTTTTATGATAAATTATAAAACGGTCTCAATTGGTGTCCTGTATGTTATTTTTTTTATTTTTTATTTATTTTATTTTTTTTAATTGATCAGTTTTCATAGTGCATGGCTATATCAGTATGTAATAAAATTACACTTTTGTATGATTCAAAAACACATGCAAACATACACCCCAAAACAGCAAAATATCTATGCTATGCGTGTCACTCATTTTGACATTGCTGTCACATTGTCTCTGTCAATCCATGACACACGAATCTATCACAGATGGGACTCATCTAACAGCCTGTTTATGTGTGTATGTATCAACAGTTAGTCTTCAGTCCAGGGACAGGATAGGCACCGGAGGGCCAGTCGTGGACTGCAGTCGTCTGTTTGACAATGACCTGCCTGATGGGTATGTGAAATGACTCTTTAAAAGCAACTAAATGAGTACTTAAATGTAAAAGTGTTTAGCATTAACAGATACTGAACAGTAGCAGCCAGCGTTCTTATCCAACCCCTGTGTTTGTTCCTGCGCCATGTGCGTGTGTCTGTCTGTCTGTTTGTTCGTCTGTATGAATGTCTCTTTGTGTTCTTTCTGCAGCTGGGAGGAGAGGAGAACTGCATCTGGCCGGATCCAGTATCTGAATCATATCACACGCAGCACCCAATGGGAGAGACCTACCAGGTGGGGTCAGGTTTTCTTTGTTGTAGTCCCAGTTCACTTTTTATTTATTTTTTTTTTATCATCTATTTTATTTTATTATTTTTTATTATTTTACTTTTACTTTTGTTTTATTTGAATTTATTTGATTTAAAAAATATATATTTTAGTTATTTGTTTTATTTTGATTTTATTTTTTATTTACATTTTTTCTCATTTTATTAATTTTTGTTTATTTTTTAAGTTTGGTTAGATAACCAAATGGTTTTGCAGACTGAAGCAAAGTCTTGTAGGATAAAGGCATTTTGGCTTACCCCAAATTACTTTCCAGGTCATTGGGTTTGAGGTAGTTTTGCTGAATAGGAGAGTGATTCTTGTGTATGTGTGTGTACCCATGTGCCGCACAACAGGAAAATGTGCGTTGGCCACATCTGTCGTCTTTGCCATCTCAGACACTGACCCAAATTTATCCAGAATACAGCTGAAAGATATAAAGCTATGTCGAGGAGCATCCCCACTTCATGAATTTTTAAGGAAACACTCAACCATAAAGACAAAGAAACATTCCAGGCAACATTCCAAGACGAAGATCTAGAAAAAACGCTGGTCTGGACTGCGTTTCCCAAACGCTTTGGTCTCTACGATCTACTTATGCTTACGATGCATTTGGGAAACTCAGCCCAGGACAGCGTCTCCAACATAAATTAATTTGCCTCAAATAACAGAAGACGTGTGAAAATATTTTTTCATTGAGTGTATTTAGGATGGATAATAGGAGTTGAACGACTTCAGATTATTCAAAGTCGACATTTATGTGAAAAAAGTCGAGTCAACGTCAACAAGTTGCTGATGACATTTCATTTATGATCATTAATGAACAAATAATCCTGAACCTTGAGCTGAGACTCGAACACCTTGTGGACAGCTATGGCATATGAGACAGCGCTGACATTGCTCCTGTAACAGCTCAGTTATTTTGTCTTTGGGTCATTATATTTCTCACAGATTTCTGCTCGTTCTAAATCAGATTCAGATAAAGTAGCATAGTAAAGATTACATTTATATGAATTAGGGATGCACAGTATTGGATTTTTTCCGATATGCCAATATTTTTCAACTCTTTTTGGTCGATTGCCGATATATATATTTCCTTTTGTTTGGAAACAACACCAAATCTTTCCTGTGTGGAAATTATAAGCAAATTATTTTTAATTTTGGTTGTTTTTAACAAGAACTTTTGTTAGAATTAAACAATGAAGTTTTTATAATGACAGTACATTGAAGCTTTGAAAATAACAATAAATAAACTATATATATCAATCGCTGCATTTGTTTTTTCTCAGAAAGATGCAGTAGTAACCTTAACATTTTATTTTAAGACTTAACATTTGTAGATGGTCTAAAGCAAAAGAGTTGTAAAAATTCTTGACTTTGAGCTTTTTGAGCTCATAATTTTTTTTTTTTTTTTAATATAACACATTACACCATAATGAATAAATCGGTATATATAAAATTATTTAATTTACAAGTGTCATGTTTGTGAATAATTTTTATTTTTTTTTATTTGTTTTTTTTTTAAATATTCATGGAAGCTATAGCTTCTGATCTTTTTTTTTTTTTTCAAAACATACTCATGATTTTGACATCAATTACTGCTTTATTTAATCAGAAACAGTCTAAATGTTATTTGTGTATTTTACGTTCATTTTATTAAAAGTAGGCCAACAGCGCCCCCTACGGAATTAAAACTCCTTACTGAGCGGGCATTAGGACCAGGGGAGGCTGCCGCTGCACCTGCTATTACTATTTACTCTTATCATACACCGATCGTTCTGTACATGCATTCTCAGTTTAAATGCAGCGATCCAAAACTGTGAATCCAATCACCATTCAGGCAAAACCTTGCTTCAAAAATGAGTCACACTGCTGAAGTGATCTAATCGCTAGCACACCCTGAGCACATGTGAGTCAATCTGTTCCTCTTGTCGGCAAGACATATCGGCATAATTTTTCATATCGGGCCGATGCCAATATGTACATTTAAAACCATTATCGGCCGATTCCAATATCGACCCGATAATATCATGCATCCCTAAATGAATGCATTAGTGTGAGAGCGATTGCATATGTGAAATTCTATCTGGCAGCGTCTCTCTCTACAAAAAGTGAAGCTATGCATTTTAGTTAGTAAAAAAAAAATGCTGTAACTTTTCAGTTTCTGAGCTATATTATTGAGAAATCACAGAAGTGTTGACAATACATATCCATTCTGCACTACTGAATGATTCTGTGCGCGCGTGATCTGCACGAGCTAATGTTTGTAGCCTATGTGTGTGCGTTAAGTCCAATTTATACTTCTGCGTCGAACCTACGCCGTAGCCTACGCACAGGCCTGCGCCATAACCTACGCCGTACCCGACGTGCACCTCTCCAAAATCTAACAGCACGTCAATTCTACGCGTACCGCAAGTGCTGTGATTGGTCTGCTAGAACCCCTCCCTCCGTATGCACTTGAGTTTTGTGTGCGTTTATGAGCACTGTAATATAGTTTAATGTTACACCTTCTCATTTAAAATGAAACAAAGCAAAGAACAAGTGTCTTATCATTTATTATACTACATAGCATTATACATCACTAGTTGTCCGTGACAAACAATGTTGATCTGCCGTGGTACACGTCCTTGTGGAGACTGAAAGAATGCCATCTTCTCCTGTTCCGTTGTTGTCTCCCTTTTTGTAGTTTTAAATAATGATTTAATGATTTGATATTTATTTGCCGCCGTCTCGGCTATGCTTCTCCGACGAGCCGCTTCTTCTTCGGCTTTTGCCGTGGTACTGCGGGTTCACAAGCAACATGCCCATGGACACTGCGGACTAGCGGTCCGCATGTGTACTGCACGTCGACACGGACGACGACGCAGAAGTATAAATGAAAACCGACGCACAGCTTACGGCGTAGAGGCTACAGCGTAGGTCCGACGCAGAAGTATAAATTGGGCTTTACAGTGCAGCACCGCATTAAATTAGAACGGCGATTAACTTATCTGTACAATACACTAATACATGCATTCTCCCGTTCAATTTCGAGCATCCAGATGGTATAATCTCACGTCTTATGGAGCGCTTAGAGTATGCATTTATTTGTCATTTTAACTGTGTAAAATCGTAGCATAATTTTTGACTTCAAAGATTTATTATTCTGTTGCGCCCTCTATAGGACTGGCGATTAATCAACTTCAAGCTTAAATGGGAAATCGGATGCCCATTTTCCACAAATTGATATGATTCTCTAGGGTCTTAATGAAAAGTCTATAACATAATTTAGTTAAAATTTCTCAATGGTAGTGTAAAACAACACCCATTTTAACCTCTCAAAAACAGTTGTTCACAGCGACCCGTTTTGGTGCATGCTCTTTAAATGCTAATGAGCTCTGCCCACCCCGCCCCTCTCTTGCGTGGGGTGACGAGCTGTTCTCTGAGAGACGGTAAACTTTAGCTGCATTTAGCCGCGGAACTTGCAAACTTGGCACATTATTAGGAAAGGCGATTTGCAAAGATTAATAAAAAGCCTCATACTCATTTCTTTTGTAGGTAAAGCTGTCTCACGAATGATTCGCACGAACATAGACGCATTTAGGTAGATCGTGGGGCGCATTCCCTTCAGAAACTAAGGTAATCCACTTCGTCTTCAGTGGCTCAGATGTCAGGAGTAAATGATTGCTTTGTTCATTATTACATCCAACAACAAAACACCTCAATCGCTTAGGAGCTACTCCTGCTCTGGTGTCGAAACAATGGCGGACTGATGACAGCTCACTCAGGGCTGGTCTAAGCTAAAACACCAGTGTCGATCAACAATCGTTGGAGGGGCCTGTCAGTGTGACGTCACACAGCCAAGCATCTGAGAATGGCTTGATTTGAGAAAGGGGATATTATTTATAGGGATTAAAAAAAACACTGAGTGGATCATTATCATTTATCATTATAGGGTGGTTGTGTACACACACTGCCAACACACACATTTATGTTCAAACAAAATGTAAAAGTGAATTTTGCATCTGATGACCCCTTTAAAGCGTCATGGCGGAGCATTAATGTAGAGCAAGTGAAACAAAGCAAATGCACACCTATAGAGGTGCAAGTTGAAGGAAAAAATTAAATCAATTGGTAGAGAACAACTGCACACTCACTTAAGCATAGGCTGTTTATTATAAACAGCCTATGCTTAAGTGAGTGTGCAGTTGTTCTCTTCCAATTGAGAGCATTAATGTAGACCAGGGATCCTCAAATCTGGCCCACGAGATCCACTTTCCTGCAGAGTTTAGCTCTATCCCTAATCAAACACACCCAAGCATGCTAATCAATTTCTTCAGGATCATTAGAAAATCACAGGTAGGTGAGTTTGATCAGGGTTGGAGCTAAACTCTACAGCGCATTGGCCCTCCAGGGCAAGATTTGAGGAACCCTGAAGTAGACTAATCGATTAGTCGACTAGTTGGTACAACCCCTAGTGCATAAAATGCTAGCAATAAAATTAGTCAATCTGTCCTCTATTTTATTCCAAAAACACCCATATACTCTTTTGTTTCTACTCTACAGTCTCTATTTTTCTAGTCTTTCCCCTAGACTGTGGGGATTTGGTTCAATTCAGCCATAAGCACGTTAGTGAGGTTAAATGTCGACACTGGGCGACTAGTCCTAGTGTGCAGCACGGATTACAATTCACAGCCACTGAAGCTCTTGAAACATCATTTTGGTTCTGACGTTGCTTCCAAAGGCTCAGATGTGTTGAAACGGAGTGGAACAGAGGGAATATTGAATGCAAGTACAGGCTGTGTTTATGCACTACATGATTCAGCACTCTGTCCTCGTTCGGTGAGCTCGTGTTGCCAGCCGTTTCACGGCTGAGCTGCTGTTGCAGTTAGATGTTTCCACTTCACAATAACAGCACTTACGGTCGACCTGGGCAGCTGGAGCCGGACAGAAATTCACTCCCTTCTTTGGAGAGGTTGCAGGTCTGCGACTTTGTCATGTTGAAAGTCACTCAGCTCCTCGTGGCTCTGCTTGCCAGTGTTTGTCTACGGAGACCGCAGGGCGCTGACACAGTTACATTATTCATTTAGTATCCAAAGCAACTGTACATTTTGTACTACTGAGATTTGAACCTCACACCAAAAGGTCACACTATTGTGTGCTTGGGTTTCCACAACTAATACCTATTTGTATTGTTTTAATATGAATCTGTAAACCAGCAGAGCAACCAAATTGTTACATGAGCCTGCATAAACCAGCCTAAGATGATTTGCTGGTCTTAATCTGGCCTGTTGGCTAGTTTTAGAGGGATATTCAGGCATTTTTCAGCTGGTGAAGCTGAGTGACCGATGCAGATTATTTTTATTTTATTTGTTTTATTATTTTTATTTTATTTTTATTTTTTTGCTTTTTATTATGATCTTACTTTTGTTTTACTTCTGTTTTTATTTTATTTTTTGATTTTTGCTTTTTGATTTTACTTTTTATATTTTATTTTTTTTATTAAAATATTTTATTCATTTTTACTTTTTAATTTTTAATTTATTTTAATTTATTGTAAGTTTATTTGTTGATTTTGTATTACTTTTATTATAATAGATTTTTTTTTATAAATATTTTTGTATTTTGTTAGAGGTGCAAATGGTTTGCAAACTGAAATAGTCTTGTAGGATCAAGGTATTCTGGCTTGCCTAAATTACTTTCCAGGCCATTGGGTTTGATGTAGTTTTGTTGAATAGGACAGGCTGGTTTTAAAGGGATTTTTTTTTTTTTTTTTTTTTTTTTTTAGTTTGTCAAGCAAATCACCAACTTAGCCATTCTCTCTGGGAGACCATTTTAAACCAGCTAAGATCAGCAAACTAACGTTTGGCTGGTTTTATTTATTTATTTTTTTGGCCAGCAAAGTCCAAACCATGTAGATAGGGCCATGGAAATAGACTTCAGTTTGTAATTTCAGAAAAAAAACTCAATCTGGAAACTAGAAGGTGTTTTCAAGAACAAGAACTGTTTACTAAGATTTTACTCACATTTAGCACACACTTTTATTCAAGAGACACAAAACTTTGTATTCAAAACTGCCTGGGAATCGAATCCATGACCTTAAAGGGATAGTTCACCCAAAAATTAAAATGTGATGTTTATCTGCTTACCCCAAGGGCATCCAAGATGTAGGTGACTTTGTTTCTTCAGTAGAACACAAACGGAAGATTTTTAACTCAAACCATTGAAGCCTCTGTCATATAATGTCAGTCAATGGGACTTACGGCTTTGAGAATCAAAAAAAAAAAAAACATACACAGACAAAACCAAATTAAACCCTGCGGCTCGTGACGATACATTGAGGTCTAAAGACACGAAACGATCGGTCTGTGCAAGAAACTGAAAAATGTATCATCACGAGCCGCAGGGTTTAATTTGGTTTTGTCTGTGTATGTTTTTTTTTTTTTGTTTTGTATTTTTTTTTTTTTTTCTCTCAAAGCCGTGGGTACCATTGACTGCCAATATATGACTGACAGACTGCAATGGTTTGAGTTAAAAATCTTAGTTTGTGTTCTACTGAAGAAACAAAGTCACCTACATCTTGGATGCCCTGGGGGTAAGCAGATAAACATCAAATTTTCATTTTTGGGTGAACTATCCCTTTAAAGTTGCTAGCGCCAAACTTTCCAACTATTTTAATGTAGTCTGTTGTCCTTCGTGTTCTCATTTCCTCTTTCACATGCACAGGCCTGCGTCTGAGTACTCGAGCCCCGGCCGGCCGCTCAGCTGCCTGGTGGATGAGAACACGCCCATCATGACACCCAACGGGGCAGCAGGCGTTCCTGTGGATGACCCCCGGGTGCAGGAGCGGAGGGTTCGCTCTCAGAGACACAGAAACTACATGAGCAGAACTCACCTACACACACCGCCCGACCTGCCTGAGGGATACGGTTCGTTCTCTCACACACACACACACACATCAGTTCTTCCATTAATACTGGCCAGCTTGCAAAGGTCAAAAATACACCCTGCACACACACATATGCACTTGTGCTGGAAATTTGTGCTGCAGCAGGAGTAATTAAAACGTCTCTTGAGCTGTAGAAAAGGAGCTCGTCTGAAATATCTCCGTGCCGTCAGCGCCAGCTGCAGGGTCAGACGGGTGACCTGGAAATCCCGCTATGTCGGGGTGTGTGTGTGTGAGTCCGTGGAGAGATTCAGAGGGCAGAGGTTATAGACAGAGGTTAAACAGAGCTCTGTGTGCTCTCCTCTGCTCAAGTAGCTGAATGTGGGTCTGTAGACATGAGATGCAAGACTTTGAGATGGGCTGGGCGATATACACTATATTGCCAAAAGTATTGGATCACCCCCTTCTAATGAACAGGTTTGAGTACTTTAGTAATTTCCATGAGTACAGATCTTAATGTTTAAGCATATAATGATGTTCTAGGGAATTGTGTGCTTCTAATTTTAAAGCAAAAGTTTGGACAGAACCCTTTTCTATTCTAACATGACAATGCCTCTGTGTATAAGGCAAGGTTCAAAAAGAAACCGGGTTAAAAGCTTGGTTTAACTTTAGTCACTGACAAAACTATATTACTATTATATAGTAGAATGTACTTTTTATTGTAATAAACTTATATGTAATGTTTTAATAAATTACATTATTATTTATTTTTTTTTTTTAAGGATTATCATGCAACCAAGATATTTTTTCATCCATGTTTTAATTTATACAGTATATAATTCTGTAAATAAAAATGCAATGTGTCATAAATTAATTGTTTTAAAAGATTGATTAAATTGTTAATGTTATGCGAATTACTTTCATTAGACAACATTTTTCAGAATAACTTTGTATTAATTGATAAAACACATGGGGTCCTAAATTAAAAGGTAGCTTATTCTGTGGAGTTTACTTGAAAAAGTTTTTACATTCATGTGAAATGCATTTTCTTCCCTATTAATAGTATGAAATGTATATCACGTTAAATATCAGTATCAATTAATATGGGAGAAAATATATAGTAATATTTTTTTGGCTTAATCTCCCAGCCCTACTTTGAGAGTTTATTGGATGTGATTTGACTAAATCTGTGACTTTATCTCCACCACACAAATTCATGATGCTCTGTCCTCCTTTTAACTCCAGCAGATTCATTAAAGAAAGAAAAGCCTTATATGGAAGGTTAACACAATCTTTGTGGTTTTGTGTTCACATTTAAAATGAATCTTCTTGTTTATATTTAGCCATTATTTTCTCCTAATGTGGATTCATTTGTGTGATGCGGTCATAGTTTACAGTCATGGATCAGATGCGGTGAATCAAACTGAAAGTGAAAGAATGAAAGTATCACGACTGTACACAAGCAAGCTCATAAACAATGATTGTATTCGAGCCTCTTGTCATTTTTTTCACATTGTGAATGACTGATGGTGCCCCCTGGTGTTTGTTCACAGAGCAAAGGACCACGCAGCAGGGTCAGGTGTACTTCCTGCACACGCAGACGGGCGTCAGCACATGGCACGACCCCAGAGTGCCCAGGTACCTCCTTTACCTTTTTACATGTTTATTACTGTTCAAATTATTTCACTTGTTTAAATTCTATTGTACGCTGGATTTGTCTGGGAACTTGTGCCTTGTCCTAACCAAATGCGATGCATGAAGTCATTTTTAGTGACAAAATCAAAACATTAATTTGTAATATACAGCTATTGGTTTTTGACCAATGAGATATTACCATTAGCGAAAAATGCCTCTAAAGCTCAATGCTGTTAACTGGTTTGGACAAAAACTGAGAAGACGTGAACTTGGAGAAACTTGGAAACACTATATGCGGGGACCGTTTATCCAGTATTTGTGTAGGCAATGCTGGTTGTCATTTATCCGAGCGCATGAACGTGATTGAAAAAATGAGGGTGGGCTACGGGTTATTTTTCTAGTCTTTTCAGAGTTGACATTGAGCATTTTTGCAGTCCTCCACATTTCTTGCTCTGTTAGATTGATGATGTTTGGCAGAAGCCTGAAAGCAACATCCCTGAAGTTTGTTTTGTCTCTTTTATTTTTTTTTTTTTTTACTTTTTCATTTTGATCTTTGTATTGTCTTCCCCTCCACACATTTACTTGAACTTCAGTCTTAGGAGCATGTTACAATATAGTTAAGCTATATGTTAATGCTATTTTATGAATACTAGGCATTTTCATTTCTACCAATATCATTTCCACTATCAAATCATGATTATCGTGATATAAATCATTTTCACAATTTTCAAATTTAAGTTTTAAATAAGTTTTAGGTTTATAAAAACTTAATTTTAAGTTTTTTATATTAAAAATAATTTTTATAGTTTTTTTTTTTCATAATTTAAGTTGTCTTAAAGACAAAGATAAAAATCTACGCATAAAGAATTTAAAAATGTAAAAATGGTGAAATTTTACATGACTTATTTTTATTTAAATAATGCAAGCAGTGAATCCAATTTGTTTTGATGAATGAACATTTTCAAATATTAATAAATTTAATGTGTCCTACATATACAGTATAGAGAAAAGCAAAAAAAAAATAAAAATAATAATAATATTAAAAATCACCTCTGTAACCTGAAACTTACTATGTTGATGAATCAGCTAAAGTAGAAATATATCCCAGATGTTATGTGCATTCATGCACATTATGCATCCCAAATGGCTCTGACATTATTTGAAATACTGTACTTAATTTAATAATATTATAACTATAAAATATAATTAGTATTATAATTAAAATATCCTCAGAATTTATCATCTCAACAAGGAGAAAACTCCCGTTCTGTGTGCATATATTAATATTATGATCATGTTGATTTTATGATTACAATAATCATATGTATAATCATATTCTTAAAATGAAACTAATAATTCCTCTCCGCCTCTCTCTCTGCAGGGACCTCAGTAATGTGAATTGTGAGGAGTTGGGCCCATTGCCTCCAGGCTGGGAGATAAGAAACACAGCCACCGGACGAGTGTACTTCGTGGACCACAACAACCGGACCACACAATTCACAGACCCGCGTCTCTCCGCTAACCTGCACCTCGTCCTAAAGTGAGTCACACTCAACATCATCAGAAAGAACCAGGCGCCATTTCACCTAGAAACTACTAGAGACAAGAACTAGCCGTGCAATGTGCATAACGTTGTGGTATTGCTTAAGTCTCATCCCATCGTGTTTCATGTTTATTCCTACAGTCCCAGTCCGAATGGCTCCCGTGGTGCCGTTGAGGCTCAGAGCAGGTAAGGAATTAATTGGATTCTCTGCAGTCGGAGCATTTTATCTCTGTTTTATCTGCGTGCGCGGGTGTGCGTGTGAACCAGAGGAATGCATTAATGGGGAGAGATCGAGTTTCCCTTTTCCTGTCCTGACAGATCAAAGGACGTGTCCCACATTCCGTCTTCCCACTTCATGTTCTTGCAGTAACCAGAATATTCGGTGGAGTACGGCACGCATGGGTGAAATCTCACAAGTCGGGGAATATCAGTTCAAGTAGGCGTTGCACCTGCATAGTATCTTTTCATAATGTAAAGCATCTACCTTTCAACCAGGATGTTTGAACTGGGATGGATCAGTATAGCTTTTTCAATGAGCATTGGAAAAAAACATTAAATTAAAAAATAAGGTAAATATGCACTGTGAAATTAGGGCTGTCAAACAATTAATGATCGCATCCAAAAAGTTTGTTTATATAATGTGTGTGTGTGTGTGTGTAATGTGTATATTTATTATGTATATGTAAATACACACACATGCATGTGTATATATTTTACAAATATTTGTGTATATGTATACATGTTTATATTTTATACGTAAAGAGAAATATTTTATATATAAATACAATTTTTTTTTAATATATAAATGCATGTGTATGTATTTACATACATATGTAGTAATATATATCATAATATATATAATAAATATAGACGGTACACATACATATATTATGTGTAAACAAACTTTTTTTGAATGCGATTTTAATTGTTTGACAGCTCTATTTGAAATTCAAACCTCTGTTAATCGACCAAGCAGGAATAATTATCACCCAAAAGGTATAAAATACAGTAAAACAAATAAAGATAAGGTAAAAATTTAAAAGATAAACAAGGTAATACTTTTAAAGATAAAATTTAAGATAACAAATAAAGTCAGAATAGTGAGAAAATATTACTCCTATAATAATTTATGTATGAATTATCTATTAAATAATGTAAGTAGTGAAGCCAATTTTCTTTTATTTGGTGGATAACATTTAAAAAATATTAATATTATATTTTAAAATACAGTACTTGAATAATAATATTTGAGAACTTTTACCACCAAAATCATTGTTATTGTTTTATATATTAGATATTTTTACATTTTTTTCAGGTTAAATTTAATACTACATAACATGTATGACTCAGACATGCATGATATGTGTAAAAAAAAAAAAAAAAAAAAAAATTAAATAAAAAAGAGGAAGAAAGAAAAAAAAGAGAGAAACAATTACAAAAAAAATAATGTAAACATGCCTTTTTTTCATAGGTAGAAACAGTCTTCCATACAATAGAGCTAATCTTAAAATGACAAATAATGAACTATTGCTAGTTTTGATAAGCTTTTTGACAAGCTTTTTTAGTTGATGTTTTTCACATGAATATGTATATGTAATGAGATTATCCACTGTTCACAGCAAGTCTGAAATTTACTGAAGCTTTAGGCCAGCACACACTTAATTATTTCCAAAATTATTTTCTAAAATACAAAATCCCAAATAGCTATGAATGTATTGCAGATAATAGAGCAACAAAAGTGTGCAATATACCGCAATATAGCTTTGAATAATTATAAAGTAGACAGAACCACAATGTTAATTACCTAGATTTCGATTTGATATCACATTGCCATGTTTACCACACTGAGATACCAGACCTCAGTCCGAGCAGATCATTTGCATTGAGACGTCATCCGTCAAGCGAACGAACTGTCAAGGCGAGTCAGTCTAAACGTTCCTGGCGGTGCAGTAGTCTCACTTTTGGAAAAGGCATCAGACAGATTATGTGGATATCTGTTGAAACATCTGCCTTATATCAGTGCAGAAAATCTCACCTCTCTGTCATCAGGCAAAAATCCTCTCTGCTGTGTGCTTTCCTCTCAACCTTGATGGGTTTATGATCTCACGATGAGTCGGTAATTTTAAGTGCGTGCTGGGAGCTTCGGATGGGTGATTGTGGCTGTGCGTGTGTGCATGCTTCAGTTGCTGTTGTCTTTTGATGGATCCACCCTCTTGATCCACATCCAGCATTTCAAGGATCACTAATGGTCACTAAAGGCAAAAAAGTGATCCAAAAATGTGCTATCTAGGTGTTTCGGTAAATGACATGAAGCTTGCTATTCAAAAATATATTAAATATACAATTCTTACAGATATTAACTGGAATACATGTCTTATTTAATAAAAATGTTTTCAAAAATATATTAAAAATGCAATTGAAACAGATATTAACTGGAATACATGTCTTATTTAATAAAAAAAGATGTTTTCAAAATATATTAAATAGGCAATTTTATAGATATTAACTGGAGTATGTCTTATTTCGTAAAAATTTTTTCAATTAAATACATTTTTATTAAAAACTAAAATTAATTTTGGTATTTTTTTTTTTTTTTTACAATATAACATACAATATAAATATATTTGGTATTTTTATAATAACATACAAAAGTCTTTAAAAAGGCTGAAATTCTTGTAAAAATATATATCCGGCACAAGTTATTTGGTATAATCTTTATTATTTATTTTTAAATGTAAGTTTGAAGCTAGATGAGAGGTGAATAAAATAATAAAAATATTTTATTTATTAATGAAATATTATTTATGAAATAATAAGATTTGAAAAAGTCATTGTCACATGACGGTAGTGCTGTCAAACGATTAATCGCAATTAATCGAATCCAAAATAAAAAAAATTTTGTTTACATATATGTATGTGTACTGTGTATTTTTTTAATGAATATATAAATACACACACGCATTCATGTGTATATATTTCAGAAAAATGTTATTTTTATATTAAATATATTTACAATATAAATTATATGAATATAAATATAGACATGTAAATACATGTCTATATGTCTAAATACAATATATATACTGTGTGTGTATTTATATATACATAATAAATATACACAGAACACACACATTATGCAAACAAAAACTTATTTTGAATCCGATTAATCTTTAGACAGCACTACATGACGGAAGCCATATGTTGTTCTGTTTTATGCTATTTTGCTCTCTTTTTTTTTTTTACTTTGTCAAATGGATTAATGTTGTAAAAATAATAAAAAATGATAATTATAACAAGAAAAAAGGAAATTAATTAAACTACCTTTTAAATATAAGCTTAAAACAATTTTTTTAATTAATGATTGTGTATACACGTATTCAGGATGTATGAAGAATATTTATTGCTTATTTTCTTGATAGTTAGCTACTGCAAAAATTTTGCTGACATTTCTAAGAACTTGTTTTAAAATAAATTTCCCCTTTAGATCTTCTCGGATATCCATATTTGTCATACCCATGCATCAAAGTTAGGATAATGCACCTCAGGCTGTTTTTACAATGCAGCAGTAAGAACCCATCTAGACTGATTGTTTTTACATTGATTCAGATTCAAACCAGATCTTAGAGCAGTTACTGTAAGTCCTTAAATGCAGTATGAAGCAGGAAAACTGCAGGCAAAGAGAAGTGAGCTTCTGCGTGTCAAGGAAAGCGAACGGGAGGAAGGGAATATTTGAGGAATGTGGGTCACGTGCAGACAGCGAACGAGTGTAAGGAGCCATGTCACATGGATAAATATTAAAGAATGTGTCTCACTCCATCTTTATTTGTCTAGCACTGAAGTCTTTGCTCAAGCAGCAGCATTGGTTTGCAGATGCTACATCGTTTGACATTCTGTAATTTAATGCAGTGACATTTAAACATGTCCGGTGTTTTGGGCCGATTGTGTATTCAGCATTATATCAGTTCAGGACCATGTTGGAGCTTGTGAAGTGAACTTGTGTCCTCATTTCATGTATTTGGAAGCTCTTTTTTTTTGTTGTTTTTTTTTGTTTTTGTCCAGTGCTGCTGTGACAGATACCTGTGAGTTGGCACTGAAAGGGCGACGCTGCTCTGGCATCGGGGTGAAGATGGGGTCAGGCTGCAGTGTTTGTGTGCATTTGACAGAACGTTTCATCTCGTTTTAATACTCCGTTTCTCTTTTCCCCTCGCTCTTTCTCCGCAGTCGTCCCGGACAGCTGAAGGAGCAGGCTCAATCTGTCATGTCTCCCGGAAATCTCCCCGAGGACCCTGAATGTCTCACGGTGCCCAAGTACAAGCGAGATCTGGTGCAGAAACTCAAAATCCTACGACAGGAGCTGTCCCAGCAGCAGCCGCAGGCGGGACACTGCCGTATCGAGGTCTCGCGTGAGGAGATCTTTGAGGTGAGGCCCTGGATTATTTTACCTGCAGGAAATTCATTTAAAATCTTTAAGAAATTCTTTTATTTAGCAAGGATGCATTAAATTGATCTAGTGATAGTAAAGACATTTTATAATATTACAAAATATTTCGATTTCAAATAAATGTTCTTTTCTACATTTTATTCATCAAATACTCCTGAAAAATAATTGTACACCATATCAACCAAACAACCATTGTAGGCAAGTAGATTCAAAATGTTTAGTTTTAAAACTGAAACAGTAATAATCTAGTTAAAAATAATAACAGCATGTTTTTCACAGTCTTTCTCTAAATGAACACTAGGAAAAATATTGAATCTTATTTGTGTTTGTTACAAAAACATTGTAATGAAAAGCAATATTTACCTAGAAATATATTACAAAAACATTTTAATATATGAAAGATATCAAATAGAGACTTCTGTGAACTTTTTGGTGGTGTTGCAAATGAATCATTAAATCAGAGTTTTGAATCAACTCATTGAAACAGGCGGTTTGATTCATAAAAATGAATCTAACTTACCAACTCTACTGCTGTTTTAGCTAATGATGTTTAAATCAGAGACACTATTAATTTCATCTTCAGTATTTTTGTCTTTTTTTAGTCTGTTCCTTAAGTATTTTTTCATAGTGATCTAAGAAAAAAAAACATGTTTTATGTTCATTGGCAAATGAAAAAGTGAAAGAAAAAGCATAAACCTTTCTAAATTGAATTAGATTCATCTAGTTACATTGTTTCTCAAGTAAATGTATAATGTTTAGATATTTTTAATGTAAAACGAGACTAAAATACTAAATAGTTTTAGTAGTCTTAACATTTATATAATCGTGAGTCATCATTTATGTGGCACAAGATCAAATCCACCTAATGCTCTTTTTCTACCATCCTGTTCCTGCCTCTTCCCAAAATAAATTTTATTTTCTCTCTACTCCATGTCTATTCAATAAAGAGTCACGTGGCCAAAATAAATAACTCGCATTTTTTCATTTCGTTGGGCCGTTTTTGTTTTTTTTTTTTTTTTTTTTTTTTTTTTTTTTTTTTTTGTTGTTTTGGGTTTTGTTTTTTTGTTTTGTTTTTTGTTTGTTTTGTTGTGTTGTGGTTTTTTGTTTTTTGTTTTGTTTTGTTTTTTGTGTTTTTTGTTTGTTGTGTTGTGATGTGGTGTTTTGATTTGTGTTTTGTTGTTTTGTTTTTTGTTTGCATACTCCTCTCAACCAGTCACAAAGCAGCAGAATCCACATTGACGCTGACTCAGTTGTCAGCTCTGAGATGGGAACTCTGTTGTTGTAAGAGGTTATTAATTGCACCAGTAACATCTGTCCATCTGAATGAGCCTTTAGTAGCTCTTAACAAGCCCAGAGGCTTGGTTAACCTTTACTGTGAGGGCTTTTGAGCTCTGCTGGATTTTACCCACAAGCCATAATACATCAGCCATGACGTTCAACTTCATTAGCATGCTGAGTTCAGCTAACGCGTGTGACGTGCTGCACATGTTTCTGAGCCTCATCTCGGGCCTGTTGGAAAAACATTTATACCCCCTTCTTTCTTTGCTCAGCTTGAAGTGATTTTTGCTCTGTTTGGTCATCTGTTTTAGGGTGTTTATGGGTGTTGAGCTGGATGCGCACAGACATTTCTGGATGCTGCATTCCAACATGCTGCGCTCTCTCCCCACGGACGAGTCTGACCGTAAACATCAGATTATATGAACCCTTCGCATGAGTTTGGGTTCTTTTGAGTTTATTGGCAAGATCATAAGATGACAGATCAACTGTAATAAATTGACGCATCTCCAAGGGCTGGTTGCAGCGTAAAAGGCTTAACTTAAGCAATGCAGATTTGTGTTACTTTAATCATAGTTCATGCATGCAAGTTTATCTTGTGAAATCAAATCAAATGAAACTTGCTATCAAAAGATCTACAGAAAATAGAATTACGATCAGGTGGGGAAAAAATGACAGGTGAATTGGATCAGTTAGTTTTGTGTTTTCAGTGAAGAAATTTGCCAGACCATTTAATGTAGAGCAGTTTCATTTAATTTCAGTTTAAACTATTTGACGAAAATATTTCTTATTTTATTATAATTAATTTTTTTCTGTGATTAGTTTTAGAGACCATTCTTTAATATTATTGATATATTTTTAAGAATTTATAATGTTTTTTTTTGTTTTTTGTTTTTTTTGTTTTGTGCATATACCAGGCTTATTATAGTTAACCAAAACTAAAACCACAAAAAAAAGCTTTTGTTGCCTCAAACGTTAACTGAAATAAAACACTTAAACTTACTATATTTCAGCTAGTTGCCAAGGAAACATTTTTATTTAGTTTAACTTGATGTGCTAAAATAATTAAAACAAATTAAAAATCAAATAATTAAAATAATAAATCATTTAAATGTAAAAAATGAAATAATGTATAGACATTAAAATAGTTTAAATAAACTAATAAAAATGACAAGCATGCGTACCAAAATTACTAAAACTTAAAAACTACAAAAAAAAAGAAAAAAAAATGTAGCAATAAAAACAGGCATGTACTCAAGAAAACTGTTTATTACACTTGACAGTTATGTAAAGCTAAATAAGTCTGAAACTAGTTACTATGCCCTTGTGTGTGAACTTGTCATCTTAATTGAATTATGACCGTACGGATGACTTGCATTTTTATGACCTTTCTGTAATCTTTCTTACATTTCAACACCACATCTCCGCTGTTTCCTCAGGAATCATACCGGCAGGTGATGAAGATGAGGCCGAAGGACCTGTGGAAGAGGTTGATGGTCAAGTTCAGAGGAGAGGAAGGTCTGGACTATGGTGGAGTCGCTAGGTATGAGTTTGACACAAAACTTAAAGCTGAGCATGAAATCAAAATTGGCCCCGTTTTACTTAAGACATTTATTGTGAATGATTCATCTGTGAACATTATTCAACAGAAAAACACATCTTTGTAATTTGGATGAAACGTACATTTCAATAATATGTAGCTTTCTCCATTTTCTTGAACCATTTGTTATCAATTTTCACAATCCAATCAATTCCCGATGGATAAAATCAACTCCTGACACACATTTTTGAATGAAATCCTATTTCGCTAATAAATGTATGACAATAGGGAAGTAAAGTGGGTTATGAATGCACTTTTCTGCTGTCTTTTAACTCTTGTGTGTCCATCTAGTGGTTGAACTAGAGTATAACAGTGTCAAAGTGGGCCATGATGATAGACTGAATGTCCGTCAATAATTTGTGTCATTGTGTGTGTTTGTGTCATAGGGAGTGGTTGTACTTGCTGTCGCATGAGATGTTAAATCCATACTACGGACTGTTCCAGTATTCACGAGATGACATCTACACGCTACAGATCAACCCGGACTCTGCCGTTAATCCGGTAAGTGGACCTGGATCCTCCTCATGAGCTTCCCATTTACTCCGACAAATGCTAGTATTTTCCAAAAACACTCTTCTCTTTTTATTTGTTTGTGTTTTTAGGAGCATTTATCATATTTCCACTTTGTGGGGAGGATTATGGGAATGGCTGTTTTCCACGGGCACTACATAGACGGAGGCTTCACTCTGCCCTTCTACAAGCAGTTGCTAGGGAAACCCATCACTCTGGACGACATGGAGTCAGTGGATCCAGATCTCCACAACAGCCTCGTCTGGATCCTGTCAGTGTGCTTTATACATCCATCTATAGCACTGTATTATATACACTCAAAAATGAACTGTAATACAATTATTACTCAGCCTGTATTTTCAGCAAAAGAGGGTCTGGAATGATGCATGATAATGTCTATGTTTTTTATATATATATGCACGTATATGTATAATTATATACAGTTGTGCTCATAAGTTTACATACCCCTTGCAAAATGTTAATTGAAACAAAGAGGGATCATGAAAATTGCATACACATATATGTGTATATATATGCATGCATGCACACACACACGTATACACACATATATTCAAGGTGGGATTAAAGTAGATCCAGAGAGTTTATGCTGCCTTAGATATATAAATAGATGACAAAAACCTTAAAATTTCATTTGTATTGATGTTCAAGGAAAAGTATGTATTTTTACTTGAAGTATAACTGAAAATTGTAATCATCAATTTGAATCCCGTTTGGTCTTCATTATCATTATTATTAATTAATGGAATCACTCGATAATATTAAAATAAATGAACTCAATTAAAATTATATAATAAAATAGAATATATATTAATATAATGCATGCATAATCGAATAATAATTAGATTTTTTCTGTTTTCTGTGTTTAGAGATAATGACATCACTGGGGTGTTGGACCACACGTTCTGCGTCGAACACAATGCATATGGAGAGATTATTCAACACGAGCTCAAACCCAACGGCAAGAGCATCTCAGTCACACAGGACACCAAGAAGGAGTATGTGAAGTGAGTGTGGACTTCAGCTGCTTTCACCTTCCTCATCCCTGCTATATTGTGATGTTCTGTTTCGTAGTCACAGCCGACTTTGCCTTCGTTTAAATACCGTATGAATACTTCCCAACATTACTGTCTCCAGGTTTGATGTTATCATTGCGTGTCATGTTCAGAGTGACGTGAAAGACTATCTGAAATCCAATTTGAGTAGCCAGAGCGTCCAGACTGAGATGCATCTGTAAAAATCTGATTGGAATCACATTTCAGACCACCTTCAAATGTGGTTTGAATCAGATTTGGGGGGGAATCAAATTTGCATGTGTTTTTGTTTTTTTTTGTTTTTTTGCTGTCTAGACTTTCAAAAACCCATCTGGATATGCAAAAACATAGCCTAAGTGTCTTGTTCGTGTTTTTGCGCAGGCTGTATGTGAACTGGCGGTTCCTGAGGGGCATCGAGGCTCAATTCCTAGCCCTGCAGAAAGGCTTTAATGAGGTCATCCCACAACACCTACTCAAGGCGTTTGATGAGAAAGAGTTGGAGGTATGAAAACTTACTTTAAGAAACAAATCCACTTCAACCAGGCAATGGACTTGACTTCTTAGTTTTGATAAATGTGTTATAGGGCATATTTAATTTGCTATATCAGAGCATGGTTAATGATTCAAGTGTCTCAATTTCAGCTTATTGTGTGTGGACTTGGAAAGATCGACATCAACGACTGGAAGTCAAACACCCGTCTGAAGCACTGCACGCCTGACAGTAACATCGTGAAGTGGTTCTGGCGGGGCGTGGAGTCGTATGATGAGGAGAGGAGAGCCAGACTGCTGCAGTTTGTCACTGGCTCCTCCAGAGTCCCACTGCAAGGATTCAAAGCCCTGCAAGGTACCTGATGTCCTTTAGCATGAGTTTCTCATTCAGGATCTAGAAAGTATAATCATACATATATGTTTGCTCTGAAACTCTGTATGATCCAGGTGCTGCTGGACCACGTCTCTTCACCATCCATCAGATCGACGCCAGCACCAACAACCTGCCCAAAGCACACACTTGGTGAGCACATTTCTATAGACAATTCTCAACCAAAGGACAGTCCCAATATTTAGAGAGCAGTGTAGTCAACAGTCCATATAAAATATGTATATATGTGTATGTATGTATGTATGTATGTTTGTTTGTTTGTTTATTTATTTATTTATTTATTTATTTATTTATTTATTTATTTATTTATATATATAATAAATATATATCCATTCATAATATATGACTGATATTGCACAATTTAATTAAAGAGAACTTAATTTTTGCGTTTTTGTATTTATATTTAAAATATTATACACTACCATTAAAATGTTAGAAGAAAGTTAATGCTTTTATTCAGCAAATTCGTTATTTATTATTGAGCTCAAATGTATTTGCATCTTTTGTTTTCGTTGTATTTTTCATTTTATTATATATATATATATATATATATATATATATATATATATATATATATATATATATATATATATATATATATATATATATATATATATATATATATATATATATATATATATATATATATATAAAATACACACACACACACACACACACACACACACAGGTGCATCTCAATAAATTAGAATGTCGTGGAAAAGTTCATTTATTTCAGTAATTCAACTCAAATTGTGAAACACGTGTATTAAATAAATTCAATGCACACAGACTGAAGTAGTTTAAGTCTTTGGTTCTTTTAATTGTGATGATTTTGGCTCACATTTAACAAAAACCCACCAATTCACTATCTCAGCAAATTAGAATATGGTGACATGCCAATCAGCTAATCAACTCAAAACACCTGCAAAGGTTTCCTGAGCCTTCAAAATGGTCTCTCAGTTTGGTTCACTAGGGTACGCAATCATGGGGAAGACTGCTGATCTGACAGTTGTCCAGAAGACAATCATTGACACCCTTCACAAGGAGGCTAAGCCACAAACATTCATTGCCAAAGAAGCTGGCTGTTCAGAGTGCTGTATCCAAGCATGTTAACAGAAAGTTGAGTGGAAGGAAAAAGTGTGGAAGAAAAAGATGCACAACCAACCGAGAGCACCGCAGCCTTATGAGGATTGTCGAGCAAAATCGATTCAAGAATTTGGGTGAACTTCACAAGGAATGGACTGAGGCTGGGGTCAAGGCATCAAGAGCCACCACACACAGACGTGTCAAGGAATTTGGCTACAGTTGTCGTATTCCTCTTGTGCGTCTTACCTGGGCTAAGGAGAAGAAGAACTGGATTGTTGCCCAGTGGTCCAAAGTCCTCTTTTCAGATGAGAGCAAGTTTTGTATTTCATTTGGAAACCAAGGTCCTAGAGTCTGGAGGAAGGGTGGAGAAGCTCATAGACCAAGCTGCTTGAAGTCCAGTGTTAAGTTTCCACAGTCTGTGATGATTTGGGGTGCAATGTCATCTGCTGGTGTTGGTCCTCTGTGTTTTTTGAAAACCAAAGTCACTGCACCCGTTTACCAAGAAATTTTGGAGCACTTCTTGCTTCCTTCTGCTGACCAGCTTTTTAAAGATGCTGATTTCATTTTCCAGCAGGATTTGGCACCTGCCCACACTGCCAAAAGCACCAAAATTTGGTTAAATGATCATGGTGTTGTGTGCTTGACTGGCCAGCAAACTCACCAGACCTGAAGCCTATAGAGAATCTATGGGGTATTGTCAAGAGGAAAATGAGAAACGAGACCAAAAAAATGCAGATGAGCTGAAGGCCACTGTCAAAGAAACCTGGGCTTCCATACCACCTCAGCAGTGCCACAAACTGATCACCTCCATGCCACGCCGAATTGAGGCAGTAATTAAAGCAAAAGGAGCCCCTACCAAGTATTGAGTACATATAGAGTAAGTGAACATACTTTCCAGAAGGCCAACAATTCACTAAAAATGTTTTTTTTATTGGTCTTATGAAGTATTCTAATTTGTTGAGATAGTGAATTGGTGGGTTTTTGTTAAATGTGAGCCAAAATCATCACAATTAAAATATTAGTGCTGTCAAACGATTAATTGCGATTTAATTGCATCCAAAATAAGTTTTTGTTTACATAATATATGTGTGTGTACTGTGTATATTTATGTATATATAAATACGAACACATGCATGTATATATTTAGGAAAAATATGTTACGTTTATATATTAAATATCTTTATATATGATATAATTTATATGAATATAAATATGTACACACAAATACATGTAAATATTTTCAAAATATATACATGCATGTGTGTGTCTTTTTACATACATAATAAATATACACAGCACACACAAATTTTATGTAAACAGAAATTTTTATTTTGGATGCGATTATTCGCAATTAATCGTTTGACAGCACTTATATATATATATATGGGTGACCCCGAATATTCGATGCTTCGATAGAAGGAGCCTGATTCGACTACCAATCTCACAGTCGAATATTCGCGGGGTGTTATGATCATGCCATTTTGGCTCTATGGGGGTGCTCAGTGTCTGATTTCACATAGAACTACCAGTTTTCTCCCAATAAGTTAATATACAGCCTATTAAGATAATGCTGTAAATAAGAATCTGAAAAGAAAGAAGCTTTAAATAAATATTTTAATGTGCGTGACGTGAATAAATCCAACCACCCCTAGATTTAAGTTTCACTTTCCATAATCCGTGACTGACAGAGGAGTATCTTGGCGGGAGATATTTAAAACTTTAATATGACTCAAACTGACACAGGCAGAGTGAAAGTGATTTCAAAACATTTCATCCGGTTTATATATATTGTATATATTATTTTTCTCGTATAAGCGATTCATTGTACTACGGAGATTCTCTTCAGCGCGCAGTGCGAGCAGGACAAACAACAATGCAGAATATTCAATGGGACTGTCATATACATAACGTTATAATGAGAACACTATTATAATAAAACGCTGTGAATTTTTAGAGTTTAGTTGCCATGTTTCTGTGCGTTGTTGCGTGAAGAACGCGTCCACAACAAGAGTTCATTCAGAGCCGTGCAGACACGTTCATGCATTCAGGGCATTTTGTGCAGATAGCCTATAAGTCGTAATATAACGTTATGTTGTGTAAATAATGAAGCGTATTCTGTATGAGAAAAATGATGAGTTAAATCCCATTGATTAAAAACCTGCTATCAAATGCTTCACTCTACTGGTCATCTTCAGCGCGCAGCTCAAAACAGAAATGCAGAACATTAATAACTATTGTCATAGGCAATACATAACCTTATAATGAGAGCACTATTGTAAAAAATGGTGTGAATTCTTAGGTTTTCGCTGACATTTAGTGCTATCTTTTATCAAAACATGAAACATTATTTTTGTATCTGCGAGGCCTCCATTACACATTTTCCCTGTGTGTAATGTGTGTGTGTGTGTGTGTGTATATATATATGTGTGTGTGTGTGGTCAGAATTGTTGGTACCCTTGGTAAATATGATCAAAGAAGGCTGTGAAAATAAATATGTATAGATGTGCATTTTTGTATTTCTATTTTTCATTTTATGATTTTATTATATTTCCTCTTATTAGATTACAGTAATATTGAAAATATTAGGCTCTACCATTTAAAAATTTGCTATCAATTATTACTTTTACTCAGCAAATGTACATTAAACTCTTTAAAAGTGACCATAAAGACTTTTATGTTATAGAAGATTTCTGGTTTAATTAAATGCTATTCTTTTGAAATTTCAGTTCATAGTATAATGCTGAAAAACAGTTTCAGCAAACATATTAAGAAACAGCTGTTTTCATCATTAATAATAATACAAAATGTTTCTTGAACATAAAATCAGTATATTAGAATGATTTCTGAAGGATCATGTGACACTGAAGATTGGAGTAATGATGCTGAAAATTCAGCTTACGTCTTAAAGTATATTAAAATAGAAAGCTGTTCATTTAAATTTTTTGTAGTAATATTTCACAGTATTAGTTTTTACTGTATTTTCATCAAATAAATGCAGCCTTGGTGAGCGTAACATTTAACCAACCCCAGTGTTTTTTGGAATGGTAGTGTATAAATCTTTTAAAACAGAAGTGCATTATGTGCTAACAAAGCAGCAAGGAACAGCTAATGCTTTTGTTAAATGGTTATCAATATACAATAATAATAAGATACAATAGTCAAATATTACCCAATTAATCAGGCTCGCCAATAAATATCAGTCTATCAGTAGTACAAACTATGTTCTGCACTAATTCACCACTATTCATTTCTTTTCAACTTCGCCTCAGCTTCAACCGTATCGACATTCCTCCGTACGAGAGCTACGACAAACTCTACGACAAGCTGCTGACGGCCATCGAGGAGACCTGCGGCTTCGCTGTGGAATGATCATCCGCTGCCGGCGCTCACAGAGGAACCTTTCTCCAGGCGGGACGGACCTGTCAGTCAGCCGGCAGACGTGTGGGCCTCACGAGGAGCTCAGGTGGAGAGGCTGAGGAAGGGTGGATTATACCGCAGCACTCCACGCCTGATGCTGCTATACAGATCTTTCTGCATTATTTGAAAAGAAGAGAAGAAAACAACAACGTATCTTTTCAGCTGCTAGTAACTCTTTTACTTACTATTTTGGAACCTCCTCTTCCTTTTTTTTATTTTTTATTTTTTTTCCAAGTCCATACGTTGATTTTTCGCATTAAGACAACATATTAACAGTATTCCATGTAGCATTTTCACAGACTAGACTTTAGGAGAGACCGGACTTTAGCGGGGCACGCAGAACAAGAGCGCTCCGGCATGAGCTAACGCAGAAGCACTACTGTCCTTACCGAAGACTAGACGCAAACGTCACCAAAAGACTAAGTTTGTCATTTGGGACCTGCACAGGGTGCTGATCTTCGGCTTGCTTGGACCTTAGCAAGCCACGAGATGAATTCCTTTCGATCAGGGAACTCGGCTCCACTGGCCTCTTCTGGGCTGCCCTACACCAGACGCCATCTTGAATACCTGTGCTCCATTCCTCAAGACTGGTGTCATCCGCAGTCTGACTTATAAGCTTGTTGAAAGTGAATGAACGAATACATGAATTCTTAGGTAGGTAGGTAGGTAGTCTAGCTTTATTTTTATATGAGAGGCATGAGAGGACGAGATTAAAAGAGAAACTATACAGATATAATATATTGGCATCGTCGCAGGAACCGTTGCCGATGTTTCCAGAGCAGAAAATGAAGTTGAGCCCATTGAAATGGCTTCAGTGAGGTTGGCTTTGGATTGCTTTGAATGTTCAAATTCCATTTTTTTTTTTTTTTTTTTTTTTTTTTTTTTTTTTTTTTTTTTTTTTTTTTTTTTTTTTTTTTTTTTGAAGAAAAACATTTTAATATTGTTGCATTACTGGTGTCAACTTTTTGGTAAACTGTATTCTAATCTGTCTCCGATGTCAATCAAACCCTTTAATAGAATTAAATATGATGCATATGTATGAGCATGTTAATGAGATGTGATGTGTCTTCCATTTCATACCTTCTCATTATATTGTTACCATTTATTTTCTGGACCTGTTTTTTTTTTTTTATATTAGAATTATTATTATTATTATTATTATTATTATTATTATTATTTCCTAAAAGAAGAAAATGCAACTGTTTACCCCCCAGGGAAATCAAGGGAGAGAAGTGTCCGTATTACTTGTTATTTTTGTAATTTATTATTAACCCATTGTAGTACCAATTTAATGAATTTTTTTACCATGAAAAATGTCACTGGCCTTCAGTGAGCATTACAGGCGAACTGCAATGAGGATCGCTGTGCTAAAGAACAAGAAACAATTCTATCTTTTATAGAAATGCATCAGCTTTAGATGTAAATCTAGCAGAAAACAACAAAAGCATGTCTCGTGTGCTCTTTGTAAGCCTCCGAAATGCACAGCTTGAAAATCTGTTCCTTCAGGATTATTAAAAGAAACTGCGTAAAATAAACAAATGCGGTTTTTATATATATATATTAGTTGAATGTTTCTGAGATGCTGCCTGTCTATAGCAATCCTCTATGACCATGGACTGTTGTGAAGAGTTTGCATACGCTGAAAATGAGCTATACATCTTTTGTTACTTTTTTATAAATTTGAGTGTGAAAGGTGGTGAAAAAAATAACAACAAAATAAAAAAAAAAACCTCTTGATGGATCAGTTAAATATTCGGAGATGGTGCTTTGTATAGTTATAGATTATTGTTCACATATGTGGGTCACTGACTGTCATTTATCTTTAATTTAATTAGATTTGAAAGAAAAAAAATATACAATTTGCACACACACACTATATAATGGCTGTATATAATAGGCAAAAATATATATTTACCAAACTCTTTATGGACTGAATGATTATATATTTCATTTAAATCTGGCACGCACATAAAGATCTTTTCATCTTCTCTTCTTTTAACATTTTTTTTATTTGTGTAGTTAAATAGACCTCCATATGGACTGGATGCCCTGTTGACTTTAGGCTTTGAGAGGGTCGTTCCTTTACAGCATGATTTACTAGCAACACTTTTAACTTTCATAGCTGACCAGTGCAATTTGCTAAATGTAACACACACTATCATTTTTTGTAAGAGTGTTTTATTTTTGTGTAATTAGATCTGATTAAACGTGCCTTCCTGATGGGATCACTGTGGCCGCCTGCTTCTGTATGACTCTGTCCAAATAATTCATAAAATATATTTTAATTGTTTTTTTCATTGACATCAACCAACCATTTCAGTGACTGAGTTAAAGAGGGAATCATTTCTATCACTGTGATTGTTTTAATGGGTTACATCTTTGATGCATCATGTATTTACCATATTCTTGCAAACTTGATTGCAAATACTTGGCATTAGGTTCAATAGTGTGGCAAAAGAGTATCACAGTACTTCACAATCCTTTTGTGACACCAAGGTGGGCTGTTAAACATCATCTTGGAACAAAGGGGGCAGATGCCGCTATTAGAATAAGAAAGAATTTGATCTCTCTCTCTCTCTCTCTCTCTCTCTCTCTCTCTCTCTCTCTCTCTCTCTCTCTCTCTCTCGAAAAGTGGGGTAGGTGAAAATATTCCCCTTTTAAGAAGTTTTCTAGGTGTCAGACTCAATTTGATCAAATCTAAAGACAGTATGGTAACTTTTACCATCTAAACAAGGTAATGTGGAACCAAAAAACCAGAGCATCGCCAATCGAGTGCTGGTTCACTACATAGAAGTGTACTCCATTACTTAAATTACCATTCATAAGTTTGAACATTAATGCTTTGATTTACTTTCTAGACACATTTGAGTCATCAAAACTATGAAATAACCCATGGAATGTTTTAAAAGACCAAAAAAAGCTTAAACGTATTGGAACTATTATATATTTCATATTGAATCAGAAGTAGATTTATTCGCCAAGTGTGCGCAAACACAAGGAATTTGTTGTGATTTTTAAGAAGCTCTTGGTACATACATACATATACATATCTGACATGAGAACAGAAACATTTAAATAAGACTTAATGTGTATGAATCTGGAAAAGAAGATTTGGGTACAGATTAGTGCATTATTTACTCTATATATACAGCTGTATAGAAATATGCATATGCATTTACATAGTACTTGAGAGAGAGGCAATAATTAGAGATGGAGAATGAATTTTTCATGAATTTCAATGAATTTATTTGAGCCTTTGTCTAGATTGCAGCTCCTGCTTTGTTCATTCTTTCAAACAGCTGTGATTATAAATAAATGCATTTAGTCATCTATAGTTGTCCACAAAACAGAAAAAAAAAAAACGCTTTGGGATTGGTCCTAAAACCTGAATAGAATTAGCATTTTCAAACCACTGGAGTTTCTCATAGGTTTCTAAACTAGCAGTTTTTGCTTTTATAAATAACACTGTGGTTATGGCTTAAAGAGACTGTCACAGGGTTCAAAAGATTTTTGAAGCTCTAAGTTAGATTCAAATGCAATGTTTTGCATTGTTAGCAAAAATAGTACTGTTCACTAATGCAAAAAGGTGCGATCATACTGCCTTTTTTCGAATTTTTTACGAATATGTATAACCATCATCAGATACCACTCTCTTATATCATACTACCCTCCCTAACAGCCATTAATCTCCAAACGCGCATGCGCGGCGCCTGGACGTCACAAAGACGTCAGCGGTTTTCCGGAAGTGACTTCCTCTTCTTATAAAAGCCGTCGAGTTGACGCTGTGCTCGACGTTCACCAGCACCATCACTGCGCGATAACGAGAGAAAAACGTCCGATTATTTAACTTCTAATTTATCATTTCAGAATACAACATGCCTGGATATTCAGACAGAGACCGCGGTCGTGACAGAGGGTAAGATGGTTGTTGCTGATTTCGATGAAAGATTTGTGATCATTTAAAATATTAATCGACGCGACTTTCGTAATTAAGTGGCCGTTGGTCGATTATTTTGATTGTTTTCACTGTCGTGTTCGTTAAGAGATTAAATCCAGTCGAGGGCGTTTGGGTTTTAGGCGGTTGAGTCGATGCGGGTCCGTTTACACGACAGAAATCGTGCGGGAAAAACACTGCCTGTTATTTTAACGCGTGAAATACATCTTAAACGTCGAGAAAATCATGTTTAATTGGAATTCAGCGTAAATCTCGTCGATTTATGTCGTGTAAAGGCCTCGTCGGCCCATGTGGCGGTGGAGATGTAAAATGCCGGCCGGTTTTTTTCCTCTTTGTCTCCTGCCGGTAGAAAATAAAATGGCAGCGGCTTTAAAACGTGGCGCAGACAAGAAATGTCGATGTGAATCGAAACCTGAGCTTTTGTTATCTATTATTCAGACCTTTTGCGTTTTGCTTAACTGACCTTTTGTTGTTTTTGTTTGAGGATGGGTACATGAGTACACGTACCATGTTTTTTTAGACCCGTTAAAACAATGATATGCGACATAGCTGAATAGTGCGTTTATCCACAGTGTCATGACACGTTACTGTACTGTGGTGCTACCAGTTTTTTTGATTTGTAAGTGTACTACCCATAATTTCTTTGTTTTTTGGTGCTCTTTAATGATGTTCCCACCAAACCACTGAAATGGTGTGAATCACACTTGAAGTGCCGCATTAGTACAATGGCAATGCCGTTATGATGATACTTTTGACCTATATACACAGAAATGCTGGCCAACTAGTTGTCATTGAGCCTCAATGTTCTAAAACGACTGGTTTATCTGCTCATAGTTACAGCAGTGGTCCCCCACGCTTTGGAGGCAGCAGAGGTGGACCTCCTCCAGGCAAGAAGTTTGGGAATCCTGGTGAACGTCTGCGGAAAAAACACTGGAACCTGGATGAGCTCCCCAAGTTTGAGAAGAACTTCTACCAGGAGCATCCTGAAGTTGCTCGGAGGTCAGCTGTAAGTAAACACGCAATGCAGTTGGAAGTGTATGTTTTGTTTGTTTCTTGTTTTTTTTGTAATTTAGAGTTTTTAAAGATTTATTTTTTTATTATTATTGCAGCAAGATGTTGAACACTACAGGAGAACCAAGGAGATCACAGTGAAGTGTCGAGACTGTCCCAAACCCATTGTGAAGTTCCATGAAGCAAACTTTCCAAGTAAGTTAATCGCAGTGTTTTATTTTAAAATTGAATATTGAGCTCTGCAAGGTTAAACTAACTCTGTTGCATTTTTTTTTTTTTTGTAGACTACGTGATGGATGTGATCAGTAAACTGAACTGGACCGATCCAACTCCCATCCAAGCTCAGGGGTGGCCAGTTGCACTGAGTGGCAAAGATATGGTTGGCATTGCACAGACTGGCTCTGGAAAAACACTCTCGGTATGATGCTTTTCAACCGTCCTGACGTAACTTGTCTGGCTGTGACTCATTTGAACTGGTTTTAATGAATTATTTATTTATATTTTTTATGTATACAGTATCTGCTTCCTGCTATTGTTCACATCAACCACCAACCATTCCTGGAGCGTGGCGACGGTCCCATTGTAAGTTCAATGAACTGTCAAGTATAAATCTCCATCTTTGTCTTAAAATCAGCACTTTAATCAGATGTTTTTATCCCTTTAGTGCTTGGTGTTGGCTCCCACCCGTGAATTGGCGCAGCAGGTCCAGCAGGTGGCGGCAGAGTACGGCAAAGCCTCTCGTCTCAAGTCCACCTGCATCTATGGAGGTGCTCCCAAAGGACCACAGATCCGGGACCTGGAAAGGGGTACGAGTGGAACAAAGCTTGAATCTCTTTGAAATGCTTTTTAGTTGTGTGGTAAATGTCTGACTTTTTTTCCATCGCTGTTGTCAGGTGTCGAGATTTGTATCGCCACACCCGGAAGACTTATCGATTTCCTTGAAGCTGGAAAGACAAATCTGCGCAGATGCACATATCTTGTGCTTGACGAAGCTGACCGGATGCTTGACATGGGATTTGAACCTCAGATTCGAAAAATTGTGGACCAAATTAGAGTATGCATTGTTTTAATTGAGTTAAACAACTCACATGTGCGGTTTCTTTCAAAAAATAAAAATGTAATTTTTTTTCACTGTTTCTTACTGTAGCCAGACCGACAGACTCTCATGTGGAGTGCTACGTGGCCCAAAGAGGTGAGGCAGCTGGCTGAGGACTTCCTGAAGGACTATGTACAGATCAACGTCGGTGCTCTGCAGCTCAGCGCCAACCACAACATCCTACAGATTGTCGACGTTTGCAACGATGGCGAAAAGGAAGATAAGTGAGTGCCGGGAACATTAAAAGTTTGGTTTCGTTGGTTGTGTGAGGGAACGCATGATGACGAACCTGCTCTTTTTCAGACTGATGCGCCTGCTGGAGGAAATCATGAGCGAGAAGGAGAACAAGACCATTATTTTTGTGGAGACCAAGAAAAGGTGTGACGATCTCACCAGGAGGATGCGTAGGGATGGGTAAGATGACCTGCTTTGCTTCGCTGTGTCATGATTGCTTTGTTTGGGTCTGAAATGGAGGGAATTCAATGGATTTTCCTGTTGCAGGTGGCCAGCAATGGGCATCCATGGAGACAAGAGCCAACAGGAAAGAGACTGGGTGCTCAATGGTATGTGTTTGCTGTGAAGGTCTTAATCATCAATGCCGTTTTGGTTAATTTGCACGATTAGATCACCGATGCCGTTTTGGTTAATTTGCACGATTTGTCTCTCTCTCGCTCACCCCCCCCCCCCCCCCCCCCCCCCCCCAACAGAGTTCAAATACGGCAAAGCGCCCATCCTCATTGCCACAGATGTTGCCTCCAGAGGACTAGGTTTGTTGTTCCTTCTTTATCTGTCCTTTATCACTTCATATTGTTTACTATACTATACAGTTCTGCCGTTTCCTTTTAACTGCTGTGCCTTTCTGAGCCCCTCTCACCTGAAGGTGGAGTCTTGGAGGCAGGACCTTGGCATGACGCGTCCAGGTTCACCAGGAGGGGGTAAGGAGCTCCCCTGTGGAGTTCTACTTGTCTGCCAGCCAATCAAATTGCATTCAGAGGTGTTCGGAGCTCCATGATTGGGGTGTAATCCAAAGGGCGGCATACCACGGAGGAGTGCGGCGCCGTTGAGTGGTTGCACTTGCGTCCTGCTCTCATCTGCTCTCGCGCAACAGCTTGAACTGTTGAACTTTTAAGTTTAAGGACTGGGAGTTTTCTCCAAAGGAAGTGCGTTTTATGAAATTTAAGCGGTTTTCCGTCGAGAGCAGTTGCTTTAATCTACATGCCTCCGCACTGAATGCGATTACCCGGCTGGTCGATGCGTGCCCTCCTTTTGCTGGTTTCAGTCATGTCGAGTCCTGCCAAAGAGAGTCATTTTTCTTTCAAGTGAGCACCGGTTGGTTGGAAAGCTTGCGTCAGCCTTAAATTTAAGACACTTAATCGGTCTCGTTTTTGAGCGAGTTGAGTCTTGGCAAGATGCAGCAGTTTGTCCTGTCGCTTTTAATAGAGGACATTGTAAATTGTCATTTGGATCCTTAAAGTCCTGATTTTAACCATCCTTTCCTCAGCATGGTAAGTCGATGACCTATCGTTCATTGTTTCCCTTGCTAACGCCACCTATCCTCGCTGCTATGGCGGTGTGCACTCCCGCACTCCTCTACTCCTGCCATGGCGCGTCCGTTTTCTCTTAACAGATGTGGAGGATGTCAAATTTGTCATTAACTATGACTACCCCAACAATTCCGAGGACTACATTCACCGCATTGGCCGTACGGCTCGCAGTCAGAAAACCGGCACGGCCTACACTTTCTTTACGCCCAACAACATGAAACAGGCTCACGACCTCGTCTCAGTCCTCCGCGAGGCCAACCAAGCCATAAACCCCAAGCTCATCCAAATGGCCGAAGACAGAGGAGGTAAATCCAATTGGTGAGATACAAGAGCTGTGCTTTACCCTCAGCCAGTTTTGTCCTTCATAATCTCTCTTTAAGGGTACGGCTTTTTTAACTTGGTTCTGATCTGTTTGTGAATCCCGGTGTAACTCCGGTTTCTCTTCCAGGTCGTTCAAGGGGTGGTCGAGGTGGAGGGTATAGGGACGACCGTCGGGATCGCCACTCTGGCGGCAGGCGGGACTTCAACAGCTACGGCCAGGATAACCGCAACGGTGACTCTTACGGGCAGAAGAAGGTGTTTGGAAACAAAACTCAAAACGGATCTAGCGGTTACAATAGCAGCAGCAGTAGCAGCTTTAGCGGGGGTTACAGCAGTAACGGACAGGGTAACTTTGGCAATCAGTCTGGTGGGTACGGAAACCAAGGCTATCAGAACCAGCAGTTTGCTCCCAACCAAGGGGCTGTCCAGAACGGGATGAACCACCCTCCACCATTCCCCTTCAACCCCCAACAGATGCCACAGTCCATGCCGTTCCCTATGGCCCCACCTGCGTTCCCTCAGTAAACCGTTTCATTTGCTAATCTGAATCTTTAACTGTTCCGTTTGTGTAACTTTTATTTCTACAGAGCAGGTTGTAAAATGTACATGCCGTCACAAGCGTCCCAGAGTCTGCTGTGCAGGATTTTTTTTCCCCTCCCTCCCTTTTTCGTTAGATGTATCTTTTCTTTTTTTTTAGTAACTTAAAAAGTTATTTTGTACTTTAGAGGTATTGAAGGATCAACACTTGTAAAAATGTCAAGGGCCATTCATGGCCATTGCATGGTCCTCAAATAAAATATTAAAAGTGGCTTTTGTGTCTGTCTATTTGTGAGTAGCAGAAGTTGCAGCTAGTACTTCTGAATATTAATGCATCTTATATTGCTTTTATCTTATACGTATTAGATCATATATTGCAGGAGAGCAAAGAAACTTGCGTGTTTTGGTAATTATAACTGTTCAGTGGGTGCTGAGTTGAAACTGATGTTGAATAATATTGGAATGAAACCTTTTAAATACATTTTTAAAATCACTTGTTTACAGTTATGGCACCAATCTTCAGTGGCTATTCAAGTTTAATGCTCAATTCTATGTTGTGTACTGTATACATGTATTAACTGATTGTTTAACAGATGTATTTCTCTAATTACTGGGTCATTAAAAAATGACTTGCAAAAAACTTCTAAGTCATCTCTATCTTCAGTTTAACATTTACTAATCAAATGTAGTTTATTTCATGAGGACTAAACTATTTTTGTTTTTTGTTTTTTTTAAATCAAAAATAAACAATGACTCAATGTGCACTATTCAGCAGCATCTTCCTGTGAGATGTATCCACAACAACTTGTTTTTAACTGATAACACCAATGAGAAGGAAAAATGTTATTTAAATAAATTTTGCAATAATTCTTAACTGTTTTCTACAATATTAAGCAGCGTAGTGATTTCCAACATTGATTAATGTTTCTAGAGCAGCATATTAGAATGATTTCTAAAGGATGATGTGACTCATTTCGAAATACATTCAAATAGTTATTTTAACCCTCTGGCCCTCTTAAATTTAAAAATTTAATATTTTGAAATTTTAAAAATCTTAGCTTCATTGGAATGATGATACTTGGTGACTTTTGTCACATTAGCAATATGAACACACAAAAAAATAGGGGGGTACACTCTTAAAATAAAGGTGCTTCACGATGCCATAGAAGAACCTTTTTGTCTAAATGGTTCCATAAAGAACCTTTAACATTTAAAGAACCTTTCTGTTTCACAAAAGGTTCTTTGTGATGAAAGAAGGTTCTTCAGATTATAAAAAGTTAAGGAATAGATGGTTCTTTAAAGAACCTTTGACTGAATGGTTCTTTGTGGAACCAAAAATGGTTCTTCTATGGCATCGCTTGAAGAACCTTTTGAAGCACCTTTATTTTTAAGAGTGTAGTTTACATGTGAACTACAGCTCATTTGCACTCTATTCAAAGTTATAAGCATGCCTAGCATTTTTAATGCATCACATATTAGCAAAGATACATACACATCTATTAAATAAGGAATGCACAGGACACAGGATAAGTCTCCTGGTCAGTCTCACTTTTTTTAATAAATAAAAATAAAAAAGGAAGTATAATAATTTAATATTACTATGATTAGTATATTATTAATTAATATTATTAATATTTTTATTATTATTAGTTGTAGTAGTTCAAATGGCATTAGTTATTAGTTGTAGTAGTTCAAATGGCATTAGTATTATTACTGCTAACTATACAATTACTGCAATTATTATCATTCTCTCTCTTCCTCGTCCGCCAGCCCCCTCCCCTCTTCCAGTCCTGAGGTAATTAGTTTATTATTTTTGCCATTATTATTTGTTATTGTTATTGTTTTATCTATTATATTTTCTAGATATACCTTATTTATTCATTCTTTTATTTATGTGTTAAGTATTATTATTGTTGCTGTTATTATTATTATTGGTTGTTCTTACTAGCCTATCTATTATACTTTTATAGAAACTCTTAGGTTGATATGCTTGCACCTCTACACCTAGATACAAACACACACACACCTGCTCACTTACAGATGGTTGATCTGTTGTATGTATGTATGTTTGACCTTGTTATTTTGTATTGTATTGTGTACAGTGTGTGTAGTGCAAACTGTGAAAACATTGTGTTCGGGTGCTTTGAAACATCTCTGCCCAAGGGCCACGCCAATAAAACACACCGAAACAATTAGAGACATAAAGAGGGAGAAACAGAGCTAAGGAGAGAGTGGGCGTGGGTTCAAATATAATTTACCCATAAAAGTCACGCTACTTCTGTTCAGAGTCCTCGCGCTTCAGCAGGGCGCGTGCGGTTGGTTAGTTTCCTGTGCGAGTCTAGTCGAGATCGCGAGACAGAGAAACGCTTTATACTTAAAGGCCAAACGAACTGACGGACACATGCAGGAGCAGCATGGGAAGGTCACACCTGGCTGTCAGGTAAGATACTTCACCGCAAACTCAAGCTGTGCTGGAGAGAGGTCCTCTGCGTTTTCCGCCGATGTTGTTGAGATCGTAATGCTCAGTGTTGGTGGATTTTTAGTTTCTGCATCTAATCAGTTGATTCAAGTTAGAGAGCTCATGCATCATCGCAACAAAGATAAAAGGGGTGTAAACAGTAATGTCAAATTACTTTTAGTGCACTTTGTGAGTTGTCCACTTGTAGTATATGGTTGAAATGGCCTTTTGCACACTAACGTGTCATCAGGGCTGCTAACTTTTGAGTTCAACTATAGGCTATATAAAACACCTGTCAGGATAGTTTTGACATGCCTAGTAGTTAACGTCTTGATGGCACTGTTTTTTTGTTGTTGTTGTTGTTGTTGTTTTTTATCATAGAATTAGCCTATGTCAAATAACTGTTGCACTGCTGCACAGCTATTAACTTTTTACCACAACAAGAACAGCAATGCGCAGTGAAAGAATTGCAAGATTCACTAGTCGTTACTTTTATAAATAATTGCAACTGCATTTAAAAAATTTAACAATAATTTTATTAACAATACAATAAAATACGAAAAATCAAATATTTTTCTATTAAACTATTAGTATATGCATCGCTTGAACATCTGTTTTGAGAAATCATATTTTTCTCCCATTCGAAAATGAATACCGCGTCACTCCCGAAACTTTGCTGCTTGCACAGGTGATATGGCCGTTAGCAGAACGAAAAACAAGACTTTTAAACAAATTCTGAACGGATTATATTTAGCCTAGAAAGTGTGCGAATAGCCTTTACTTTATCATGGCTAAACAGCTGTCACTTCGGTTCATCGCAAACACACAAAAGTTCCTTTATAATCAGTGAGCCTCTTATTTACATTGTGTTACAGTGAGACTGAATTCTAAATTGTTCATAGAGTTCTAAAATGTTGAATTGTTCTATTTTTTAAATGTATATACATGCATGTATTATTATTATTATTATTATTATTATTATTATTCATTTTATTTATTTTGAAATTTTCTACATAGGCCTATCTGTTCTAGATTCAATGTAAACACTATGCTTTGGTAATACAAATTGTCATGCCAATAAAGCACATGTTGAAATTGAAATTGGATTCGCGAGCATGCAGGAAAAAAATCAGTCGTTTAGAGATGAGTGAACGCAATGGCCAATCACAGTTGTTCAAGAAATCAACAGGTGTGTCTGTGATTGGCTACATTGCAACAAAAACACGTTGTAAATAGTGTTTTGATGCTTTCCAGAGCGCTAACACAAATGCGCACTGCAGCCTTTATCAAATCTGTTTCACCATTATCCTATTATTACAGTTTTAACTGAGGGTGCTTTTGACTGCGTGAGAAAATGGATGTGTAAAACGTCTCTCCTCTCGCTCAAAGTGTGCGTGTGCGCGCTCAAACTTTGTCCTGTGCGCTCGCAAATCTCTCCGTGCTCTTGCGCTAGATATTAATTCTTTTCACACCTGGATTAAACGCCAAAAGTTATCAACCAATCAGATTTTTCTACGACTAACCCGATGAAAATACTAGGCCTGCGTGAAGAGGGAACTGATCTTGGAATTTCTTTACAATTTAATAATATTTAGTCATATCAAATGTATGTTAGAAATGGCTAGGAATCGGGTGCTTGGATGATTTTTATATATATATATATATATATATATATATATATATATATACGAAGATTAATTCTTCTTGCACCTGAATTAAATGTTGTCAAAAGTTATCATTATGCACTTTTAAAAAAATATCTTGAAACAGATTTCTTCATTAGGGCCTTTCCTTGATAGTTTTTTTTTTTTTTGTTTGTTTGTTTGTTTGTTTGTTTTGTTTTGTTTTTGTTTTTTTTTAGCAAAAGCGATATAAAGAGAGCAGAATGGTTGATAGCAGATATGAACATGAGCATGAACAAGTCAATGATTGCACATGCAGGTGCACAAAAAGTGTGTATGTTTATATTTGCTTTAATATTCTGCAATATGAAAGAAATTAAAAACAGCAATAAATTTTGTGAATATTACTAGCCAATGCTGCTAATCTAAAAAAAAAAAAAAAATAGTGCAATTAAATTGTGTAGTGCATTAAAAGTATATTTAATCCCTTTATAACCTTTGCAAAACCATTTTTTAATTTACAGAGTTGTTTTTGTCAAGCCAGCATCAACATTTGACAAGCCAATCATTGGGCCTTCTATAACATTATCCAGTTTATCTTCACAGTTGTTACAGTTGTGCTCAAAATTATTCATACCCTTGGTAAATATGATCAAAGAAGACTGTGAAAGTAAGTCTGCATTGTTTATCCATTTGATCTTTTATTTAAAATTTTTAAAAAAGTCTAACCTTTAATTGAAGTTTAAAAAAAAGTGAAAGTGGGGGGAAATCACATTGGGAAATATTTTTTTTTCTCTAGTACACAATGGCCACAATTATTGGTACCTCTAGAATTTTTTATGATTAAAATAATGAAGTATATTCCCATTCATATTTGTATTTTCTATCACACCAGGGTGACTAGGAACATGAAGTTGTCCACCCATGGCTTCCTGTTTCACAGAAATATGAGGAACACAAAGGCCAAATTCCCTTAATCATTGATCACAAGGAGTAAAACCAAAGAATATGTTTCTGATGTGCAGCAAAAGTTTGTTGAACTTCACAAATTTAGAAAGTGGCTGTAAGAAATCAGACACGACTGGAACTCCAAATAGCACTGGCTTCTGTGGTCAGATCATATTAAAAAATTAACTTTTCAGCAGCAAACACTCAAGATGGGTTTGGTGAACACAGGGATAAAAAGTACCCCATGTGTACAATGAAATATACTGCTGTATTTTTGATGTTGTGGGCCTATATTTCTGCTGGAGGTCCTGGACATCTTGTTTAGACACATGGCATCATGGATTCAATTAAATACCAACATATAAAAGATTAAAAACTGACTGTCCATGCTAGAAATTTTACAATGGGCCGTGGTTGGATCTTCCAACAGGACAATGATCCACAAACAAACATCAAAACCAAAACATAGAAAATGAGTGGGGTGAACTGAAGAGAAGAAGCACCAACATGGAGCTGTGAATCTGAAGGGTCTGAACACGGCTTATCAGGCATTATAGGTGAAGTTTCAGAGCTGTTATCTTGGCAAAAGGAGGTTTCAAAAAGTGTTGAATAAAAGGGTATGATTAATTGTGGCCAATGTGTATTAGAGAAAAACATTTATTTCATAATGAGATTTCTCTCCCATTTTAAATTCTTATTCTCCAATGAAAGGTTAGATTTTTGTAAATTTTTGAAATAAAAGATCTAAAGGATTAATGATACAGATTTATTTTCACAGCCGCCTTTGATCATATTTACCATGGGTATGAATAATTTTGAGCACAACAGTGTGTGTGTGTATATATATATATATATATATATATATATATATATATATACATATATTGTCCCAGGGTTAAATGAAGTTACTGAATTTTGTCTCACAGTCAGGGGCCCCGCTAGAATTTTTGGGCCCTATGAAAGAATATGAGGTTGGGCCCCCTACCGCACCAAACATGCACAATATTGCTCAAAGTATTGGGACACCCCCTGCTAATGAACAGGTTTGACTACTTTAGTCATTTCCATGAGTACAAATCTTAATGTTTAAGCATATAATGATATTCTAGGGAATTCTGTGCTTCTAATTTTAAAGCAACAGTTTGGACAGGACCCTTTTCTATTCTAACATGACAATGCCTCTGTGTATAAGGCAAGGTTCAAAAAGAAATGATTGATTCAGTCAGTGTGGAAGAACTTGACTGGTCTGCAGAAAGCCAAGTCCTAATCCAAGCTGAACACCTCTGGTGTGACTTTAAATGCAGACCTTGAGCCAAAAACTCTTTACCAAACACCAATGACTTGTACATACACTATATGGACAAACGTATTGGGACACCCCCTTCTTTAGAACAGAAAAAGGCACTTCCAAAACTGTAGCAACAAAGATGGAAACATAATTCATGTATTTAAAAACTGTATTTCCATCTTTGTTGCCACAGTATTGGAAGTGTCTAAAATGACTGAACCCATATGTACAAGTCACTGGTGTTTGGCATTGTCGTGTTAGAATAGAAAAGGGTCCTTTCCAAACTATTGGTATAAAATTAAAAGCACACAATTCCCTAGAATATCGTTATATGCTTAAACATTAAGATTTGTACTCATGGAAATGACTAAAGTAGCCAAACCTGTTCATTAGAAGCGGGTGACCCAATACTTTTGGCAATATAGTGTACAAGCCAACCTAGCTATTCAAAATCTTTGTCTGCAATTTAATAATATTGACCTATTACTTTTTTATTGTTTTTGACCATTAGGTATCAGTAACATAATTCATTCAGAACCTGTTCTATGGACACAGCCTTTCTGTACCACACTATTCTGCTGATATGGAATGAGTTTGACTAATTAATCAGTTATATTAATAGAAATGCTTCACTGGGGCAAACAAAAAAATCCTAAAATAATAAATAGGATACCCCATAACACCAGCATAACACCCCATAACTCCTTGATTTGCTTAATAAAAGCCTCCTTTGAGATCGTTTTGACAGACATGTTTATTGTGTATTATTTTCAACCTGTTTATTGCTAAGTTTAGACAAAATAGAAGCGCAGCCGTAATAACTCGCGTGCAGTGTATCTGGTTGCCATGAAAACCTCCCGCGCTTCCTGCTGCTGTTCTGTGTAATCAGAGTGAATTTGGAGATTTTCTAAAGCAAAACTAAAATGTGTTTAAAAGTGCGACTGACCAAATCGTCCGGCTCGGTTTGCCCCCCTCAAACTCAAAGACATAATTTGACAGTTTACCATCTGATCTCACTCAGTGACTCTAGGCTACGTAGGATGGGACGAAACCATGCAGTGAATGGGGGGATTTCATAATTTTAATAATAATAATTAATTTCGCCGGAGATGCAGAAATAAGCCAAAATTTTGTTTTATTTGTAACTCTTTGGTAGATACATTTATAATTTCTATTACATTACTACTACTACTGTTACTACTAATACAACAGATCTCTGGGGGCCCCAAAAGTGTGTGGGCCCTTAGAATCGTCCTAACTTTCCCCCCTTAGCGGCGCCCCTGCTCACAGTTTAGCTAAAACAGAGTTATCTAAAAGGAAAAGAGTGACTCTTTTTTTTTTTTTTTTAACAGACTCTGAATGTCAAGAATAAGTTGTAGTGAATAACTCCCTGCAGCTGAAATGCAGAAGAAAGGTTAAAGCTGGAGTTTCTATGCTGTTAGTGCCACTTAGCAGAATTACAAAAATGCAAAACTTTGCAAACACCCCTTAAACTCATCACATCACACCTCCCCCAAACAGCTGATAAAAACATCACACTAATCCACAAGTAATCCACACCTCTCCAGTCCATCGATTAACACAGCTGTGACATTAGACAAAGAGTTTGCACCGTACTTTTGTACTTTGTGGATTTTGTGTTGCAAAGTTGTAGAGGAGAAACAAAGGGGTTTGTGAAAGTGAAACTCTGTTATGTGACCACAAGTTTTGTAAATTTTGTACCTTTGCAAGACACTCGGATGTTAACACCCTTGTGCATCGTTAAGTTACAAAATGCTTCAGTTCATACTTAGCATTTTTAGTGTTTTCTCTTGAACTGTCTGTTTTATCTTTCAGATCAACTGCTCTCGTGCTCAAGCAACAGTTTGAAGAGTGTCTTGAAAGTTAGTTGACGTTACCATGAAACAAGTAGACTTTTGATCAGAATTTTTGTCCAACCAAAACAGATTATTTCACAGGCGTAACTCAGCAATGAAAGATGCAATATACAGATGTGATTGCTGATATCCAGTTAAATTTGCCCCAAAGAAAACTCTGAGTATGTTTCAAATATTTAAAGCCACAAACTTCAGCAAATCTGGTAAATAATTGCTCATTGTATACACACAGTACCTTTCAAACTCATAAAAAATGGTCAGATTGGCTATTTCAATTTATGTTGCTATTTTGAAGTGTAGTATGCTTCAGTGAATGGATTGTGGGTGGCCCGTGGTGTTTTAAGTAATACAAGAACAAATTTTAAGCATGTACAACAGGACCACCAGACAAAGATGATGAAGATGATTCCTTAACTAATTGGCCAACACAACTTGTCTGAAAGTTTAATCCTTTGAGCTCCAATGCAAACAAAAAAAAAAATTGTCAAATAATGTAGTTTCTAAACCATTTCATTTTTTTTTAGAAATGAGTGCAAAAGCTCTTGTGGTCAGGAAGCACCTGCTTTAAGCAAATAGCTCTGGATATGATTGCCGTTTTTTATGAACTGTTTGGTTTTTGCTATATATGTCTGTATGCAGATGAAGCGGATTGGATTTATACTGATAACAGTTCATTTATGGCCACCTGATATAAGCCTATTTGCATCATATTTGTCAGTTCTTTATCATCTTTCTCTTTCCTGTATCTTCATCGTTGGCCATGCATGTAAGAACACACAGAGAATAGTGTGTTTGTGGATTTCAATTGTTAGTAAGTAGTACTTTGGAAACAATATTTGAGTTGCAATAATCAGCCAAGAAGGACTTATTAAACTGCAAGTGACCTGCATGAGTGTTTATTAAGAGCAATAGAGGATTTAGTGCAGTTTGCTAAAGTAAGCATCAGTATTGTTGCTTATTTATTATTTGCCATTAATTCCAAGTACTAAACTTTGCTGCGTGGCTCTTCTTGCATAGTTTGTGCTATGGACATGATTTTCATCACACCATGTGGCTTAATATCCATCCATCTATTTGTCTATCATTTTATCTATGTGTGTATAGTGTATTTAAAGTATATAATGCCTTTACAGCTTTTTTTAAACCTCTTTGGTTAAGCCAGCATCATTTGTTTTGACAAGCCATATCTAACTTTAGGGTCATTCCGTGTCAAATCAACCAAATTTCAGAAATTTCCCCTGCTCAAATTTTTGATTTTGCTAATATTTTTTCTGAAGAAAGATAAACATGCATAGTGATTATAGCCCAAATATTAAATGTCATGGATGAATATTTATTGAGTAATCCACTATTTTGAAGAGGGGGGTCAAAATGGAAATTTTCACCTGAGATTCAGAGCCAAATTACAGGGGGTTAAAAATTACTTAAGAAAGATGGCAGCATCACAATATTATTTTTACACAGAGATCAGTAGGTCTGTTAGTAAAATATGTTGACTTTAGCAATCTTTGTTGCATTATGTGCCAATGGTGACCATTTAAAAATGGGGAAACAGCACTTTTCAAGTTTTTCTCCGAAGTTTGCATGCCTGTAACTCAAAAAGTATCAAAGATATCTTAATGCCCTTTTAGATATTGGGTCTTAACAAACTTTACTTTTGGCTTCTTCATTTTTAAGGCCCTATATGGTTCGGTTCCAGAGATATTGGAATTTCAATATGGCTCCAAGAGTAAATTGTTAAAATGTACATTTTCTATGGTCAAAAACCAAATGTGGGTCAATTTTCAAAAATATGATTCTTCTTTTCTTTTAAAGAGGAATGTCTGAAGAATAAATGTTGAAACTAGAAATGTATCTCATTTACATCTGTCAAAGCAACTGCATTGAAATTACCTGTCTGAGTGCCATAAATATTCTTTTTCCAAAGTTTGCGTGCCTATTACTCAAGAAGTTTTAAAGATATCGCAATAGGATTTTATATTCTAGTTCTTCATAAACTTTGCTTTTAGAATCTACATTTTAAAGGCCCTACATAATTCAGTTCCAGAGATATGGGGCATCACAATAAGGCTCCATTTTCTCATTGTTGAATATTACCTATTTTAGTGGCTGAAAAGCAAATGTTAGTGACTTTGTATACAGCTGATACTTAGTGTGTTTAAAGCAGAATGTCTGAAGAATAAGTAATGTTGAAACTAGGAATGCATCTTGTTTCTCTCTATCAAAATAATATGCACATAACATACCTGTCAAAATGCACTGAAATGGTCAAGCTGAGGGACATTGTCTTTTTCTCAGTAGTCTATTCATAAGATTCTATATTTGAATCAGTTTCAGAGATATTTAGAAGAAGTGATTTTGTTAATTTTAACAGCTTCTGAAGCTACCAAGAGTTCAAACACACAGTATTGTAACATGTTTGAATCAAATCTCACACCTCATAAAAAGTGGAAAAGTGGTTGCTTTTACCACACATTGCATTAATATCAATAAACCAAGATTTGCCTAACCTGGAATATTAGAATTTTTTTTCTTTTTTTTTTTCTTTTTTTTTACTGTTATTTAATGTGAGCATAGTCATAATGCTAAAGGGCATATTTAAAACATTTAAGGTCTCTCACACTTGAAATAATTAACATGCTTTATCTATTCACTCCTCATGTATGATGTTTGCTTCGGGGGGTCGAAAAGTAACTTTTAGACCTAACTCGGCGTTTGTGCCTAAAGTGTTTGATCACACTGGTGCAGTTCAATCAGTGGACCTGCTAGCTTTTCATCCACCACCTTTTTCATCCCCAGAGGAGGAGAGGTTACACAGTTTATCTCCAGTTCATGCTCTGCATACGTATGTTCAGAGGACCCGCACACTTCGTAAGAGCAATCAGCTATTTGTCTCGTGGGCTGACTTTTACAAAGGAAAGCATATCTCCCGTCAACGCCTTTCTCACTGGGTGGTGGTGGCTATCGTGTTATGTTACAATAATACGAATATAGAGCCCCCAATAGGATTGTGAGCACACTCAACTAGAGGTATGGCTACATCCTGGGCTCTGTTTAGAGGCATTTTTATTCAAGAAATTTGCGCGGCAGCCAGCTGGTCTTCTCCGCACACATTTGCTCATTTCTATAGACTGGATGTGACAGAACCCTCTCTGGCCCACTCAGTCCTGGGAGTGAGTAGTCAGGGGATATAATGCAGTTTATTAAGGGGCGAATTCCTCTTTTCAGTCTGTTTCACCTCTGTCGGGTGTTATGATTCAGATAACTTACTCTTTCTTCAGTCTGCTTCGTCAGCATATCGGCAATACGGGAGTGGTCTATATCCCATAGTGAGATACCAAACGAATGTTGGAAAGAGAACTTTAGGTTACTGACGTAACCCCGGTTCTCTGATAACATGAAGTGAGGTATCTCACAAACATTGCCTTCCTTGCCTTACTGCACGGAGAAGAGATATGCAGAGAATGACGAAACAGCAGGTAGCTGCAGTTTATATACAGGGAGGCGGGACTCCCTGATCGCTGCAGCGATTGGTCTGCCATAGTTGGCAGACGTGGTGTTATTGGTTCTTCCGCGATCGGTCACGCCTGAGGCATTCCCATAGTGAGATACCTCACTTCATGTTATCAGAGAACCGGGGTTACGTCAGTAACCTAACATTTTATGCTATTGCAGCAGTTAGAGATCCATCCGTGCTGGATATAAGTCTGGGTCACTAAAGACCCGAATATGTAATGATTGGTGAAATATTCATGCAGTTTAAAGTCTTAAAATGTCTTAAAATTTTACAACATTAAGCCTTAAATATCAAATAGTCAACAATTTAAATGATGGGGTCTTAATTACAACAATAAACGTCAGCATGTTATCTCGGCCATACTGATCTAAAGAGAAAGCCATTTTCCCTGTGCCGCTTTTTGTGGAATAAATTCCTGGTCAGATGGATTAGAGTAACGTTAGCTGCCTTAACTGTTCCTGCAATAATGTGTTTAATTACCCACTATAATCCTAGCTAAAATTAACATCTGCACAAAATATTTAGCATTGCCTTTTATGCCTAACTTCACCAAGAAAAAATTATTTGTCCTAAAATATGGAATAAATGTGATAAAGCAAGCATTAAATTTACCTTTCTCATACATGTTGACACATTGTTACAACACTAATTTTATGTTTTAAAACAAATTATAAATAAACTATTTGTATTTCTTGAAAATTGTTGCTTCAGTTAATGTTCTGCAAGATAGAAATTACTTTTTAGAATTAGAAGGTTCTATCTGCATTTGACCTGTTCCAAAAATCCCCATTTAAAAAATTGAGAGGATTTTGATATTGTACATTTAGAATACATTTAGGGTCTCTGTCATTTTCATGTAGGAAAGAGACCTGTTCCCCATATAATTTTTGCTATATGGATTGCAAAAACTTTGAAGCTTAATATCTCAAAACCACTCAAAATCACATTTGGTGTGAAAATGGGTAGGATATGACAAAAAAAAACTTTCTTAGGAACAAGAATCTAAAATCATATTAAGACAACTTTAATACATCTTGAGTTACAGGCACACACATTTTGGAAAAAGAATATTTATGACACTCAAACAGGTAAGTCCTATACAATTGTTTTGATAGAGGGAAACAAGATGCATTGCTAGTTTCAAAATTACTTATTCTTCAGACATTCTGCTTTAAACACACTAAGTATCAGCTGTATACAAAGTGACCAACATTTGGTTTTCAAGTGCTGAAATGGGTAATATTCAACAATCTGAAAATGGAGCCTCATTGACACCCCCATATCTCTGGGATTGAACAATGTAGAGCCGTGAAAATGTTGATTCCAAAAGAAAAGTTTATTAAGAACTAGAATCTAAAATCCTATTGTGATATCTTTAATATTTCTTGAGTTATAGGCATGCAAACTTTGGAAAAAGAATACTTATGGCATTCAGACAGGTATGTTCAATGCAGTTGTTTTGACAAAACAAATCGAGATACATCTCTAGTTTCAACATTATTTGTTCTTCAGACATTCCTCTTTAAAAGAAAAAGTATCATATTTTTGCAAATTGACCCACATTTGGTTTTTGACCACTGAAAATGTACATGATCCTCAGTAATTTAGTGTATGATAGCCTGTTTTTCCTCTGTGACTACTACAAAGTCGGTAAGTGTATGATGCCCAGTGTTTTCAAAAAATCGTGTAGTGTATTCCAGCCTTTACCCTCTTTTCTGTCTCTGTGTATTTTGGCAAGTCTTCAACTTCTGTAAGCGAATCTGAATTTCTTTGTCCATGTAATATGTCAACCATGTTCCCATACTGGTTACACACCATGTGGCTCAGCCTGCTACAGTAGCCTCATCCCAATGTTCTGAGCAGTGTTCTGCTGGCATTCATGTCGACGTTACTTTGACATGTACCACTATTGTATCCTGCCACACTGCAAAAATGGTTCAGGAATGGTTTGAGGAACATGACAGAGTTCAAGCTGTTGCCTTGGCCTCCAAATTCCCCTAATCTCAATCCAACTGAGCATCTATTGGATGTGCTGACCTAAATGCATCAGAGCTGGTTTGGCAGCACAATATGCAGTTGTAATCAAAATTAATTCAATCCTCATTGCAAATCAGGTTTATTGTCAAAATTTTCAAACTTTCAGCTGTTTGTAATGAACAAATCAAACTAAAGCAATTGAAATAGCTCAACACAATGAATGCTTTTCCTCAAAATTAAAAAGAAAATGCAACTTTTAAAGACTTCTGCAGTCTCAAAATGATTCAACCCCCTGAGTGAAATCCCTCACAACAGCACAAATATGCAAAACGGGTCTTGTCACAAGCACATTAGTTGCACCAGGTATGCTTGAGGGTTTGTACAAAAAGATAGTGAAGGTACTGAATGTTCCTAGAGACACAGTTGGACGCATAGTTTGCAAGTTCAAAGTTAAAGGAACAGTTGTTACACTACCTGGACAGGGCAGAAAAAGGAAGCTATCAGTGGCTGCATGTTGAGAAAAACACTTGAATGACTGCAAATGACCTGCAGCAAGACTCTGAGGCAACAGGCAGTTTCAGTTTGGACAATAAGGTGCACACTAAACGCAGGGTTGTCAGAATTCCAAAACAAACACCACTACTGACCCCAAAACACAAGAAAAGTTGGCTCCAATATGCTTACAATCATATAAATAAGCCACAGAGTTTTTGGGATTCTGTTCTGTGGAGCGATGGAACAAAACTGGAACTTTTCGGGCCTATGGATCAGCAGTATGTCTGGAAGAAGAAGAGCATACGCTGAAAATAACACTACACTTAAGCATGGTGGTGGCTCAGTGATGCTCTGGGGCTGCTTTGTATCCTCTGGCACTGGAAACCTGCAGTGTGTGGAAGGCAAGATGGATTCATTAGAGTATCGGGAAATCCTAGGAGAAAACGTCATGTCGTCTGTGAGGAAGCTGAAGCTTGGGCAACATTGGACTTTCCAACAGGACAATGATCCCAAGCATACTTCAGATTTCACCAAGGTCTGGTTGCAGAAGTCTTGAAACATTCTCCACTGGCCTTCACAGTCAGCTGACTTGAACCCCATAGAAAATCTCTGGTGGGATTTGAAGAAGGTGGTTGAAGCACGCCAAACCAAACATATTACTGATCTAGAGGTCATAGCTCAAGAAGAATTGGCTAAGATTCCTCAGCAACGCTGCCAGAAGCTGGTGGCTATGCATCTGATTTGCTGCATAACAGCAAAAGGGTGCCCTGCTAAGACTAAAGATGCTTACCATGAAGGGGTTCAATAATTTTAAGAGTGCAGAAGTCTTTAAAAGTTGAATTTTCTGTTGAATTTGGGGAAACCACTTGAAGCATTCGTTGTGTTGAGCTGTACATATATATGTAGTTGTGTGTGTATGTATGTATGTATGTATGTATGTATAGCATTTGTGGCTTCAAGTATTGCATGGCCAAACATAGCTTTGTTTGGATGGTGATGCTGCCCCTAAAAACCACCAACAGTGTTTCCAATGAAGTGAATTAGATGTGTGTTTGTCTGAAAGAGAAACTGTAATCCTCTTTCTCTATTGAGCACTACAGTATAGCAAAGGAGGTTGCTGGTGTGCTGCATCTGTGTGTGTGCATCTGTGTGTGTGTGGCTTCCACACCAAGAGAAGAGAGCTTTTGTACGGCAGAGAAAAAAGTTGACATTTGAGAATGAGAAGAGGGGAAGTCTGGCAGAAAAAAGGAGCCATTGTGCCCCTGGCATCGGTGCCTTCTGAAGGAACACACACATACACATACGCTTACTTACACATTGTGAAACAGGAAGTGAGAATATTGGGTGATGATCAACATTATAGTTTATTCTGTTCTGTAAACAAGCACTAAAGATAAGAGGGGTCTTGTCCTTTTGAAATGTCTCTCAGAAAATGAAAATTCTGTCATTCCCCTTCATATTGTGGAAAACCAGTATGATGTTGTTTTTTCTGTAAAACACATAAGGAAAATCTTAAAAATATACAAAAAAGAACTAACACCGAAGATTAACCTCTCTCATGCTATTTGTAACTCTAAGAATGAAGATGCATTTTTCTCATGTTATTTGTATGTTAAGATTTTTTTCTACATTTTTGCTATGTCATACCATAGGACACAGTCCAATTTTTATTTGTCAACTACCCATATATGGGTCTTGTCTGCAAACATAAAGACTGTAGGTTCAGTTGGAATGAACATAAACCATTTATGAAAAAGAGCTGCATGAGGATTCTTCAAATATCTCCTTTTGTGTTTGACAGAAATAATAACTGCACATGGGTTTGACACAATGAGTGAGTAAATATCTACTTCTAAACATACTGGAGGCTTTTCAAGAAATTCACACTTATACTGTTTAAAGTTGGAACACGTAAGAACAGACATGTAATCTTCTCCATTACTTCATCTGCTAAAAAGAGCTTTTACATTAACCAGTCTCACATTAACGAGCAGCATTGTGTTGCCCCACCGGTATTTCATGAGTTATGACAAAAACAAGACCTTCAGTCAGAAGTTAAACAGGTTACATTATATGATCACAAACTCAGACAAGCACAAACTATGCCGGTACTCACGTCCCATGAATGTAACTTTGTGATGCTTTTGATGCAACATGTTGTTTTAGAGGGATGGTTCTTATCTGACTGGCAACATGCTCTCAGGCCATGAATAGAGTGGTTTCAAGAGACTAGAAATGAGTAGACTGGTTTTATTACTTTATTGGGTAGGGTAAAGTCAGGTAAGCTGTATCATTTTGTTTTAAACTGTCCTCTAGACAAGTAGACATGACATGGGTTAAATTAATTCTAAATATAAAATTAAAAAGGTCGTTATTAGTAGTAGTATTAAATATAGAATTGTCAGAACTTATGGGTGCCAATTTTTTAAATAGTGTGTGTGTGTGTGTGTGTGTGTGTGTGTGTGTGTGCGCGCGTGCGTGTATATATATCAAATTTGGAAAGCAGCCATAATCTTTTTGTTAATAATTGACGACAAAGATGATTTATCATGTGGTCAAACACTGACCTTCGTACCATATAAAACCATGCTTAAACATGATATTTAAGGATATAAATTGTAGTTCAGCAGTAGATTCTGTTTGTCCTGTTCAATATTAACGCTGGGAGGTGAGAAAACAGGTGATAAGAGAAAAACTGAGCTCACAGGTCAGGTGAATTATTCACTCAGCCTCTCTGTGTCCTGTCAGAGGATCTGTCTTCACGTTAAGTTTATGACTGGGTTATTTTATTATCATTGACAAAAAGTAGTAGCTTTGGGATGTTTTTTAACCTCAGTTATATGTCCTGAGTCACACCTTAACCAGCAACAAAAAACTTTTTTTCACAGCAATTTTGTTGTGCTTTTCGTTATTTTTATTAGCTTTCATTTTTTTATGTCTACAGTTTTCATTAATTTTTTGTTTTAGTTTTAGTTACTTTAATACTTTCAAGTTAAAACTAAATGAAAATGAGAAATGTTGCAATGACAACTAGCTGAAATAAAATAGGTTTTTTTATGTTTTATTTCAGTTTATATTTATTTTAAGTAATGAAAAAGTTGTTTTTTATGGCTTTAGTTACCGATAAAAACCTGGTTCATGCCTGTTTCATTTCCTTTTTTTTTTTTTTTTTTTTTTGAATGTAATATGTAACATGTTGCAGCAGTAAAACCGCTTCCTTGATTCTTCTTGTCTCTACCCAGGTCTATTTGTCTCAGAGTTTTTGTTTGGGGTGGAAACATTTGCTTATTATTTTCTGCAACATTACAGAGTGTATGCACATCAAAGAGAGTTTCAAAAGAAATTCTGTTGTCATTTACTTACCTTCATGTCGTTCCAAACATGTATCATGTCTTTCTTCTGCAGACAAAAGAAGATATTCTGAAGAATGTGTTATTTTTTCATTACTATGGAAGTCAATGACTCCCAGAAACTGTTTACTTATCAACAATCTTCAGAATATCTTCTTCTGTGTTCAACAGAAGAAAGAAACTCATATAGGTTTGGAACATATTGAAGGTGAGTAAATGACGACAGTATTTTCATTTTTGGGTGAACTATCCCTTTAAGTAAAAATGATGTTGATAGACACCATTAACATGTCATAGATATAAGAAAGCTTAGAAATGTTGCACTGAGAACGCTTTGGATCTACCCATTGCTTACCGTTTGTTTTATTGTGACTGTCAGTTCAGGTCAGATCTTTGCTCCAGGTTGTTAGTAAGGCCATAAAGTGGAAAATATAAGATAGAGGGCTCAACAATAAGTGCTTGTTTTGCTGGCCTGGTCAGTTTTTTTCTTTTTTACTTGCTCTGTACTTTTTTGCTGACCCCACCATGAAAAAAAAAAAAATTCTAGTTTAATATTAAATTATTGCTGCCTCTTTCATTAAAACACAATGGATTTTTCATATATATTAATCAATATAAAAACAAAAAGTCAATATGACTGTTAATAAATTAATATTTTATAATAAAATATTGTTATATCTACATTGTGCAATAATAGTTTGAATGTTGTATGTTGCAACTCTGTTAACTTCTATATGGATAAGTGTCTTGTCTGCTAACAAAGATTATGCTGGCCTTTATTTTACTTGCTTTGCAAATTTTCCCTGACCCCCACCATGAAAAAAACCCCATATATTTATATTATACTTTTATTACTTTTTTATGTTAAATTATTGCTGTATTTTTCATTAAAATAATTTTAATGCATTTTTCATATATTATTTAATATAAAATAATTAAAAAGTCCATACATATATGGCTACATGATTTTTTAAAATTGTTTATTATTATAAAATCAATATTTTTTTTTAAATACTGTTGTATTTACACTGTGCAATAATAGTTAGAATTATTACAGTTGTAATGTAACTCCAAAAACTTGTATATGGTTAAGTGTCTTGTCTGCTTACAAAGTTTGTACAACCATAAACTGTATAGTTACTGAGATCTTAGTCCTGCTTGATCACCATCTAATCACCAAACCATGCATTACTCCTGGGATGCTGTTCCAGCAATTAAAAAACAGCATCTGGATTTATAAACATGACTTTTTATCTTTAAAGTCCACAGTCTTTACAGTCAGTAGAAGCTGTTATCTCTTGGCTCCCGACAACTCAAACAGTTACTGTAACGAACATAAAGATTACCGCAGAGTTTTGAATAATATGCTGTTTTGTGTAAATGTTTGATGAATATGTCTATCAAAATTCACCATTACAGTCTGCTTAATGCAAATCAGATAAAATATCTCTGGATTTGCATCTTTTACTACATAGTGTATTTTGATCAACTTGCATACACGATGTGAGGTTCTATTCACACAGAACGTGAGGCAGTTTGCTAGTCTTTCCCATGGTTGCTAATGTTGCACAACACTGCTCATCTGTTTGTGGATGAGACAAAAACATCCCAGTAAGAGAGAAGAATATGGTTAAGGACTAAATCATGTTAGTTTGTCTCTAAACAACTCCTGTGATCCGCTGCAAAAAGAGATCGCTAAGTGTCATTGCGTTAGCCTGCCGCTATTGAATTAGCTGTTATTTTGAATTGAGAGGACATTCAGACAGCCAGACGATTTTGAGTGACACGCTTATGTTTTACATTAACAGAGTTTTCTCTGTGTTACAGGATGAGAATAAGAAGGCATAAAGTCTTCCTGTTGTGCTTACTGGGGATTTGTGTCATTTCCTTCCTTCATTACTACAAAGCTCTGCACAATATTTCGCTGCTGCAGGAGCTCTCTGCTCCTTCCACCCATCTAAAGTCTCTGAAGTTGTTCAGTGATATCTTCTGGAATTTTCCGGCTGCTGACTTCCAGCCCCAGCAAGACTTTCACAAACACAGCCGCCTGAAGGTAGAGCCAGTGAGGGTCAAAAGAGAACGTCTAGAGGTCTAAGGGTTTCAGTCTGAGCTCTTAGCCTGTTACCTGACCTGAAAACTCATTGGGTTTTAGGCCAGGTTTTAATGTGTAACTTGGGGTTTGTGTTGAGTTTTAAATGTAACATGTTTTACACAGAAACCAAGCAATTTTGTCTTAAAATTTGACTATACCTGTTGGGTCATATAGTTTTGTTTATAGACTTCATCTTATGCCCAAGAGCAAAAAAAAAAGCTATGTATCTTGGGCATAGTCTGAAGTCTGTAAACAAGACCATGTAACCAAACCGGTATGATTTTATTTTTTTATTTATTTATTTTTTAAATGCTTAACAATACATTTTTTGCAAACTTACAGAATAAAACTCACTTGAGACAGTGTTAAAAGTGATAAATACAAATGAATTGAACATTTTTACTTCAGGTCTGTACGTTTAAGTTACAGTATTTGAAACTTATATCACGTTTAATATTTGTGTTTTTATTTATTTGTTTGTTTGTTTATTTGTTTGAAGGGAATCGTCATATTTTAGATTTGGGTGTCCCAGTATCTGACAGAACAACTAATAATACAATGTGTCAAAGCTAATACAAGAATGTCACTTTTTCATACCATAGATGTATGAAACTGTATTTATAAAAATCTTCTTTTCCTCCAAACAGGTCAATGTTGACTCTAATGTGATCCTGCCAGATCCTCCAGATAGGAAACTTCATGAACATACATTTGTACTCCATGATGATCCCACAGCCTTTTTCATCCACACCAAATCCGGAGCAGTGTGCTTCAGAGAGGGGACAGATATGACCGCCTCTGCATCTCACAGCAGGTTACTGCAACATCAACGAGAAATCAACCCCAAAGATGACGCAATCAATGCAGACAACAAGGTGGTTCAGTGCCCCTGTCGGCAGGGTTGGCACGGCCCTCACTGTGGCATCCCTACCATCGTGTATCATTCCAATCTCCCGTCCAAGTCAAAAGTAACACCCAGAAAAGTTCCACGTCGGGTCATCAATGCCATCAACATCAACCACGAGTTTGACCTACTACACGCTCGATTCCACGAACTTGGAGATGTCGTGGATGTGTTCTTGGTCTGCGAATCCAATTTCACTGCATACGGTGATTCAAGACCTCTTTTATTCCGGCAGCTGATCCTAAATGGAACGCTTGACTACATAAAGAACAAAATCCTGTACATCTTCCTGGACCATTTTCCTGACGGCGGTCGCGTGGACGGCTGGATCGCGGATGATTACCTCCGTACATATTTAACCAAAAATGGAATGTCGAGGCTTGAGGGCCTCAAAGCGGACGATGTTTTCGTCATCAATGACGCGGATGAAATTCCTGCCCGAGATGGAATCCTTTTCCTCAAGCTCTACGACGGCTGGACAGAACCAGTCGGGATCCACATGCGCAAATCCCTTTACGGATTCTACTGGAGGCAGTTTGGAACGCTAAACGTTTTATCTGCTTGCACGGCAGCTATGCTCTTTAAGGTTTACAAGGGTGATGGCATTTATCTCCGGCGCCGGTCGTATTATTCCATGTCAGGATTCCGGGATTACGAGAACTCCACGGGACGCATTCTGGTGCCGTGGGCCATCGGAAGTCCAATTCACTATGCTGGATGGCACTGTTCTTGGTGTTTTAAACCAGAAGGAATTTATTACAAACTCATATCGGCCCAAAATGGAGACTTCCCACGTTGGGGCGATTACAGCGAGAAAAGGAAGATGAGTTATATTAAAGAGTTAATACAGACAGGGGGTTGGTTTGATGGGTCTGCCCCAGACTACCCACCCTCAGACCCCAAAGAGCATATGTATGCTCCCAAATACCTGATGGACAACTATGAAAAATATCGCTACTTGCTGGAGAACCCTTATGCAAAAGAGAAACATTAAGAGAAACGGGTCTGTTTCAAATGGGCAGTTTAATAAGCTTAAGCGAGAAGTGAAACTGAATGATAGTAAGGAGTTTCACAGCCTTTTGTGGTTCTTGATTCAGTTTTCAAGTCCCATAATTCTTATGAATTCCCACCACATCACAGACGGGCCATAATAACACAAAAGAATACCAACATGTTTTACTATTTAATCAAATTTGTTGCTCTCTCTAACAAGAACTATAGCAAGTGATTTGGCTATAAAATTATGTTTATAAAACGGATAGTTCCGGTCCTTGATTCTGATTGGTTGAGCCACGTTCGAAGCAGTTGTAAACTACACTTGTCTACAAACTTACAACTTTGTGTGTTGCTTGGCAACCACTTTGTTCCAACCAGAGATTCCATCCACAACTGTTTCTAAGGAACTACATTGTTTGGTGGAACTTCGCGTCATGCCTAACAACGCCCCTTAGCTGTTATAAATTCACTGTAAACCACAGTTTCACGGGGCTTATTGCTTTATTTTATGATTTAAAAACGGTTACAATTAATGAGATTATTCTCCATACACGCCATCTGGTGACACCAAGATGCCTATACCCAATGGGGTTTTAATCATGTTTCTATGAAAAGATCTCCAAACTTAATCATAGTAATATATGAAAATAATTGCACTTAAATGGGCTTGATTTGATATGACGTTTATTTATAGAAATGTTTACTCCATATGAATGCTATGCGCTAAATTGGTTTAAACTATCATGATGGTCGCGGCGATAGCCTCGTGGGCAGGGGCGTGTTTACGTTATGGGGGGCCCTAACAAGTTCACACTGCACGATTTTAGCCCGATTTTTCACTCGCCGACAGGTTTGGCGAAACAAACAACGTGTACAAACAACGTGGCAATATCAGTAGGGCCTACATTTTTGCATTAGAATATACAGAACAGGTACAAGAAGATATATAGGCTAAACGCCTATATAGACCTATGTCTAATATAATATACAGACACACACAAACATGTATAAAAAAAAATAATAATAATTAAATTAAACATAAAAGGGGGTTAGGGTTTTTCCTGTAAATAATATTCTTCTATAAAGGACAAAAGATTTATTGCATTTTTATTTTTCATCACTTTGAGGGCTTTTGTAGGCTAGAATTAAACTCATTATAAAAAAAAAAAAAAAAATAAATGCATAAAACGTTTGTTTCACTTTCAAGTACTTCGATTTGTGTATATAAAATTTTCCCAGCAGAAGTATGTTGTTAAAAAGGAAGTCATCTTTAATGTTAATTATTGTGTGGGGGGCTCGCAGGGTAATGCTTTCTTACAATTACAAACAGGATAGATGTGTACTTTATGATTTTATGATTTTTCATCTACACTGGAAGAATATATATTTTAAATGTTTTATTATATTATTATTATTTACCTTGCTTGCAAATAGTTTTTTCTCATTTTATAATTTGTTAGAGTTATGCTTAAAACAAGTAAAAAAAAAAAAAAAAAACTGACTTTAAGATATATTGTGAAAGCAGGTGTTATTTTACAACATTTTGCAAGTAAAATGGTATTGTTTTATTGATGTTTATATAATTTATACAAGATGATAAAAAAAATCTAAATCATTGTTGTTAATATTTTAATGATTTTTACAATGTAAACGACAATGATATTGCAGCTGTAATGCCACTTTCACTTTTTCATAGTTCACTGAACTATGATGGCCTGTTGAAGCCTCTAAAGGTTTAAGATTTTGCTGATGACTTGTGTTTCAAAGCTTTAGGGTCCAGGGGCGCCGCTAAGGGGGGAAAAGTTAGGACGATTCTAAGGGCCCACACACTTTTAGGGCCCCCAGAGATCTGTTGTATTAGTAGTAACAGTAGTAGTAGTAATGTAATAGAAATTATAAATGTATCTACCAAAGAGTTACAAATAAAACAAAATTTTGGCTTATTTCTGCATCTCCGGCGAAATTAATATTATATATTATATTATTAAAATTATGAAATCCCCCCATTCACTGCATGGTTTCGTCCCGTCCTACGTAGCCTAGAGTCACTGAGTGAGATCAGATGGTAAACTGTCAAATTATGTCTTCGAGTTTGAGGGGGGCAAACCGAGCCGGACGATTTGGTCAGTCGCACTTTTAAACACATTTTAGTTTTGCTTTAGAAAATCTCCAAATTCACTCTGATTACACAGAACAGCAGCAGGAAGCGGGAGGTTGTCATGGCAACCAGATACACTGCACGCGAGTTATTACAGCAGTGCTTCTATTTTGTCTAAACTTAGCAATAAACAGGTTTAAAATAATACACAATAAACATGTCTGTCAAAACGATCTCAAAGGAGGCTTTTATTAAGCAAATCAAGGAGTGAATTACTCGTCCACTGTTTAAAAAAAATACTTTAGCTGGGTTTCCACAGGCAGGGTCACAGTTATCTACAGTGTATGAAGCTAAAGGTTTTTGGGTTAAGGTTCATAATGTAGAAGATTTTTAACATTGTATGCTGTATGTGCATAGATAGCTAGCAAACAAGGAATACAGCTGTTAAGCTAATAGTCACATTTAGCTGAGTAAGATCATGATTGAGAAATGTTGGATACTGCTGGAAATGCTGGTGTTATGGGGTATCCTATTTATTATTTTAGGATTTTTTAGTTTGCCCCAGTGAAGCATTTCTATTAGAATAGTGTGGTACAGAAAGTCTGTCCATAGAACAGGTACTGAATGAATTATGTTACTGATACCTAATGGTCAAAAGCAATAAAAAAGTAATAGGTCAATATTATTAAATTGCAGACAAAGATTTTGAATAGCTAGGTTGGCTTGTACACTATATTGCCAAAAGTATTGGGTCACCCCCTTCTAATGAACAGGTTTGACTACTTTAGTAATTTCCTTGAGTACAAATCTTAATGTTTAGTCATACAACGATATTCTAGGGAATTGTGTGCTTTTAATTTTACACCAATAGCTTGGAAAGGACCCTTTTCTATTCTAACACGACAATGCCAAACACCCGTGACTTGTACATATGCGTACAATCATTTTAGACACTTCCAATACTGTGGCAACAAAGATGGAAATTTTTAAATACATGCATTATGTTTCCATCTTTGTTGCCACAGTTTTGGAAGTGTTTTTTCTGTTCTAAAGAAGGGGGTGTCCCAATACGTTTGTCCATATAGTGTATGTACAAGTCATTGGTGTTTAGTAAAGAGTTTTTGGCTCAAGATCTGCATTTAAAGTCACACCAGAGGTGTTCAGCTTGGATTAGGACTTGGCTTTCTGCAGACCAGTCAAGTTCTTCCACACTGACTAAATCAATCATTTCTTTTTGAACCTTGCCTTATACACAGAGGCATTGTCATGTTAGAATAGAAAAGGGTCCTGTCCAAACTGTTGCTATAAAATTAGAAGCACACAATTCCCTAGAATATCATTATATGCTTAAACATTAAGATTTGTACTCATGGAAATGACTAAAGTAGTCAAACCTGTTCATTAGCAGGGGGTGTCCCAATACTTTGAGCAATATTGTGCATGTTTGGTGCGGTAGGGGGCCCAACCTCATATTCTTTCATAGGGCCCAAAAATTCTAGCGGCGTCCCTGTTAGGGTCAGTCACGCTCTGTGTGCTTGGATATGGATGCGTTAAGCATTAGCCATCAGTATCCCTGATGTGGGTCTTGAAAATTTGCTTTGAAACCGGATATCCTGTCAGGAACCGATTTAGCAAGGGCCTGATCATGTGTCAGCAAAGTTAGCAGCAACAGGAAAGAAATTATACAATAAAAAACCCAAATAGCCAAAGACGAATATGGGAAGTTTTATAAAGTGGGGCATTCAAACCTTCACCAAAAAATTAAATTTGTCATCATTTACTCAGCCTCATGTTATTCCAAACCTGTATGATTATAGTATGGACAGAAAATACAATAGAAGTCATTTGGTTACCAAATGTTGATAAAGGATCAGGTTTACCCAATACGGTGTTACTCATATTTCATTACTTAAAGATCGCCATACTGTACATTGATTATCATAGTAATGTATGAAAGCATTCAAAACAAATATCACTTAAATTGACTCAGTATTTTAATTTGAAGTTTATTTCATATGAATATTTATTTCATATGAATGCTGTGCTAGCAACGGTTTCTGTGTTCACAAAGGAGATCTGCAGAGATTATTACAGTCATGTCGGTACTGCTGCCTCATTAGTCCATTGCATTCATGCTTTGAAAAGAAAATCTGATATTATCGTGAGTTAACCAGTTGAAAGAATTTGAATAAGAATTGATGACAGACTTTTCATTTTTGGTGACTTATCGAGCATGAATATGTTATCTTTTAACTTTCACTTTGTCAGTTAAAATGTTATTGACCATAGACCAAAATTTAAAAGCGCACTGCTTAAAAAAAATAAATAAATGATTTGGTGTTAACTTTAATATTAGCCTAATCCATAATTTAATCCATAAATGTTTTCTCTGTTACATTTTAACTTGAACTGCTGTTAACATCCCTCTCTGAAAAAATCTACAAACTGGCTAAATACATAATATTAACCTCTCGTTTATTGAACTTTTGTATTTAAAAAAAAATCTGAATCTGTTGCACTTAATTATAGCATCAACACTCTTGCTCACGTCTTCCTGCTTTGTTTTTGCGTCTATCTCAGGTAGAAAGCTTGCTAAGTTGACAGGGTTTAGTAATAATGCTGAACTGTCCCACGAGTCACTCAAAAGGTGGGTGGTAGCTTTCTGTGGGACCAGAGGGCAACAGTGCATTTGTTCATCCGAGACCTTCACAGGGGCATGAAATCAAATCTGAGCTGCTTTGTCTTTTTCCCCTTTCTACATGGGAGAGATGCAACCTTGTAACCTGCTCAGATGCTGCTTATGAGAATCACTGAGACTTTTGCCAGTATTTATGAAGACTAAAGAGTGCAAAGTTGTTTTCCTCAGATCTGTACACTCTGAATGCATTGTTAAAGGAGTAGTTCACCTCAAAATTAAAAAGTACTAAATTTGCTTGATTTGAATCACTTGCTCACCAATGGCTCCTCTGCAGTGAATGGATGTCGTCAGAATGAGTCCAAACAGCTCATAAAAAAAAAATCACACAACTCCAGTCTTGTGAAATGAAAAGCTGCATGTTTATAAAAACAAATCCATAGTTTTGACATTTTTAACTTCAAACCGATGCTTCTGGCCAAAATATGAGTCCATGATCCTTAATAACATTCCCATTCCATTGTCCTCTCGCATCAAAATCCACTGACATATTTATTTAGAACTGTTTTCGCTTGTAAACAGTACTTGATCTGTGCATATTTCTCTCCTGATTCAGACAAGACAACTTTTTCACTCAAGAAAGAAAGAATGGATAGAGGACTTGTATATTTTGACCAGAAGCAATGGTTTGAAGTTAAAAATGTCTTAATGTTGTTTTGTTTTGTTTTTTTCTTATGCAGCTTTTACTTCACAAGACATTAACTGATGGACTGGTGGTCATGTGGATTACTGTGATGTTTGAACTCATATTCTGACGGCACCCATTCACTGCAGAGGATCCATTGGTGAGCAAGTGGTGCAGTGCTAAATTTCTCCAAATCTGTTTTCCGATGAAGAAACAAACTCATCTACATCTTGGATAACCTGAGGGTGGGCAAATTTTCATTTTTAGCTGAACTATATCTTTAAGTGAAGTTGCTTATTTACATAAAGTTATGTGCATAGGACAATAGACAAACATGCATATCAGCTTGAAAAGTGATATTTCGAAAGACGGTTATGCTTTTTTTTTTTTTTTTTTTTTTTTTTTTTTGCATGTCCTGTGATGTTGCTTGATTAAAAAAAAAAAAATTAAAAAAAATTGTGAAACATCTCCTTTTTTTCTAAATATGTTAGAACTGTCAACGGTTCCTTTTCCGTTGTGTTATCTGATCTTTGTTTGAGGTGGAAGTGACCCTGGAGAGAAAATCAAGTTGATGTTTACATGAGATGTGAGAAATATGCACTCAGGCCAACATGTTAAACTATTGCACTTCTTTAGAGAAATTAGAAGCCATAATCTGTACAGTAGAATAATGAACAGTAAATGGTTGTTTTACTGTCCAACACATCAAATAGGGCAGTTTTTTCCCCAGATATTCATCGGTCAGCACACTGGATTTCACACAACTGCAGTCACTGTTTTTGTCATTGTTTAATGATTGCTGTGCAATTACTGATATTACAGATTGTGTTTATTGAACGAATGTGAATGAGATTGTATTTTGCATGTCTGTTTTTGTGTTTAGGGGTTGCACAGGACTGCTGTAAAAAATATTTTACTCAATGTTGATTATTCTTGTGTGTCCAATATTTTTCAGAGAAATTTATAGTTGCTTTTTCAAATGATTCATGTAGAAAGTAATTTTTGGATGAATTTGTATTTATTGGGAGAAATAAAATCTGATTTTTGTCCTTTGTAAGTCATCTTTTCTATATAAAAGACCAATATGATCATTTAATGTGGTATAATTGTGATTATAACAGGGTGTCCGCGGGACCTTAAAAAGTCTTAAATAACGTTTTCCTAATATAAGGCCATAAAAAGTCTTAAATTCAGATTCGATGGGTCTTAAATATTTTTGGTCGCATTACCGCTAATTTTTTATTTTAAGTCTGACGGACCTAATGCTGCATTCACGCGCTATCTGAATTATCGTAAATACGAGCTTCCTCGTCGGAAATTGGACATGAACTTGAATGGCCACTCGTATTTATGATAATTCAGATAGCACGTGAATGCAGCATAATGACTGTGTTTACAATCACTGGACAGACCTAAGATTATTTGTTTCTTCCCCCGCGGTAGATACTGCAGTAGCAGAATACAGCTCGAACTACCTTCTTTGTTTATATAATATTCTCAAAAAATAAATAAATAAAAATAAAAAATACAGGTCGACCTACAGCTAGCTGACCAGACTTCTAGCTAGTTTAAAAAGTTTATTTTATTTTATTTTTTTTTTAATTGTCCGACCGGACAAATAGCCTGATTAAAACTTAAGTGACAAAAAATAACCAGCGAACCATCGTAATGCGAGAATGATTCTTCTGATTTTATTACATTCAACGTAAACAGCGACTGATAATGGATGGTGTATTTCTAGTATCAAGGTAGCGCTGTCTCTTTGTGATTGAGGTTCTAAACAAATGAGCATAACAGCACACATAAAGAAACCCAGAAGTAACACTGATATATAAATTCATAATGCTTAGTTTATTCATAACATGACATAGACCTAGTTAAGTAACATACCATGACAATGGGGCTAATTTTCTGATTTTGTTCAATAAACAAGTAGTTAAGTAGTTATTATGTTACTTACATTTTAGACACAATATTTACTGTTTTGTTCTATTTCACCAACGAAAATTGTTCCAAACAAGGATCACCGCAGAAGTATTGCGCAATCTCCAAGCAACACTCGCGTGTTCTGTTACTGAATGATTCAGTGTTTTGAACGAATCAGTTGAATTAATGACTGACTCACTCATTAAGTGACTTACCGTCACCTACTGGTAGTTTACTAATAAAAAGCATGCATTTCCCCCCCAACATTTATTTGTATGTTCATAAATATATTTAAAACATTAATCTCATAACGTTATTTATTGCAGTTGTAATTCTGCAGTGTAAATTATTTAATCTGACTGGTAACAGCCCTATAGTGTATATTGAATTTATTGATTAATTGTAGTAATTTGACATGAAAGATGATGCATACATTTAAAAGGTTAAAAAAACAGGACTTTGTAAAGATAAATAAAAAAAATGCAGATTTAAGCATGTAAAAGCTGAAAATATTTCTTCAGAATAAATTGTTTACACCACCAAAAATCTCAGTGATGTTATACTTTTGTGGGGATGTTTTGTATGGATTATTGCCTGCTGATATGAAAAGTTCACTGTATATCGTAATAATAAGTATCATTTATGACAGTGATGATATTTTGTTTTCTTTTTACATTAAACACATTAAATATTACATATATGTAATATAATGTGTATTTGCATTACAGGTTTAGGTCTTAAATTTCATATAAGGTGGTATTAAAAAGGTCTTAAAAAGTCTTAAATTTAACTTGTTCATATCTGTAGAAACCCTGTTATAATGAATGAATTTCCCCTCTCACCACTAGAGGGCATTAGAACACAAGCTCTCTATTTATCCAATACAAAACTTCAGCTCAGTGGCAGATATCACATTGAAGGTTAAAAGAGTAGTTCTCTCAAAAACAGAAATATGGTCTGAATACTTTACCCACATTATAGGTGAAACACAAACTTCTAGGAAGAATTTTTACATTTTTAAAGTAGGCTAGATGCTGATTTATACTGGTAGGACAAAAACTAATCAAATTCTGTCTGAGGATTGAGATTGAACCCTATTCTTTTTTACAGACAAAAGAAAACAAGGTTTTGAATGTGTTGAGATTGAAACATCAAATGGTTTCCCTGGACACGTGTGTGTGTGTGTGTGTGTGTGTGTGTGTGTGTGTGTGTGTGTGTGTGTGTGTGTGTGTGTGTTGGCAGCAATGATTGCATTCATCAATTATTCAAAAGGACATCAGTGAAAACAAACCTTTATTGTGGCATTTAAAATAATCAAAGAAATGCTAGACATCCATACAGTACTTTAACATTAAGCACCATTGAGTTATTCATATACAAACAAAAACATTTTAAAATGATGGTCAAGTATGTAACATAGCACCTGATGTGTTCAAATTACAAATTATTTTTAATTATTAGCACCTTATTATTTGATAACAATGCAACCAGACTTTTTTTTTTTTTCTCAGCACCATTTCTTTACTTAATATTTTAGAATCTCTATGTTCCTGAGATCCGGATTCTGCAGTCCAGACTGAAGTGGTTTTAAGATTAAAATAATAATAATAATAACTGCCAGCTTGTATTGAAGACTCTTTTAAGTCACTGATTGGGGCCTTGTGGTTTCAGAACATTTAATCTCCCTCTCCCTCTCTATATTTCTATCATGTGAGTCTCTCTCAAGTGGATTCTTGCTACTGAAAAAGGAAAGCCACATACATCCTGTTGAACAGCAACAAAAAGCCCCCCTCCCCTCAATAAACAGAGCCAGACACAACCACACACACTCAAAGCAGATTTTCACAGGACCTGACCCATCTAAAACCAACAAATGGCTGATTTTGATTACATTTTCTTAAGCCAAATATAATAATAATTACCATTTAAAAGTTTGAGGTCAATAGGATTTTTTTATGGAAATTAACACTTTGATTCAGCAAGGATGCTTTAGATGATCAAAAAGTGACACTAAAGACATTAGAATGATTTCTGAAGAATCATGTGGCACTGAAGACTGGAATTTTGCATCACGGGAATAAATTACATTTTAAAATATATAAAAATAGAAAACAGTAAAATATTTCATAATATTACTGTTTTACTGCACTTTGGAGCAAATAAATGCAGCCTTAGCAACCACATGGTTCAATGTGAACTTGGTTTGTTATGACTCCAGTTGCCTGTTAATGTCTGAAGGGACCAGCAGCAGTTGAAATAGTCAATCACGCCATGTAAACATCCCATCACATCTAACATAAACCAGATGCTGCTGATGGATCCTAAGAAGACCCTGCCTGATTTGAAAAAGCCTACACAGACCTAAAAATCTGGGCTACATCAGTGGTGCTCAACTGGTTTTGTTTCAGATCTGGAGATAACCTGGAGGTCAGAACTGTTCATGCAACACTAAACACAGATGCCCCTAATGTCAAACATTTTGGTTACTATCACCATGAATTTTAGGATTTCTATGAAGCATGTGGTCAGCACCAAACCTCAAATCTGATGCCTAGTCTGTAGAGGCATTTTCATTTGTTTTGCATACAGTTGTTCATTGTTTTTTGAAGATTACAATACTTCACACAACCTGACCATCTTGGCATCTGCCTAATTTGACTATCTTCTACCACGTGAAATAAAATTACAACAGACTACTGTAGACACAGTTTTTGATGTCAACCACAAAATATGTCAACCACAGAACGGTTACAAACCAACAGAACGGACCTGCAGCTTATTTTTCATCAGTTAAAAACCACTGGAATTCATTCTGGATGCTGTTAATGTGCGGTCATATTTACCGCTGCTCTGAGACATTTTGCGGGGAGAAATCCAGTCATTCCAATGAATCCGTGTGATTGGGAGTTTCGCGTTAGGGCCAAACATTTCCCTCATGCAGATTTGATTTCCCTCATGCAGATTTCAGTCAGGTTCATTCGAGTTCAGTCATGCGAATTCTTAGCGCTGCCGCGGACCCAAAGAAATCTGTAAGGTCTGAAAGTGACTTCTGTATGAGCCGTGCTTCATAAATATCTGCACTATTGACAATCGACCCAGCTAACAAAATATGTTTTAAAACATTTTCCAGTTAAGCCATGAAAACGTTATTTCTGAATGTTTCTAAATGTTTTTTCTTGGTTACTTATGCGAACGGTAGGGAACTTTCCATTTGATAATTTTGCAGACTCTCCGAAACAAGTATAACGTTTAAAAAAATGTCAGACGAACATCCAACTAAAATGTTTCAGAAAAAAAAGGTCCGTTATGGATTTAAGAATAAGGTTTATTTGAACAAACTTTCGATTAATGTTATAGAACGTTGGGAGAATCTTGCCCAAACATTAGCCAAAGTTCTGAGAACGTTCCCTGTAATATCCGATAGCCTATACACTAGTCAGGCTGTCCCAGACTAAAGATGCCCAACGTGAAACAATCGTGCCGATTTCATTGGTTGTGGCTTCTAAATGTTGGTCCTACGTCGTACTGTGAAAGAGGTTCAAAGATGGCCTTTGTCATGGTCTTGTGAACAAAGACAGATTGTGAAAATTTTCTGACCGTGTCAGATCATCTCACAGTGTGTTTGCTGATATCACCTATATCTACCCTGTTGAAAAAAACCAGCATATGCTGGTTAGGTATGTTTTGAAGCATGGATGCTGGTTTGAGCTGGTTTAAGCTGGTCCAGCTGGTCATAAACTGGTTTAAGCTGGTTCTTAGCTGGTCATGTGCTGGTCCTAAGCAACTAGCTCCTGCTCAGGACCAGCACATGACCAGCTTAAACCAGCAGCCATGCTTTGAAACATACCTAACCAGCATATGCTGGATTTTTCAACAGGTTACTGACTAGCCAATAAAAATTCAATATTCAACGTAACACTGATCAACATGACATGCCGCTAAAGCTTCCCAGCAGGCACCAGACGTCTATGTAACGTCAGGTTGACGTTGGACATGACGTCGGACAGAAAATCGGGTTGACGTCAATATTTGACGTCAATTTGACGTTGACTTAACGTTGGATTTTGGTTGGACAACCTAAAAACAACAAAATCTCAACGTCAGCTGACGTCGGTATTGGACATCAATTTAACATTTACATGAGACGTTGAATTTACATTGAATTTTGGTCACCCGACGTCGCAACCAAAATTTAACCAAATATCAACGTCTTATGACGTTGTGTGCCTGTTTTGTGCCTGCTGGGTTAAAACAACGGAGGCGAAAAGAAGGAATACCGGTATGTGGAAACCACAACTGCCAAAGCGCGATAGGCTTACATCTTGCTCTATTTCTTTACCACCGGCGCATGCTGATGATGTTTTATTCTTCTATACTAACTTGCATTGTAAGTTGTATGTCCTAATGTGAAATAATGAAATTTTGCTAATGTGACCACAACTTTCCCGGTTCTCTTCATACAAGACCCCATGTACACTGAAGTAGAAAAAGCAGATTTCTCTACATTAGGAATTTTGTTTGGACTGCAGAATTCTAATATGAAATGTTTGGATGCTTTTCATTTTTGTTAAAGCTGCTCCGCTGATCAAAAATTTTGGCACATTTTCAAACTTCATGTCCATAAACATCCCTTTCACTCCTTCCCATTGCTGTTTCTGGTCTCACTCAGTTTCTGGTTTGATGAGGTATCCGTTAAAGGTGATGTAAATGTCCACATCGTCGCTATAGATGGCGTTCTCACGCTCGCGTTTGTAGAGACGGACCCAGACCTCGTCGCCCTCCTGCAGAGGCAGCATGACGCTCTGGCTCTGCATGATGGAGCGGTCGCTGGGCTGAGCGTAGACGATGGCCTTCTCGCTGTTGTTCTGCATGATGTGCAGGTATGTCTCCTTGAAATTCCACGTGTGGATGTTCACATTGAAGAAGTAGATTCCTGGGATTTGGCAGCGGTACTTCCCAGTAAACATGTCGAAATGTTCAGGGGAGTTCACGAAGATGGTGTCGAAGATTAGGGCCTGGTAGTTGTCAATGCTGTGAAGGGACTTCCGTCGGCCCACTGAGAAAGCAGAATGCTGGGATTTGCAGGCATCTCCTGGAGCTCCGGCCTGTCCCTTATCTCCTTTGAGGCCTTTAGTCCCCCGTGGTCCCGGGGAACCCTCAATCCCAGGCTTCCCAGGAGTTCCCCTTTCTCCACGGTCACCTTTGTCACCTTAAAAAGACAGATAAGGTGTAAGGAAAAAGCAAAAATGTCAGAAAAAGCCTAACGTAAACTGATTATTCAGGTAGATATTGTAAATATTTCTGCAGTGTAACTAACTTTAACCCTAGAAAACAGGGCTGGGTAGTAACTGATTACATGTAAGTACTTGTAATTAGGGTATATTACATTTTAAAATATTCATAATCAGATTACAGTTACTTTTTATGGATTACATGATTACATATTATTTACGCAATGGCAGTAAATTATTCATAATTTATTGATTCTCCCTAATTCTTCTTTTTACCTATTTCAAATTTTCCTTTCTAAAAATGAAGCCTACTGTATCATATTTGATACACAAATTTCTAAGGCCTCTAAATTATCAACACGATCAATGTAAGATTATTAAAATGCAAGATCGACTTTTTTTTTCTTTTTTTCCCAATATTTCAATATGAACACTTACTGGACTGAATCAACATTACTAGACTATTCATTCGTAATATTTTAGAAAAATCATGTTAAAATGTGATAATCGGACACGATACATCAGGCTTTTGAGGAACGTCATCTCTCAGTCATTGTTGAATTGCATTGCATTATATGTTCTCTACCCACAATAAAAACTACAGAGCTCTGCACATAACACTAAGCATTTAAATATCATCTTAATAAGACATATTATTGGGAAAAATAGTGTGACAACTGATATTTATTGTCAGGAGTCCGGGTCCTGGGTTTCTCCCTCTCACCACCAGAGGTCACTATCTCCCGGATTCAATTCCACAAACTCCACTCACCTCATTACGGAGTCATTTGCCCCAGCTGTTTTCCTGATTGCTTTCCCTTTTTAGGCTTCCTGGGTTTTCTGTTCGGGGCTTGTTCGTCTCATTTATGTGCCAGGTAATACCTGTGACTTCTGTCCGCCCTGTGCCCGTGTATGTCTTGGTTTCAGTGGTTGAGTTTGCTCTGGCTTTTTCCCCTTCGGGGTGGTTTCATTTGTGTTTTGGTTTATTTTGTGATTTGTAAATAAAGGAAACACCCTTTGCCAGCATTTGAGTCTTCGTCTCTCCCGTTCCGTGACATTTATAAATGCAATTTATAGAAATAGCCTGCTATACTGTTATAAAGTTCTCATTGATTTATATAAAAGCTATCAGAAATGCATCTTTATGGCCATAAAAATATCAGATACTGCACCAAATTGGATATTTTTGTTTAGTTTGGGTCTCTAAATAGAAATTCTGGCAAACTAAAATAAGTCCCCAGAACTTCAAATTACAGCTTCTAAAATGACAAAAGACATTCTCAGACACTTATCTTTGGCTCTTTGTCTTTTGTCAACATACAGTTTTGGCACTAATTGTGACCTCAGCTCAGAATTTCCACAGACCACATTTGCTGCAGGATTCATTACCGTATATGTAACAAACACATGCACATATGTGCATGCACAGACACATAAAACAACTCTAATGCGGTTCCCGCCACATCAGCACCTTTCCTGCCAGGTTTGTCACTTCCTGTCCACCAAGTAGGCCTCCAGTGGAACAGATATATCTGAGCCAAGAGAGGTTAACTGAGGCTCACAGAGGGGAAGAAAGCAGCTGAAAACACATATTCACACCATTCAGCCCAACGAACGCCTTATTTCCCAGCTGAATTACATTTATGCTTAGTTTGCGGTTCAGAACCAATATCCCACAGCACTTGTGCCAGACAAGCAATAGATTGGGAAACAGGGAAAACTAAAATCCAACAAGGATCATTTGGGGTCAAAATTTGGCTACAGTAAGATGGTCAATATTTGCTGAAGTTTGTGCTAATGTTATTTGACTCTGAAACATCATGTGCGCCACCTGTGGATGCTTTAAGTGGTTTAAAGGAATAGTTCAGCCAAACATGAAAATTTGCTGAAAATTGACTTTTTCAGAACAGATTTGGAGAAATTCAGCATAACATCACTTGCTTATCAGTGGTGCTCTGCAGTGAATGGGTGCCTGGTGAATGGGTGAATAAAGGCCTACTTTAGCGAATCCATGCATTTTTGTAAGAAAAATATATATATACATTAAATGTAATAAACAATTTTCTCTCACTTCTGCTGACTTTGCTCCTGTTTATTATGTTTGAAATATGGATATTTTTCTGACAAAAACGCATGGATTCGCTACAGGAGGCCTTTATTCACGCCCCGTAGCCGTGTGAAGCATGTTTTATTATGGATGCACGCACTTTATTTGACGTCTTCTGAACTGTTGAACAGAAACACTCACTCACTGCAATGATAATGCTTGGACTAGCGAGGACAATTTTTAATATAACTCTGACCGAATTCGTCTGAAAGAAGAAAGTCATATACACCTAGGATGCCTCGAGGGTGAGTAAAACACAGGCATTTTCATTTTTGAGTGAACTAACCCTTTATTAGATGCTCTGGATTACTTGTGGATTATTGTGATGGTTTTATCAGTTGTTTGGACTTTCATTCTGACGGCACCCATTCACTGCAGAGGATCTATTGTTAAGCAAGTGATGTAATGCGAAATTTCTCCAAATCCGTTCTGATGAAAAAAAAAAAAAAATAATGCAAATCTCATCTACATCTTGGATGGCCTGAGTTTGAGTACATTTTCATAAAATTTTCATTTTTGGTTAGGCCCAAAATGGCTGATTTTGCAATAAACTGTTACAGAACTTTCAGGGTTTACTCCGAAAGAATAGGGATAGCTTTATGAGCTACACAACTTGTTTTTGTCATGTAAGCTGAAGTACTTTTTCGGGTACCTTTGAGAATGGTCATGTTGATGTATGTGCGGACCTCAGGCATTGCAGGCATGCTTTCTCTGAGCGTCGCAGCATCATCTAGTGGTGGGAGGTGGTCACAGCATCGACGGCAGGCCGGTTGAGGTATTGAGACTACCAGATGTAGGAACAGACAGGCAAGCAGAAGGGACCCAAACATTGTGCGACCTGAGATAAAAGAGTAAACATGCACTCATAAGAGTAATGGCTCTCATTTCATGTGTATTTCAGCCGCTCTCTATAATAACTTTCCATACACTGCTATTGTTTCACTAATGCGAGACTGTGAAAGCACCTGTGTATTTATTAGTGGGATCATTAAGGCAGACTGGGTTAGTGTAACCCTGAAAAATAGAAAGAGACGTTGATTCAGAATAATGCTAAGAGTGGAATGCAGCCTGACAAATGTAGGCCCCTTCAGGACACAGATGAATGTTTCTCTTGGTCTGAGTCCAACCTGCACACGACTACAGCTAAACTAACAGATTTCAGTTTATCTGCTTTCCACTCGACAGAATCCACCTCGTATCTTCCAGAGTTCATCTGATAACTCTAATGAGACTTTAAAGCACTTCCAAATTCATATGTGCTGAGGTTTAATTTTAATGATGTTATAATACTTTCTCATGTCCTAGCTAAATGTACAGATACTATTAGTAATCATAGGTTGAGTCTCCCAAAAAGTGTAAACAATGAGGCTGTTGCATTTCCATGGATCATATCAGATGGAGACCACTGTGCAATTATTTAAATTATTTTTTTACAATGCTGCTTTATGATTATGGTATAATCTATTCAAGACAAACTGTCCCAAAGCAGCAGATAAAAGAACAAAATCTAGCTGGTTGCTTTGCATTTAGGTCAAACATCTCTTCCTGTCTAAGTGAGCAATTCTTGGCCAAATAAAGCTGCAAGTGGACCTTATATCATGACTTAAAACTGGATATAAAACATCATATAATCAAAGCCTAAAAATATCACTGCTTGTGGATGGAAGACATGCATTTAACCAGCAAATATTGAAACCAGTATCAGTCAACAAGGCAAAATGGAAAATGAAATAAAATGAAAATCTGTAGGATAGATTTTTTTTTTTTTTTTTTTGCTTGTTTGTTTGTTTTTTAACACTCAAAATGTGAAGTACACTACTATTACCATTAAAGGAATCAATACTTTTATTCAGATTCAGATCAAAAGTGACAGTAAAGACATTAAAATATATATACATAAAAAAAATTGTCAAGTAAATACTGTTCTTTTGAACATTTTATGCATCAAAGAATGCTGAGAAAATCCACAGTTTCCACAAAAACATTAAGCAGCACAACTGTTTTCAATATTGATAACAATAAGGAATGTTTCTTGAGCCAAATCAGCATAATAAAATGATTTCTGAAGGATCATGTGACACTGAAGACTGGAGTAATTCAGCTTTGCATCGCAGGAATAAATTACATTTTAAAACATAATAAAATAGAAAGCAGTTATTTTAAATTGTAGAAATGTAGTAGAACAGTTCTTAGAAACGTTTTTTTAAATCGCCTTTTTTAAATCTTACCATATGTTTGAAACGGAAGCTCAAACTCACTTTTAAATTCTTTTGGTCATGTTCACCAAGCCATAAAACCAAATACAAAGTGAGAAACAGAAGCACATGCTGAACATGTCACCACCACATCTGAGTTCCTGAGTGAAGAGACCAATAAGAGCTTTTGACAGCTTTGTTTTCAATATGTTATACAAGCTCATACATTTCTTTGTGCTGAACTTTAGTTTTTAGCTGGAGGTTTTTTATGATCTGCAGCTACTGTAGGATCTGTATCACATCAGACTAACAGGCTGCTGGGTCTGACATGTTGAGACCCGCAAGAAAAGTCAAGCTTTTGATACACTAGCATGACTAAAGGGGTTAGTCATAAAACTTTCAATACTGGCAATTTCCATTGCAAAAGTGCAAGCGATAGACATACATAGACATGTTTTGAATGTACCAAAGCTGAAGATGAGATAAAGCATGACTCAAATTAAAAAAAATAAATAATAATAATAACCAGATTTTGACTAATTAATAAACAAAAAATTGCCAAAAAATTACATTCTAATCCAAGAATTTTCAACAGATGATCCACAACCACCAATTTTGATTGATTGATTGATTGATTGATTGATTAATTAATTGGTAAAAAATTAATGCATATGAAATTAATGCATTTTAAAAATTGGCTAAATGTTTCACTGTCAATTCAATACAAATGTATCAAGCAAAATTAAAAAGCAATGTACAATGACTCTTATTTTAATGTTTAATGTGATTATTTTAAACCAGGCTTAAAATGCAATGACCATTTAGGTACAGCATGTAACACGCAATTTCTGTCTCTACCAAGGGGCTTGAAAATGTTTGATCCCCGTTCTAACTTTTAATTTTGAGTGCAATAATCAAAATCACCTGTTGATTTAATGTTGCCTGCTGCAACAAAATTGAATCCCTTACTAAAAGATGCTAAAACAAAACAACCACATGAAATCTGTTTTCCTATATTACTGTATTGTAAAACTGTAAAAGATGTTGTGCAGGCGTGTGTGATACATCAGATACATCAGCAAGAATGCTTTGCACATGCTTTCCGTCTCGGCAGCTGTCCATCTGCTAGCAAGATGTTAACTAGCTTGCAAAAAAACCCTTTGAGCACTGTAACTTACAGATCATCTTAAGGAGGTTGCACATTTTGGTTACAAAAGTGCCATTTTTACAAAACTCATTTTACTTTATAAAACACCTAAATGAACTATGAAGCACAATACATCTGATCTTTCAGATGTGATTGTAAGTGCATGTGTGTGTGTGTGTGTGTAAGCAAAACTTACAGTACTTGTTGCGTTTGCAGCTGCAGTTGGGTCAGTGAGTTGAGAAGAGAAATAGAGAAAGAGAAAAGGAAAAATCCTTGGTCAGCTTATTTCTCCCTCCCTCTTTTTCTCCCCCCTTCTCCTGCTTTCTCATTCACCCTCAATGTCTTTCTTCCATCCCTTTCCTGAACATACACACAATCAGTCTGCCAGATGAGACAGACTTTCCTATATATTTTACTCGTTTACTAGTCAGAAGAGTTTCAAAGAAGAGAAACCTTTGTGTGTCCAAACAAGCTGTTTTCAGATAGAGAACTTTATGTCTGTTTCTTTCAAAAGTTTCCCTGCTCTACATTAGAATTGAGTGAACAATGTGAAAACCCACAACAGTTGTGAACATAAACATTTATAAGCACACACAAACAGAAACTCAATACGAACTGTTGCATGCATGTTTGGAGGATGCTGCTTGTTACATGAATAACCCATATTTTGGTCTTTGGAGACCCATGTTCATTTCCAATGAAGAAATCTCAGGCAAAATGTCAGCACAACTTACTAATGATAGTTTTTTCATCATGCACTTCCCTGAAAACACACACATTTGCTGAGATTTTCTATTTTTTTTTATTAGTTTTATACCTTGTTACCCTATCAAACCCATGCATTTTTACACTTTCTTTAAAACATTGTTTTGCATGTTTATTAAGCAGTTTTTCTCATTCATTCGTCAGCTGATCGCCACAATTTAAATAAAATTTGACGTACACGCATGCCTACTTATCTAAATAAGAATATATATGCTATACTATATTCTATACTTAAAAGATATTTATGCATTTTTAAATAAAATAATTGTAATTACTATAGATTATCCCATACACTAAAAGAAACATTTAGTATTTTTCTAAAAAAAAAAAAAAAAAAAAAAAAAAAGGGGTAGATTTACCTCTACTTGGAAAAATTAATAATAGAGCTCACAAATGATGGCCAATACTACATGTTCGGCTTTATGTTTCAGCACATATGGATCATTAAAAAAAAAAATCTAGTGTAATAAAAGAGGTTCTTTTGAGGTTCTGTAAATATTAAATTTAATACACACCTTCGAATTCACACACTCATCTGTTTTGCATTAGTATGTCTGGGTCACTGGTTGAATTCCTGTTACTTATGCAATAGCAATCATCTCATTCTGTCCATATGGAAAGAAAATTAAAGTCTGTCATTGACCTTTGATTGACAAAAGGCTGATTTTGTCCTCTACTCAACCCGTGCTGCATTAATCTCCATCTGCTGTCACATTTTCCTTTCAATATTGTTGTCCAACATTCTCCTCTGCAGCTTTGCACTCATAATTATTCTCCGTTAACGTCAGGATCTGTGAAAAACATTATTATGAAGCTTTTCTTACTGGGTTAACTAAGAACTTTCTGGAATGTTTAAATATTTAAGAAATTAAAGAAATAGTTCACCCATCATTTGCTTAGAGAGGAACCCATGAATAGACTTCCAACAGAATTAAAAGGTATAAAAAGTCACTGTGGTTTGAATTTTTTATTTTTATTTTTTCCACATCAACCTGCTCTGTAACTACAGACAAAAATGAGCCTAAATCTGACACATTTTACTTTGATTTTATGTAATATTAATGTGTATTGTCCCTGATTAAGTAAATAAATGAATAAATAAATAAATAAATAAAACGCTCATGTCATTCAAACACCATATGGATTCCTTTCTTTAAAAAAAATCCTACTGAATCCTACACTTTTAAACAGTGGCATAGTATGAAAGGCGGGACAAGAATTTTATTGCATTATATAGCATTATATCCCATTCATATTAATAAAAGCGGTTTGTTTGCTTGATATTATAGCTCTGGTCACTTCATCCCTCAGTCATGAGCTCACTGCTGCCTCCTGATGGAAATATCAACAGTTAGACCAAGTTTCCTCAAATATGGTCAAATCCAGGCGGGGGCACCTACTCTGTGAGGACCAGGATGCCAAACTCTGTCAGGGATCATAAACAACACACTCAAGAACGTATCTCACATAAACAAGTTAAAAACCATGTTAATGGTGTTCTTTCTCCTCTCTAGAAAAAAAAAAAACTATTTTTTTTGTTATGATTCACTGAGTTCATTTTTCAGGCCACCCAGGGGAGATAAGCTTGATGAACGGAAATGCGCTGGCACCTTTAAATGTCAGACCGCATAGCCTACAACCTGCATAACTCCACTCATTCACACACACACACACACACGATTTCTGTGTAAACAACATGACATTCACACCATTATATTTTTGGGAATGTATTTAATTCTGTAAGAGGCATGCAAGAATACATAATATAAAAAACGTAAAAAAATAAAATAAAAAAACAACATAAAACAAGGATTGAGTAATTGCAAAAAGTACAAAATAACTTGCAATTTATAATTTGCAAAAAGTTAATACATTTTATTGTGATGGGGAAAAACTGCTTGTTCTCAAAGGCAGCCTATGATCCAGAAATGCTCAAATAATGCAACTTTAGCTACTGTATGTAGCCTACGTTTTTATTTAGCTATTTAACCTTGAAATATCAGATTTAAAAGTTTTCTACACTGAGTTGTTTCTTTTCTACATTTCCCCCAAACATCTGTTCTGGAAGTATGCAGTTTGGTGAGCGGGTACGAAATTCCGCAAAAAGCGTGGATTGCTTTATGACAGCAACAAATGCAAGTGTACAGCTGTAATTATTACAGTGATATTTTACGACAGTGAATTCCACTTAATTAACCTTGGGGGGCGATATAGTCGCAAAAATACACAAAACTACATACAATTGCTTTAAAGCTTTGTTAGAAAACGTTTAGACATCAGTATATAGGAGTGTTATAATATCTCAAGAGATTTTTTACCTTGAACAGCCTTCTGTATTAATGGATTGCCTTGCAGGCAAAAACGACCCCCTGAATTTCTAAACAATTAATTCACATTTGAAAAGCAGCATTTATACCATGTTCATAGCAGTCAGATAAACATGAAATAACAGTTAATAGCAGCTAAAAATCAAGCAAACGCTTTGCGCTTGATTTTAAACATTACAAATGTTCGATTTGGAAACTTGAACAATTAAATCATTTTAACCAATTATATTTCTAATTAAAATATGAAATGTTAGCAACATAAAAGGTTAGTGGTGGAAATAACCTCCAACAATTAAAGTTGTATAAGCTATATTAAGCCTTAACATTTGCTAAATTAAACATTATTAAATCAATAAAGCAAACTTATCAGATATGTTAAAATTAAATGTACTGATTCTTTCATATGTGTCAAACAAAAGTGTAGCAATCACTTGACAGTTCTCTGAGCTGTAAATTTCTCTATATCATCTTTATTGCAGTGGCACTCACATTCAAATAGAGCTTAAGTTGTGTTTAACCCTGAACATCCCTATAAATCTAGTTTATCGTGACGCTGTACAAAGGTATCTAAAATATAAGTTTAAAGCTGTTATAATGCAGCTGCAACGTTGGCCTTTTAAATACCATTTAATTCATGCAAACAGAATATAGTAAAGTATAAAATTTGCAGCGTTGTGAAGAATTAATGCAAATAAACTGTCTAGGGGAGACCGGGGCAAGTTGTCACAAGACGGAGCAGTCACACTTATTAGGGTTTGAGTCAAATGTCTAACTACACAAATGTGTTTGTTTTCTCTAGCAGTGGCTATTAAACTATAATAATTTTTTTTTAATTCTGCCCTCCAACAAGGTAGATTTCATAAATGTCTGGACAGGGCAAGTTGTCTCGTTTAAAATTTCAAAACAACAGTTTGATATGATAGTATGTTATCTCTTATACATTTACTGCTTTATGAATGGTTTCCTTCAATTTCATTAATCCTATTCATATTACAAACGTATTAATGCCTATAATAGGCTGTTTAATGTCAGGTTCCCGTTTACCCCTGTAGAGTGGGGCATGCTGTCACAAAGGTCAATGTGATCAGTTCGATGATCGATAAACTGTCTTTTCCCCTGAACAATAACTCTAAAAATGTTCAATAGCATTTTTTTAGCCATGCCTCGAAGGTACACTATGATTCAAAAGTTTGGGATCAGTAAGATTTATATATTTTTTTTAATTAATACGTTTATTCAGCATGGACACATTAAATTGATCAAAAGTGACAGTAAAGACATTTATAATGCTTTAAAGGATTTCTATTTCAAATAAATTTCCATTATAGAATCTTGGAAAAAAAACAAGTATCATGGTTTCCACAAAAAAAAAAAAAAAAAAAAAAAAAATTAAGCAGCACAACCATTTTCAACACTGATAATGATAAAAATGTTTCTGAAGGATCATGTGACACTGAAGACCGGAGTAATGGCTGCTAGAAATTCAGCTTTTCCATAGCAGGAATAAATTACATTTTAAAATATATTAAAATAGAAAACAGTTCCTTTAAATTCTAAAAAAAAAAAAAAAAAAAATCCCAACAGTAGACTATTGTTTATCAAATAAATGCAACCTTTATGAGCACAAGAGACTTATTTTAAAAACATTATTACTGAATGCGTCGGAAGAGAAACTGACTTTCAAAAATAAACACTAGTTGTATTTTACCCCATTCTCCTCTATACAAACAGAGATGGACTAGGCCTGCGTTCAGATGGATTTATTGCTGTATTTCTGCATCTCCTTCAGGGTCAGATACCCACTCCCGCAGGGCTCAATCATGGAGGAGGGCCTGACCACGGCGCCCTCTGCAGGGTCAGAGCTGGAATTGCAGCTGGGTGCTCTCACAGGTTCAGACCACGGTGTGATGACTGCCACCGGAGCCAAACTCTCTGCTGGGCGAACAGCATTGTGGGAACCCTGTGACAGCGACATAATGAAGGAAATCAGCGCTTGACCTTCCGCCGCACATGTCTCCGCGCCACTGATATCTTCATCTCCTTGGTCATCCTCACAAAACTCCTCTCCAGGCATGCCGAACCCTGAATCCGGGCTCATGGGCTGATCCGTCTGGTAGCTTGGGGTTTGCAAACAGTCGTATGAAGACCCAGGTGATGAGACAGTGGAGCTTGTGGCTTGCTCAGGGTGGTAGCTGAAGTACACGGGGCAGGATTCAAGATAAAGAGAGCCTCTATTGGATTTGCTATAGAAGTAGCCCATGTTAGAGAAAACGGATGAGGACGCATGACTAGTGCCGCTGTTCTCCAGTCCAGAGTCCACCTGATTGGAGTGAACGAACGCAGCAGCAGACATCTGGGCGTCAGGATCCATCAAGGACACGTCCCAAAAATTCGAGACCTCTACAGGTGAGATATCGTCACATGACTGAGGGGTAAGAAAAGGTCTAACAGAATTCTGACAGCCCAGCCATTTCTGTGGATAGGTAAGAGGAAATGCATATGTGGTCAGTGAGTGTGCTCTGTGGCTTGCTGAAAGAAGATATGAGCAGGCATTTGCAAGAAATGCAGGCTTCGGCCACATCTTTAAATGTGTGTGTGAGTGTGTGAGTTTGTATGGGTAAGATTTTGCATATGAAGAAAAATGTGTGAAACTGAGAATGTTGTTATTATTCTTATACACTTATGTATTCTCGAATGTGTTGGTGTGAATACACTACATAGAAAGTAAAAGAGTGAATTGCCACTGTACTAGTGAAAATAGTAATATCTGTATCAGTTCCGTTCAAAAGTTCTGTAAAACGTTTTTTTGAAAGAAATTGATACTTTGATTCAGCAAGGATGCATTGAATTGATCAAAATTGACATTACAGACATAGGCTATATAATATGATTAAAAAATATCTATTTCAAATAAATGTTTTTTTTAATACTTATTTTAATTGTAATAATTTGTCACAATATCTCCGTTTTTACTAGGGGTGTAACGATACGCGTATTCGTATTGAACCGTTCAGTACGAGGCTTTCGGTTCGGTACTCATAACAAACCGAAGGATTCTTTGGACTAATCCTATTACGTTTGGAAAACAAAAGAGCTTAAAGTGTGTGAAATCAGTGCCACTGCGCTCAACAACGCAGCCCAAACGACGTAACAGGCAACGTGCTGTCTGCCCCGCGATAACCTCCTCTTGCTGCATGGGTGCCTCGAAAGACATGATCTTGTATCGACGATAACCAATCGTCAAAAACATCAATTATTGGCAATATTAAGAGGATTTGGCATTTCCAATTAATGTAGGCCTGTTACATTCTTATTTTTATTAGGCCTATTATTATTATGAAGTTACTTTTATTATTAAATTAAAAGTACAATTAAGTTGCCCCGCAATAATTAACGCTGCCAGGATAAGATTAGGATATTTACTCAATTAAAATGCTTTTAAAAAAGGTCTTTTAAAACAGATCTATTAGGCTATAGGCTACCTACAATGAATTATAGTCCTATAATTAAAATATTAACACTGCAGTCATCAATAAAAATCAATGAAATAAAAAGCTTTTATTTCAAGCACCAACTTTCAAAAACAACCTGTTTAACACGAAATACGTTTCTTATTTTTTTTCTTCAGTATGTACGGGCCACAAGAGAAATATAAAGAAAACAAATGAAAACAGCTATATTCTATACCGTTATCAGCATATGCTGAAGTAGATTTGTCTCTTATTCGGACGGGATTAGTTTTACATGGATAGGTAGGGTAAAGTAATTTTTACCAGAGCTTCTCAGTGATTTTAGTCCCGTCCGAATGTGCCATCTCAGTAATCACTACGGACGATGTCAGTAAAGATTAAGGCGACTTTTACCTTCTGTAAAAAGGTCCGGAAGAATTACCTCAGGTAATTGTAATCCCGTGTGAATAGACAAGCTGTAAATATGTACGTAAATATTCCGTAATTTCCTATTTAAAAGTAATTTTCCGCGTTTTTTTCCACGCTTGAAGAAGTATTCAGTTGCGTTCTGGGACAAGTCTGTGGCAAACCTCGAATGTTTTCTGCAGTTCAGATCAAAAAGAAGATCGAAAGCATTTGTTAGAGGCACGAAACTTATGTTAGCTTTAGGTAAGTGCCTATTGCAAACAGAATCCAATCATAATTTAATTAATTTAATAAATAGATCGATCGATGTAGCACGCACATGACGGCAGGGAGGTGACGGCGGTGCGTAAATCGACTTAGCCTACTTCTCCCACTTCTGGTAGTTTTACTGAAATTTCTTATCCCGAAATATTCTTATATCTTATTATAGACGTCCTGTGGTAAATTAACATTACTCCATCCACCCTTGTGAAAGTAATCCAGTCCGAATAGGGCTTGAGAGAATATGCGGCGTCAGATGCCGAAAGCGCCATCATTCCGTTTTTACTTTCACTTTCTGCTTCTAGTGAATTGACTGAGATTAAGACGTTCACCAGCATAAATCTTGCGCAAAGTTTGCACGTGTGCAAACGCGTGCTTGTGTGATATCCATTGGCTTGCCTTCATGGTTTAAAACAGAAAAATTTCCAACATTGCGACGTAACCAATTGCCCCGCCCCCGTATCGAAAACGTACCGAACCATGACACCGTGTCGTATCGAACCGAACCGTGAATTTTGTGAACTGTTACACCCCTAGTTTTTACTGTATCTGTGATCAAATGAATGCAGCCTTGAGGCTTCTTTCAAAAACATTAAACATCTTACTGACTTCAAATATTTGAACGGTAGTGTAAACACTTTGGAAACTAATATAATTCATATGCAGGAAATACAGCTGAACTCACCCGGAAGTTTCCACCGTGAACAGTGTGAAGAGGCTGGAAATATTTGGAGGGGTCTGGAACATGTTGATTGTTTGGTTTTATTGACCTGCAAAGAAATAATAATGCTTGATTATGATGCACAAACAAACACAAATATCAGGTACAAACACCAACGGGTACATACTGACACGGAAATACTGTAGGTAGAAACACACACACCTACACACACCCACACCCACCCACACTTTCCACAAATAGAGTAAAAACTAGGGCTTGAACGTCTTAAAAAATGAGGTCAAGTATTTGTTCTACTCCAACAAAGGGTCAATAACAAGGTTTTAGCCTTCAGAAAATGTTGTTTCATCCACTTCAGGAGTTCAAACTAAACATTTATACAATATTTTTTGCTCATGTTGAAATAGAAATAACAAAAAAATGATGTGTATATATATATATATATATATATATATATACACACACACACACACACACACACACACACACACAAGTGCATCTCAATAAATTAGAATGTCATGGAAAAGTTCATTTATTTCAGTAATTCAACTCAAATTGTTTGAGTCTTTGGTTGTTTTAATTGTGATGATTTTGGCTCACATTAACAAAAACCCACCAATTCACTATCTCAATAAATTAGAATACTTCATAAGACCAATAAAAAAAAAAAACATTTTTAGTGAATTGTTGGCCTTCTGGAAAGTATGTTCATTTACTGTATATGCACTCAATACTTGGTAGGGGCTCCTTTTGCTTTAATAACTGCCTCAGTTCAGCGTGGCATGGAGGTGATCAGTTTGTGGCACTGCTGAGGTGGTATGGAAGCCCAGGTTTCTTTGACAGTGGCCTTCAGCTCATCTGCATTTTTTGGTCTCTTGTTTCTCTTTTTCCTCTTGACAATACCCCATAGATTCTCTATGGGGTTCAGGTCTGGTGAGTTTGCTGGCCAGTCAAGCACACCAACACCATGGTCATTTAACCAACCTTTGGTGCTTTTGGCAGTGTGGGCAGGTGCCAAATCCTGCTGGAAAATGAAATCAGCATCTTTAAAAAGCTGGTCAGCAGAAGGAAGCAAGAAGTGCTCCAAAATTTCTTGGTAAACGGGTGCAGTGACTTTGGTTTTCAAAAAACACAATGGACCAACACCAGCAGATGGCATTGCACCCCAAATCATCACAGACTGTGGAAACTTAACACTGGACTTCAAGCAACTTGGGCTATGAGCTTCTCCACCCTTCCTCCAGACTCTAGGACCTTGGTTTCCAAATGAAATACAAAACTTGCTCTCATCTGAAAAGAGGAATTTGGACCACTGGGCAACAGTCCAGTTCTTCTTCTCCTTAGCCCAGGTAAGACACACAAGAGGAATACGACAACTGTAGCCAAATTCCTTGACACGTCTGTGTGTGGTGGCTCTTGATGCCTTGACCCCAGCCTCAAGATTCAAGATTCAAGATTTTTATTTGTCACATACATGATTATATAGAGATATAACCAGCAGTGAAATGTGAGTCAGGTCCGCTCTATGGACAGTGCAAATATTATAGAATACAAACACAGAGGAAATATACATAAATAGGTATAGATGAAATAAAGTAAAGAATAAAATTTAAAGAACAAAATATAAAATAAAAATAAAATAAAATGTGCATGACAGTATACTGTAGACTTAAATATTAAGATAATCAGGAATGTACAAGAGAGGAATGTGCAAATAGGTTGTACATGTTTGTCATGTAGCAGCAATACAGAAAGTGCTGTGTGCAAATGACACTGTCAGTATGAGGTAGAGAATAATGAATATCGTTCTGATTGTTAAGTGATTATTAAGTGGAGTCAGGTTGATGTTAACAGGCTGAGTTTGAGTTTAGGAACCTGATGGCCTGGGGGAAGAAACTCCTCCTGAGTCTCTCAGTTTTTTTTATCAGGCAACAGAAGCGCTTACCAGATGGCAGCAGAGTGAAAAGACAGTTACTAGGGTGGTTTGAGTCCTTGATGATTTTGACAGCTCTGCTTCTGCAGCGTTTGAGGTAGATGTCCTGCGGAGAGGGGAGAGTAGACCCTGAGATGCACTCAGCTAAGCACACAACTCTCTGCAGGGCTTTGCAGTCTTGACTGGAGCTGTTCCCATACCACACTGAAATACGCTGAGTTAATACACTTTCTATGGTCCCTGAATAGAAAGTTTTCAGGATTGTTGGTGAGACCCTGAATTTCCTCAGCTGTCGCAGATGGGACAGTCTTTGCCTGGCTTTATTAACCTGTGTTTGAATGTTTGTAGTCCAAGTCAGGTCCTCTGAGATTTTACACCGAGGTACTTGAAGCTGCTCACCCTATCCACAGGTGTCCCACTGATCATAAGAGGAGTCCATTCAGGAGTCCACTCAGTCCATTCCTTGTGAAGTTCACCCAAATTCTTGAATCGATTTTGCTTGACAATCCTCATAAGGCTGCGGTTCTCTCGGTTGGTTGTGCATCTTTTTCTTCCACACTTTTTCCTTCCACTCAACTTTCTGTTAACATGCTTGGATACAGCACTCTGTGAACAGCCAGCTTCTTTGGCAATGAATGTTTGTGGCTTACCCTCCTTGTGAAGGGTGTCAATGATTGTCTTCTGGACAACTGTCAGATCAGCAGTCTTCCCCATGATTGTGTAGCCTAGTGAACCAAACTGAGAGACCATTTTGAAGGCTCAGGAAACATTTGCAGGTGTTTTGAGTTGATTAGCTGATTGGCATGTCACCATATTCTAATTTGTTGAGATAGTGAATTGGTGGGTTTTTGTTAAATATGAGCCAAAATCATCACAATTAAAAGAACCAAAGACTTAAACTACTTCAGTCTGTGTGTACTGAATTTATTTAATACACGAGTTTCTCAATTTGAGTTGAATTACTGAAATAAATGAACTTTTCCACGACATTCTAATTTATTGAGATACACCTGTATATATATATATATATATATATATATATATATATATATATATATATATATATATATATATATATATATATATATATATATATATATATATAGTAATTTCAGTAATTCAACTCAAATTGTGAAACTCGTGTATTAAATAAATTCATTGCACACAGACTGAAGTAGTTTAAGTCTTTGGTTCTTTTAATTGTGATGATTTTGGCTCATATTTAACAAAAACCCACCAATTCACCAACTACTTCAGTCTGTGTGCACTGAATTTATTTAATACACGAGTTTCACAATTTGAGTTGAATTACTGAAATAAATGAACTTTTCCACAACATTCTAATTTATTGAGATGCACCTATATTTATATATATAGGGTACAACGGGGCTAAAGGCCCACCTTAAGAAAAAATGTGCTATTCACTGTCCCTAAAATGTATAATTGCAGAAATAATAAATACGTTGTATTGAACATTAATGGAGCAACAGATTTTGTGTGAAAATAAATCATTCAAGTTGTTTATTTTGTTTAAAAATCTTATAAATGCATGAGGTGGCAAGAGGGGCCTTTTACCCCACACACGGGGTAAAAGGCACATGCATGGTATTGATACAAATACTTCAGCTAAAATCATGTTTTTTTTTTTAAATAATGTCTAAGTTAATACTTGTTCAAAACAAACACTTTGGCAAAGTTTGTACTATTTTCTGCTTATTTTTTAAAAATAAAATAATTAATTTTTGTTCAATAAATATACTGTCATTAAAATGTTAATATAAAAAAATATATTTTAAAATACAGAAACAAAATCATTTTAATAAGTAAAGATTCTGAAAGTATTGAAAGAGATCCAATAATAATTGAATACATATTTACAGTAGTAACAACAAATGATATTTTCTTATATGATATGATTAATATCATGTTTTTAAATATGGTGGTTTCATTCTAAACATGGTGATTATCTCTAATATGGACACCCAACATAATATATGATATTTACCATCTGAATCTAACCATGTCATTTCAACAAATGGAAAAGTCAGCGATCTATTAATTATCATGTTAATTACTGTGCGCCTTTAGCCCCAACAGCAGAGGCGCTTTTTACCCTAAATACTATTCTTTTACATATTCTTTCATTATTTAAAAACTGTTGCTTTAATTATCTTAAACAAAACTGAAAACCATAAAGAAGACCTTTGTCTCAGAATATATGCATTAATTTTAGCGATTCTCATTTGCTACTTAAATCTACAACATTTAAAAAAAACGTAAAATATTAGATCAAGTAAGCACAGAATCAACTTTGCGCTGCTGTGCGCGATCGCATCAAAGATCAGACAAATATACACGTGCATCTTGAAAAGCGTATGTTTTGGAAAGTGCTATGCTACATTTTTGTGCCATCAAGTTGTTTAGATGAAAATAAAATCAAAGGTGCCTTTTACCACGGGGCGCCTTTAGCCCCGTTGTACCATATATATATATATATATATATATATATATATATATATATATATATATATAATGTATGTATATGTAATACTCACCGTTTGCTTTTCTTTGCCTTATAGATGACCAAACAAAGGCCAACAAGAACAAGCAATATGTGGACTCCAATGATCAGAACAATACGCATGTCATCAGGCACTAAAGCAAAAAAGAAAAATTGCTGTCATGAAATATATTTATCTCACAGACAGGTATTATTATATTATTGGGTTGGCAAGAGGCCCACCTGGTAGAGATACATCATCTCCTGGTTTCGCTGGTGGATTTCCAACCTCAGATCTCCAGGACGCAGCAGGACTCCAGTCGCTCCATTCCCCCCGAAAATAACCATCATTCATGGGCTCAACAGGCTTCACACGCACCCTGGCCTGGTAATTCTCTCCTACAGTCAGTCTATTTTGGTCCAGCTGCACGTAATTTTCCTGAGTGACAATGATATGTGCTGCCTTCTACAGCACAGAAGCATGGAAAAATAAACACATAAACTCACAAAAATAACTCAAAATTATGCTGTATTTGACTTGCAGAGTCACTGTGAGCAGCTTAATGAAGATTTAAATGCATGTGATTTTATTTGATTAATTAATGATTAATTAAACATTTGTTTGCTTACCTCCCAGCTTATATGTAAGGCTTTAAACTGCAGCTGAAATTCATAAAATGTTATGGCTTCTGGAAAGTTACTGCCTTTACTCCAAGTTATGTTGTCCCCACTTACAGTGGGCATATCTGGAGGTTGGGTCTTAACTGTCATTTAAAAACAAAAATAAAAAACAAACAACCATGAAAAACATTTAAAACGAGCATGGTGCTAGCAACAGCAAAGACATGGGTTTAATTCATAAGGAATGCAGCAACAGCTGATCTACACTTTGAATGTGATGTAAGTTAATGCCTAAATGTAAACAATACAAGTTTAAAGTTTGTCAGAGTGTGTATTTCACCTTTTGCATCACCAAACAGACTTGCAAACAAACGTCGCAATCGCTGAGGAGTAACCATAGCAAAAGTACAAAAGAGGTCAACTAGTATAGATTTTGACCAAGTTTATCTCCGAAATGCCATGTTTTGTGTTAAAAGTATTGAAAGGTTTGTCTAATTCTGCCAAGGATTGAAAAGACCATTATCAAGGCAAATGACTGCAGTTCTAACGCTTCTTCAAAGCAAAGTTATTTGCATATTGTTTTTTGAATGAGAACAGATTTTCTCTTATTTTTTTTTATTTTAGTTGTCTTATATGACCTTTTGTTGTAGCATTGGTTAGTAGTAGGCTATGTGATTAACCCAGATTGGTTAAACACACTGGCATCATTTATTTTTGCGGTAATTTATATTTTGTCCTTTATTCCAATCTTAGAATTTAACGTTTCAAATAAAAACAACAACAAAAACTTAACTTGATTCTTACGCATTTTTAAAATGCAATTATATTCAAATTAATTATTTTGTATTTTGATGGTAGTGTTTTGCACATTTAAATATAAATATAATTTTCCATGCAAATTTTTTATTTTACTGTGATGTATATGTGTGTGTTTTATTTTTAAATTTACCTGCCATTTTAAATATATCTGCAACCCACTAATAGCAGAATTAATTCTACTTACTGTGTCGGCTAGGCTGATAATGCAGTTTAGTGATGACAGATCCATCACAGGTTACATTCAACCAGAATTTGTTGAGGAAAAAAAAGTTCTGTATTAAAGAGAGGGGAATGTAAGAAGAGAATGTGTGTTAATCAACTCAGGTGAATAGAAATTTAACATCATTCTCATCCATTTCTACTTACAAGTTTGTTAAAGCTTAAAGAACAACTTCTCTTAGAATGTGATTGATTGCTCAGTGGCACCAGTTCACACGATCTATGAACACATCTACAAACACATATAAATTAAATTCAGATTTGAAAAGGTTTCATCATCATCAAAACTTTATTAAGGACACACTCGGTCCAAACAAAGACACAACAATAACAACATACAAATACACACACAAGGTTTATTTATCAGTGTTAAAACTGTCCATCCTCAGACTTGAAACTAAAACCTCAAACCTTTTTATGTCACATTTCCCCGCAAGCACACATCGCTGGTCAGAGAAATCTGTAGAGTTCCACCACACACAAGAAATGTTGGTTACATAGTCGTTCACACAGGTCAGACCTACTGTTTATGGTTGAAACAAAAAACAAACATAATAAGAAATTAGAAGACAATATTTATAACGGTACGAAATGGGCAAACAACAAAGTTCCCTACAAAATAGATGGACGTAAACACACCAAACTAACATTAATTGGTTCTCAGAACATTCTGGGAACATTATTTTATGGTAGTAAATATATAATATCTAAACGGAAACCTTACACTAATGTTAAGGGGAGGTTCTGTGTTTGTTACAGTAGTTACCTGTTTGTGTGTTCCTGTACTGGCCGGTTCCATCAAATAAGATGAAGATGAAGAGAGAGGTATACCAGTGACCCTTCATCACTCCTTGGATCTTAAACACACACGCAAAACATAATTCTTTAAAAAATAAAATAAAATAAAAATAAAGGAATAGTTCATCCATGTTCTAAACAATAAAAAAAAAGCAAAAAAAAAAATTTGTGTCCATGTGTGCTATATAAATGTTTTGAAGCTATATATACAGGTGCATCTCAATAAATTAGAATGTCGTAGAAAAGTTCATTTATTTCAGTAAATCAACTCAAATTGTGAAACTCGTGTATTAAATAAATTCAGTGCACACAGACTGAAGTACTTTAAGTCTTTGGTTCATTTAATTGTGATGATTTTGGCTCACATTTAACAAAAGCCCACCAATTCACTATCTCAACAAATTAGAATATGGTGACATGCCAATCAGCTAATCAACTCAAAACACCTGCAAAGGTTTCCTGAGCCTTCAAAATGGTCTCTCAGTTTGGTTCACTAAGCTACACAATCATGGGGAAGACTGCTGATCTGACAGTTGTCCAGAAGACAATCATTGACACCCTTCACAAGGAGGGTAAGCCACAAACATTCATTGCCAAAGAAGCTGGCTGTTCACAGAGTGCTGTATCCAAGCATGTTAACAGAAAGTTGAGTGGAAGGAAAAAGTGTGGAAGAAAAAGATGCACAACCAACCGAGAGAACCGCAGCCTTATGAGGATTGTCAAGCAAAATCGATTCAAGAATTTGGGTGAACTTCACAAGGAATGGACTGAGGCTGGGGTCAAGGCATCAAGAGCCACCACACACAGACGTGTCAAGGAATTTGGCTACAGTTGTCGTATTCCTCTTGTTAAGCCACTCCTGAACCACAGACAACGTCAGAGGCATCTTACCTGGGCTAAGGAGAAGAAGAACTGGACTGGCCTAAGGAGAAGAAGAACTGGACAGCAAACTCACCAGACCTGAACCCCATAGAGAATCAAGAGGAAAATGAGAAACAAGAGACCAAAAAATGCAGCAGATGAGCTGAAGGCCACTGTCAAAGAAACCTGGGCTTCCATACCACCTCAGCAGTGCCACAAACTGATCACCTCCATGCCACGCCAAATTGAGGCAGTAATTAAAGCAAAAGGAGCCCCTACCAAGTATTGAGTACATATACAGTAAATGAACATACTTTCCAGAAGGCCAACAATTCAATTCACTAAAAATGTTTTTTTAGTCTTATGAAGTATTCTACTTTGTTGAGATAGTGAATTGGTGGGTTTTTGTTAAATGTGAGCCAAAATCATCACAATTAAAAGAACCAAAGACTTAAACTACTTCAGTCTGTGTGCACTGAATTTATTTAATACACGAGTTTCACAATTTGAGTTGAATTACTGAAATAAATGAACTTTTCCACGACATTCTAATTTATTGAGATGCATATATATATATATATATATATATATATATATATATATATATATATATATATATATATATATATTTTTTTTTTTTTTTTTTCTATGCAGAATAATCAAAATTACATTTTTTTGGAGCTCAAAAGCTTTCATCATTATACATACGTGATTAGCATAAGGTCCAGAACGACATGAGGATGAGGAAATGATGACAAATTTAAATTTTTGTGTGACTGAATACATAATAATATACCTTATAGGTAACAACACTCAATATTTCATCAAAAGGCCTGATGCACACTCCATAAGTGCAATACATGGTAAGCATATTAACTTTAAGTCTGGCTTCAAAAAAATCTCTTCTACGTTCACACTGTCAGTTTTTGGCATTGACAACCGCATTTACTTTACAGGTGTGAGTCTCAAAATGTCCCGTTCACACAGCAACCAAAGTCCCTTTCAAAGAAAGTCTGTTCACTCGGCAGCCATATTTGCAACACCTCCGGACAGCTCAAACAAGACCAAGTCCTATCGAAATGAATGGGAGAATCCTGAAACCTCAAAAACTGCTCCCTGAAGTCGCAATTAAATTACATATTTCAAATCAGCAACAAAATCTGAAATGAACTGCCCCATGAATGTTGTTTATTATGCTCAAATAGCATTAAAAAGTTTATTTTTCAGGTTAGACCAGCCAATGCGCATGCGCATTTATAACGAGCTTATGACTGCGCATGCGCATCAGCTGGTCTAGCCTCAGGTTTCTATGGGAACCGGAGCGTCTAACGGCCGCTGCAGTGACGCCATGACTTTACCAATCAACAACTGGTTCTTTCATTTAGAAGGTGGGACTATTTCGCCATATTGCGTGTTTCAGTTTCTCCCATTCATCCGTCAAATCTTTATTAACCGACAGCAGCTTTTATGTTTGGTTGGAGAGCAGAGCATTTGAGTCGCGTGAACACAAAATTGATGGGAGCGGCTTCAATGGAGAAAAACTTGCCGAATTTAAAACTTACAGACAACACAACGCTCATTTCTCTGTTACTGTAAGTTACTGAAAAAGCATACATGAAAACACGCAACACATGGTAAACGTGTGTTTGTGCAGCAGAGCGGCTCTGTCTCGCGCTGTATGACGTGACAGATAACTAGTTCTGTTCCTGTTCCGTTCACACTGTGGTTGTGAGTCCTGGAAAATACGTGTGTGAGTTCGGTTACAGAATGCGGTTGTCACACCCGTAAATAACCGTACTGTGTGTGAACGTAACCGTATTAAGAACTCAAAGGACTGATAACTGTATTCTGCTGCTGTGTGTGAACGTGGCCTTACATTCTTAAAAGCTGTTTGGGATCTATTCTTCTATGAAGAACCTTTTACATCCATGGAACCTTTCTACTGCACAAAAGATTCTTTATAGTGGAAAAAGGTTCTTTAGATGATTAAATTGCTCTTTTAAGAACTGTTCAGTGAAAGATTCTTTAGGGAATCAAATGGTGCTTCTATGGCATCACTCACTGTGAAAATTCCGTTTGGAACCTTTATTTACAAGAGCGTGTGAGGTTAACACTTGGTTTCTATGTAGCACGACAGTGGTTGTCCTAATCTATTTTCTAAATATCAATTTCTGTGTTCATATCTAGTACGGTAATCAGATGATCTGTTAATAACTCAGTAGCAAAGTGCTATGAGGTCACAAGCTGTTGCTATGGAGATATGAATAAGAGCGTGACTGCAAATGTAGCTGGTTTTTACCAGTGGCTGAAAGTGACACATATAGAAATGCACAAAATAAACCATATTGCTCCTGGGAAGGAGGACTAAGTTAGTCACACTGAAATGGGATGGTAAAACAATCCAATCTATGCAATGAAAGAATAATATTTTATCCATTTAGTATAGCGCACGCTTTTAGGCCTATGTCATCTAACGCTTGAAATGCTGGAGCTCTGATTGGCTGCCAGTAGCCTAGTTGTCGTTATTGTTATAGTTTTCGTGCTTGGCGTGAACAAGCCTTGCATTAAAGTTTAAAGGGATAGTTCACCCAAAAATGAAAATTTTGTCATCATTTTCTCACCCTCACGTTGTTCCAACCCCGTATGAGTTTCTTTTTCTAATGAACACAGAAGAAGATATTTTGAAGAATGCTGGTAACCAAACAGCTGACGGTAGCCATTAACTTCAGAAGTATGGAAAAAATTAGACTACATTTTCATTTTTGGATGAACTATTCCTTTAATGTTAGTTTAATGTAAATTCTGTCATTGTTTACTCACCCTCATATGGAAGCCTATTCCAAAGGTATCCTTGCAGTTCTGGGTTTATATTTTACAATTCAGACTTTGTTTCTCGCAAATCTGAAACTCCAAGTTTACATCTCACTTTTTTTTTCTTTTTTTTTTTTATTGCAACTTTTTTTTAATCTCAGAAGTCTGATTTTTCTTCTGAGGATTGCAAGTTTATATCTCGCAGTTCTTACAGAATTTTTCACAAAATTGCAAAAAAATAAAAAATAAAAATACAGATTGTGAGATATAAATTAATGATCATGAGAAAAAAAAGGCAGAATTGTGAGATAAAACGTTGCAATTACCTTTTTAATTTTTTTGATTTTTTATTTCCTGGCTTAAACAGGCTTCCATTCTCACACTGTTCCAAACCTGTACAATTTTCTTTCTTACTTTTTTTTAAAAGATTTGTTTGCCATTTTTGCTTTATTACGATAGGACAGTTATTTGACAGAAAGCGAAGTGGGAGAGTGAAGGATTGGGAAAGGTCCGCAAGCCGAGACTCAAACTCGGGACGCCAGAAGCGTAACGGTGCTATACAGGTGCACCTCAATAAATTAGAATGTCATGGAAAAGTTCATTTATTTCAGTAATTCAACTCAAATTGTGAAACTCGTGTATTAAATAAATTCAATGCATACAGACTGAAGTAGTTTAAGTCTTTGGTTCTTTTAATTGTGATGATATTGGCTCACATTTAACAAAAACCCACCAATTCACTATCTCAACAAATTAGAATATGGTGACATGCCAATCAGCTAAATCAACTCAAAACACCTGCAAAGGTTTTCTGAGCCTTCAAAATGGTCTCTCAGTTTGGTTCACTAGGCTACACAATCATGGGGAAGACTGCTGATCTGACAGTTGTCCAGAAGACAATCATTGACACCCTTCACAAGGAGGGTAAGCCACAAACATTCATTGCCAAAGAAGCTGGCTGTTAACAAAGTGCTGTATCCAAGCATGTTAACAGAAAGTTGAGTGGAAGGAAAAAGTGTGGAAGAAAAAGATGCACAACCAACCGAGAGAACCGCAGCCTTATGAGGATTGTCAAGTAAAATCGAATCAAGAATTTGGGTGAACTTCACAAGGAATGGGGTCAAGGCATCAAGATCCACCACACACAGATGTGTCAAGGAATTTGGCTACAGTTGTCGTATTCCTCTTGATAAGCCACTCCTGAACCACAGACAACGTCAGAGGCGTCTTACCTGGGCTAAGGAGAAGAAGAACTGGACTGTTGCCCAGTGGTCCAAAGTCCTCTTTTCAGATGAGAGCAAGTTTTGTATTTCATTTGGAAACCAAGGTCCTAGAGTCTGGAGGAAGGGTGGAGAAACTCATAGCCCAAGTTGCTTGAAGTCCAGTGTTAAGTTTCCACAGTCTGTGATGATTTGGGGTGCAATGTCATCTGCTGGTGTTGGTCTATTGGGTTTTTTGAAAACCAAAGTCACTGCACCCGTTTACCAAGGAATTTTGGAGCACTTCATGCTTCCTTCTGCTGACCAGCTTTTTAAAGATGCTGATTTCATTTTCCAGCAGGATTTGGCACCTGCCCACACTGCCAAAAGCACCAAAAGTTGGTTAAATGACCATGGTGTTGGTGTGCTTGACTGGCCAGCAAACTCACCAGACCTGAACCCCATTGAGAATCTATGGGGTATTGTCAAGAGGAAAATGAGAAACAAGATACCAAAAAATGCAGATGAGCTGAAGGCCACTGTCAAAGAAACCTGGGCTTCCATACTACCTCAGCAGTGCCACAAATGGATCACCTCCATGCCACACCGAATTGAGGCAGTAATTAAAGCAAAAGGAGCCCCTACCAAGTATTGAGTACATATACAGTAAATGAACATACTTTCCAGAAGTCCTACAATTCACTAAAAATGTTTTTTTTTTTATTGCTCTTATGAAGTATTCTAATTTTCTGAGATAGTGAATTGGTGGGGTTTTGTTAAATGTGAGCCAAAATCATCACAATTAAAAGAACCAAAGACTTAAACTACTTCAGTCTGTGTGCATTGAATTTATTTAATACACCAGTTTCACAATTTGAGTTGAATTACTGAAATAAATGAACTTTTCCACGACATTCTAATTCATTGAGATGCACCTGTATGTCGGCGCGCTGCCCATGAGGAAGAAGATGTTTTGAACAATGTCTAGAACGACAAAAAGGTGAAAAAAGGTTTAGAACGACATGAGGGTGAGTTAATTATAACAGAATTTCATTTTAGGGTTATATTTCCCTTCAAGTGATTCTTAATGTTTGTACATAATCGTTGACTGGTTTATGTTGCATTTTTGCATAATAATGCAATCAGCCAGTCACCCAGAGGAGCTTTAATTTTTAAAATTCAGACTTTCACTTTTAAATGGCATCGCTGTGGCTTTTTTACCTGACAGGATGTTGCCCAAAGAAAACGGTAAACTGCAGAGCATGCATACTGAATTCCATTGCAAAATTCTTGACATGAACTTTAGATGGGTTTTAGATGTGCGTATATAACGCAAGCTACCTTTGCTCTTTTGCTGAGTGGGCCATTGTCAGCAGTGCACCCCTCTTTGTGAGTGGGTGGTCAACCTGTATACAGGCAATTTCCACTAACACTACAAAACAACACCCAGACAAGAACAGAAACCCTCAGCTGTAACCGTAAGGTGACTTCTTGTAAAAAGGCGCACATGTATACTTACGGCCAAAGCGATGAGAGATATCAAACAGTGACAGGACATTCTACATCAAACACTGACAGTGCGGATTTACTTTAACACTTGAGCGATGAGCGATGAGTAATTTGGATATGGTTTATTTGACACACAAGTTTGAACCTCAACTCCTAATCTGAGTGATCGCTGCAAGCATATGGTTCACACTCTCGGTTTCACAAAACGCTTGAGCATTTCCTAGCTTTTGGGTTATTCTTAAGAGCACCTGAAGATTAATACGAAACTAACTTGTACATTCCAAGTGCACAGTTAAAAGTTTATTTATCAAAGCATAATGAGTATTCACCACACATTTATTTACTAACAACTGACGACTAATAATCAACCCATAAAGTGACCGGAAAGTATATAGACCCTGAAGTCACTCTTTAAAATGTAGGTTGTTGCATTAGACAACAAAATATCTGGCTAAAAGTGACATTTAGGAATAAATTATGCTAGAATATTTCTCAGAACTACCTTTCTACTCAATTCTTGAGTCATTTTGTGATTTCTTTTAAGCAGCATGGTGATTTTTAGCGGATGAAGTCGGTTCTCATCATGTTCCAGGATGATTTAAAACTACAAAATGTCACAGCACATTGAGTCCTCAACAGTATATCTATTGAATATCATTTAAAACCTAACAAATTCCTTCTTGGTTTGACATGCAATGCATGCAATGACATTCACTTTTTTTTTATAGTGGCTTAAGTGTTCAAACACATTTTAGGGTCAGTGTACAGGACATTACGGAATATTATTATTATTATTATTTATTTATTTATTTATTTTTTACGTCAGCTCTTATCAGGCACAATACATCATTGCTCAGCCCAGCAGTTATTTAATATTGGAAGTATAAGACTTACCCTTCACTTTCAGCTGTCTGTTAAACAGCTGTCTGCACAGGCACCATGGATGCTGAGGTCTGTCTCTGTCTACCTGACCCCCAACCCTTCATCCTCCTCCCTTTACTGCTCTCGCTCTCTCTGCCCCTCCCCTTCTACCTCCATCTGTCAGGAGGATCTCTTTCTCTAACACTCCTTCCTTTCTGTTACTCATCCGACCTCTCTCTCTCTCGCTCTCTCTCTCTCTCTCTCGCTCTCTCTCTCTCTCGCTCTTTTGATAATTGCATTTTCTTCCTCTCTTCTTGTTATATGACTGAGTAACTACAGAGTCTGCTGACAAGTTTACAAAGCATGAAACATCAAATCAAATGTTCTTCAGGTCAAAGTGCCTGAAGAGAAATAAGACGGGCTCAAGACATTGATGCAAGGGTTATTCTTCTTCCTTATTATTTATGTATGTTTCATTATTCTGTCTTTGAGTATGCATAGTTTTGTGACAGTCTGAAGTTTGATTTTAGAGCAAACGTAGATAGTTACAAGTTATTGGGAAGGCCTGGAAAGACTGACTTTCTTGGATTCTGATGAGAGTAAATATTAGCCACCTGGGCCCCACGCTGGGCTCAATACAGTGCCTGAGCGGTGCTCAGAGCACAAAAGTTTGATGAGGACCACATCCTGTTTCATACAAGCTTTTTTTACCCACAGACTACACACACACACATACACATAAACATGCATATAAACAAACACATGCATGCATGCACGCATGCAAGAATCCACATGCACTGACAAAAGAGTTCTGCTGAAGTGTAAGGATATCCAAAATTATATAGAAAAAAATTAAGGGAAAAGCATCTGTGTTTTTATCATCTTTTATAAGTATGCATCTAATTTAGAATGTATAAAATATTTATTTAGAAACTTAGCAACACTTCATGTGTGCATGAGCAAATTTGCTTACGGATGTGCCAAAATTTCTCCAGTATAAGAATACCACAAGTCAATGATGTTTGCACATTGTATCAAACAAGGTTTCAAGTGGATTCAAGGGGTTTGCACATTGTAAGTAAGGTTTGAGGATCTTCACACACACACACACACACAAAAAAACCTTTCCATTTCTATAAAGTCTATATTCCACAATAACACTCCCTCCAGAGAAATCACCTGTTGTCCTCTCATATCAAAATGCACCAACATATTTGTTTAGAACTGTTTTGACTTATAAACAGAGCATTATCTCTGATCACATTTCTCTCCTGATTCAGATGACAAGACTTTTTCAATGGAGAAAGCAGTATTATGGATGGTAGATTTGTATTTTAGCCAGAAGCAACAGTTTCAAGTTAATACATCTCAATTATGTATTTGTTTATTACAAACACAATTTATCAGGTGATTACTTGTAGATTATTGTGATGTTTTTATCAGCTGTTTGGACTCTCATTCTGACGGCACCAATTCACTGTAGAGGAACCACTGCTGAACAACTGATGTAATGCTAAATTTCTCCAAATCTGGTCACCTATATCTTAGCTGACCTGAGAGTGAGTAGATTTTCATTTTTGGGTGAACTATTTCTTTAAGGTGCGGGTGAATTCTGCAGATTTAGCTGGAATAGAAGATATGTAATGGCATCCTAATCCACATTAGGTCATTATTTATATTTTTTCATCATGAAAGAAAAAAGTAGAATGAACACTAATGATTGCCCAACAATTTAGCCTCACTTACAAGCCCACAGCTATGCACAACCTTAGGGTTTGTTTTTGTTAACAGTTTGGTATCTTAAAGTTAACAGTCTTGTGCTATGATGCAAGATGATTCAGGTGAGAACACGGAGTTTAAAAATCTCAAAACTTACTAAGAACAAGTCGCATTTGATGCTATATCAGAACAGGAACTCAAAGTGTGAGGTGGGCCGACGAGAAGCGTAATGCGCTTATCTGGTAAAGGTCAGTTGTCTCGGTGAAGGGAAGGGGGAGGGATTGACACTCAAAGCAAAACAAGAAAACAGCCTCGAATTGCAAAACCGCAAAGACAGGGTGTTTGAGGGGTCTTAGGTAGGTGTTAAGTGTGTGTATGTGTGTGCATATGTGTGGGTAGAAACTACAACCTACATTCAAAGTACTTTGTAACTTGACCAGTAACACCCAAAATAAACCAAATCATGCTTTTTACAGCTACTTACAGTGGAAAAGTGTCAGCACATTACCATTAGATTGACATTATCATCTATGTATCACTTTTCAACAAGGCTATATATATATAAGCATTGGTTAACACAACAATTCCCATAAAGTAACAAAGAAAAATGTCTTCATAGCATTTATACTAATAGATTGGTTATAGATAGTTTTTAGTAGATTTCTCAAAGATTACATATGTTAATGCAATATGAACTGACATTAAGATAAGTGCTGTAAAAATGAGTGTTTATTGTTAGTTCATGATACTTAAAGCATTAACTAATTTTAAATCTACTCAACCAAGCTACTGTAAAGTATCACCATCTGAATAAGAACTTATATGCCTTCATGAACTAATTTTGCTAATTATTACATCAATAACAACACCTTTTCTCTTTCTATTCTGCATTTCACTTCTACTATAGCTTATGCACTAATCTAGCTAATACTTACAAGAAATATTGCTGGCTCTTATGACAAACTGCTTGTGATTATAGTCCTCATTTGTATGACACTTTGGGTAAAAGATCAAGAATGAAAATGAAGAAATACTCAATGTACACTCTTAAAAATAAAGGTGCTTCACGATGCCACAGAAGAACCTTTTTGTCTAAATGGTTCCATAAATAACCTTTAACATCTGAAGAACCTTTCTGTTTCACAAATTCACCTTTATTTTTAAGAGTGTACAATACTCTCAAAACAGAAAACAACATACTTCGATGGCATCCGTGACATCCTGTCCATTACCACAGAAATGACTCATGCTGAATCTAAATTATACAAAAAGCATGTACAGAAATGCACAGAATGAAAAATGCCTGTTATAAGTGGAAAAATATTCTAATATTTTTTGTTAGTTGTCAATAACTGTTCAAATCTTTCACAAATTATTTTCTGAAAATAGTATTATATTTAACCTGGATTATTCTTCTAAAAATCAAATACAATCTATAAAATAAAATAACAAAACTGATAAAATGTTTTTAAGAGTTGTGTCAAGTTTGATTTTGTGTCTCACCTTTCTTTCCCCAGCAAAGGAATTATTTCAGAATGGCAGATATACTTATTTAAAAAAAAAACATATTACATAAAAATACAGTGATTTTAATCCATACTTAAACAATATGGAATGTGATATGTTTAAATGATCAGTAATAAATCTTTTTGGCCAAAAAGTCAATTGTACAACAAAATGTGACTGAGATTTCATGAAGTTCTAATTATTATTGTTTAAAGACTTTTTTAAAGACTTGTTCTTATTATCAAATAAACCCTTAAACTTAATATTGCAGAATATGGATTGGATTATGCCCAGTTCTGTTCATAACTTGTGATACATATTGTTTATATTACGAACTTAAAATTCTAAGCTATATTAGAAAAACCAGGCTTAAAATAAAATAATAAATAGAATAAAGACAGAATAATTAAAAATCTTTTTTTTTTTTTTTTTGGTTAAGAAAAACAAAACAATGTTCAGTATTATAATAAAACAAACAAAAATAACCCCAACAACTTCATGATTTAAAAAGCTGATGTGCCGTTCATTTCATCTACACTGGAGGTGTTACGCAGTTGTCTGTTTGCAGGAAGACAGAAAATAGAGGAAAATATGATGCAATGAAGCATAGATATTACATAATATATACATAACCACCACAATTTACTAAACGGAACTGAATTCTTGACAAGAATCAGTGCAAATGACAGTTGTCATCATTGTGAAACTTTTTACCCAACCGCTTGTCATACAAAGAACCTAAAATTTTAACCCAATAGTATTAGTGAACTCGTTGTGTGCCGCAAACACGTGAATCAGTCCTGGATTCTGAGTTGTACAAACCACAGAAACAGAGGTATAAACAACCTGTGGTTCAACAACTATATAGATAGGAAAAAAACAGTCTGTGGTGATAGTGAATTTTTTTTTTTTTTTTTTTTTTTTTTTTTTCAAAATTGATCCGATATGAGTTGCGGTGTTTACTGAAAGATAAATAGATAAAAATGGGGGACAGGGAAAGTGAGCATGTTTTTATGCTGAGTGGGTGTTAAAACATACTTGGAAAAAAAAGTGTTTTAATTATGCCTCCAATTTGACACCGGATTTTAAGTAAGCTCTACATGAAAAGATTAAGCCATCACAACCGGAGAGGGAAAAAAAACAGGTTTCAGTGGTTTTTAAGATCAAACCATGCAAGTGAGGCTGTCAGTTTTACGTTACATTCATACCACATCTTACAGCAAAAAAAGACATCAGTCGCAGAAACTTTCCCCACAACACCTCGCCAAATGTCTTTAATGTTGTCTATGTCTGACATATATCATCTGTTTTTATCCAAAAATTTCAATAGATATAATGATACATTTGGCAGACTCTTTTATCCAAAGTGAACAACATTGCTTTGAAGGTGCGTGTTATCAGTTCATGCATTCCCAGGGAACTGAACCCATGATCTTGGCATTGATATCGCACCATGCTTTATAGCAGGGGTATTCAGTTAAAGTTTCAAGAGGTCCGGTCTCTATATTTCCTTCTCAGTAGATGTCAGGACAATATTTTTTGGAAGAGTTATAAATTTCCAATAAATATCCAATTGGATATGAATATTAAAACATAAGATCATGTTTTATTATTTATTTTTATATTTAGATACCTATGAATGGTAGAGGACTATGTGATATTAAAGACACTACGGGGGTTCAGGGTTTTCTCTTTAAGTCTATATATTTATATTTTGCTTAAAATAAGTATCATAATCATCTAAATGCTCTCATCATAAGCAGAAAACAAAGTTAACTAGCAATTTCAAAGTTTTAGTTGGGTTTCCTTGCCATCTACGAATAATTTCCCCAATTATAACAGTGTTTATTATGACTAGCTCTTAACATGCTGATCAAAAAAGTCTTGTCACAAACCTGGTTTATTTAAACGGTTGGAATCCTATATGTATGACAGTTAAAAATAGTTGTATTTGCTGCATTCTTGTTTTCTGCAGTGTTTTAGCAAAAGTACCGATCTGTTTTGCTGCTTGCCGTTTCTGCTAGCGTGTGTTAAAATAACTGCGTCACCTACAGAAAGAAGCAATGCGGGAGCAAGCGCTTTTGGCTCTAGATAAAAATATTATGGATATAGTGCCGAAAGATCATTAGCATAAACCAGAGGTCCCCAACCACCAGGTCGTGACCCAGTACTGGGCCGTGGAAGAATTGCTACCGGGCCACACAAAATCTTTTAACACCCTAAAAAATGTGTATATGGCACTCTGTTATATACTGTGCATTAGTGATTGTTCTGAAAGAAAAACAAAAAGTGAAAGTCGTGACGTATTGTCAAGTATGGTGACCCATACTTGAAATTGGTGCTCTGCATTTAACCCATCCAAGTGCACACACACAGCAGTGAATAGTGAACAAACGCACACACACACCGTGAACACACACCCGGAGCAGTGGGCAGCCATTGCTCCAGCGCCCGGGGAGCAATTGGGGGTTCGGTGCCTTGCTCAAGGGCACCTCAGTCATGGTATCGAAGGCAGAGAGAGTGCTGTTCATTCACAATCCCCACCTTCAATTCCTGCCGGTGCGGGAATCGAACCAGCAACCTTCAGGTTTATTTTCGTTTGTTGTATGCAACTGCTATGGGGTAGCAATTTGACGATTTCATATAAATGAAATGTTCAATTAGTAAATGAATGATTGTTCTGATATGTCTATTTATAGGCTATTAGGGGTTAAACAGATCACAGTTGATCCACTTATGGACCAGGCACCACAGTTCGGCACGCATGTGATTCACAGAATAATTTGCCAATTTACACATTCAAGCAATTTTAAACCACAAGAAGAAGAAGTGAAAGTGAACTCCATTCATTACTCTTGCGTTGTTTTCCGTGTGCAGAGCAGCCGCACACACCCATTGAGCGCACACACACAGTTTCAGACAGCGCGCGAATACCTAGTTGATTCCTCTTCAGTGCTGCCAGATTGGAAATGTCCAAGTATAGTACCAGAAGCTCAAAATTATCATATTTGGAAGAAAATTATCGTACACGAGTCAAATTTACAGAATACAGCTATTTATCTAGACTAACAACTTTTTGACACGACCTGCAAGTTACCATAATAGATAAATAACTAGGCGTACCTTACACCGTGTCTACACCGGATTCGAGCAGCGCGACAAAATACTATAGAATCCATTATAATCAGTGACAATGTCTACACTAGATGCGATACGGTGCGACACGACAAGACACGACAAATCCCCGACACCCTGATAGCACATGTACATCTAGGAGACGTCTATTTGACGTCTGCATTTACATCTGCAAGATGTATTTTTTTAGGGTGTTTGCTCATCTGCAATACGTCTATAGGATGTCTCCTTTTAGATGTCAAATAGACGTCTATTAGATGTCTTTAAGATGTTTATGATTTAGAATGTATGTAAAACTGACATCTGAAAGATGGCTGTCAGACGTTTGAAGACAGCAGATGCTTTCCAGATCAAGAGATCTTTAACAGACATCTTGCAGACGTACGTGTGCTATCTGGGCAGTGAACTGATGCCTCATTCTATTTATGATATACTGACACAAAGTTCAAATGATTTTTAACAGTTGCTTTGCCGGGCGCACACTGTGCGATTTTTAATAGTCCTTTACGATTGTTGCTTGTCAGACTGTACGAACATGATGACCTTGTCACACTGTGAGATCTCAGTTGTCATTAATGTCATTGACTGTACGACAGTAAAGATGCGTTAAAAACAGATGCGCAAGAAAACTTGTCCGGAGTTTTGCATTATCAACACATACACGGTCAGTGACTGCGAGCTGCATTACACGCGAGGCTGAAATGTAGCTATCATGAAAAGAACATGAATGGCAGCAATACTGGCGTATTTAAGAAGAATAGTGTAAGCAGCCGCAACACAAGGATACGTATTTACGCTTTGATTTGAACGACAATAGCGCATCCTTGTGTTGCGGCTGATACAGAAGAGCGTACGCAGTTTGCGTTCAGTGGATAATCTCCAAAATGGCATTACGGTGATGCGGAGAGAAGTTGTTGCAAGTTGTTGAAAAAAAGTCGTTATTTTTATTTTCTTTGCGTACAAAATGTATTCTTGTCGCATCATAAAATTCAGGTTGAACCACTGATGGCAGATGGACTATCCTGACGATGTTTTTTATACTTTTATGTGCCTCGATAGTAGTAATTACTTGGTAGTCAATGGGACAGTCACAAGCCTCCCGGTGTTCATCCAAAATATATTAAATTGTGTTCCAAAGATGAACGAAGATTTTACGGTTTGGAACTACATGGGGGTAAGAGATTAATGACAAAATTTTCATTTTGGGGTGGAGTAACCCTTTAAAATCATCCGATTTGAGGCGAATCAGTCACACGGGATTAGTTTTTATGTTATGTGTATGTAAATTCATTTTTACTTAAGATGTTATCGTCAATGTTTATGGTCTTTTTGGGCAGGATAAGCGATAGGCTATATTTAAATCGTTTAGGTGAGTGTGTCTGCTGCGCACTGCCAACAACTGATCCAACACAAAATATAGCCTATTTCTTAATGTAACGTTACGTAGCCTAATTATTCAGGAATTATTAAACATGAACGTATTAGTATCAGAAATTGATTTGAATATACAATAATACAATAGCCTCTGTTACTATATTGCTCTATGTTGTACTTAAATGAAAAGCTTACCATGCATCATCTTGGAAATAAAGCTTCATGTCTTTAAGTCCCTACTGTATGTAGTCAGTTATTTCTCTGAATAAATGATGATGTGTATATTTTTAATGTCTTGATTGAGCAGAATCTATTTCAGACTCTCCAGATCGCAAATGTTTACTAGCATTACCGTTTCCATGTAAAATGTTATGTATGCTAAATTAATAATTAACCACCGTTTAAATCATTACCTGCTTCAAAATGAATGCTGTTAATGCATTGTTGAAACATTTGCAGTTAGCGCCTACTGTACAAATAAAAACACTATAACAAAAAAACATAAACAATGAATAACTGTACAAGGCGAATAAAGGTATAGTATGTGTATACAAAGCATAAATCTTTCTTCAGATTTCAGAATGAGCACTTTGTCATTTGTTATATATATGTCGAGGTCGTGTCCGTCTGATGTTTATCATGTTCATGATGTTCGCTACTGTAAATGAACTTAACTTTTTAATAAGCAGGGGAAATTCCCGACATTAAACAAATAATCGTTTACATGTCTTTGCATTGTAAGAATGTACAGGGATACTTCAGATTTAAAAATGCTGACTTGTTAGGTGATGTTTTCTCATTAAATTCGTACAATTTCCTTTTAATTCAATGGAATGTATGGGAACAGCGGGGAATACCAATATGGCGGCGTGGCGGCTTCACTTTCATGACGTCATGAGCAATCCAGTTCTCTGTAGAGTGGTGGAACTATGACGTCAGAACCCGGAAGAGTAATTTGCCGCAGGTTCATTCGAGATTTTCCTATGGGGTTTTATAATGGGGTTTTTCAATTTATGAGTAAAATAAAGCCTGTGGTAAACATAACTTGACGATACTTTTACGTTTTGTTCTACAATGTAAACTGCACACACTCACAGCCCAAACGTTCTTATCTAGTTACTTATTAAAAACATACGTTTTCAAAAATGAACATAACTGCTTCAAATTTTTAGTTTTGGGTATAGATGTGTGTAATTTACCTTGTAGAACAAAACGTAAAAGTATCGTCAAGTTATGTTTACCACAGGCTTTATTTTACTCATAAATTGAAAAACCCCATTATAAAACCCCATAGGAAAATCTCGAAGGAACCTGCGGCGAATTACTCTTCCGGGTTCTGACGTCATAGTTCCCCCACTCTATTAGCTATAGACAGACTATAGAATACCAAAGACATGTCACTCGTATATATGGAAGAATATTCAGGACTTTTTTCAAAAGCAATTGCAAATTGTATTTTCAATTGCGTTTTCCACATGTGGGCGCATAAATTTTGACATAATCCAAATGCAATTGCAAATCTTGCGTTACCATTTGCATTTTTGCTTTCGCGAACGCACAGTGACTGCCACATTTCAAATGAAAAAGCAAAGTCCATTTGCAACTGTATTTGCCATGTCTTACGAGTTATGAGCCTGTCATATTTAAATAGAGATATTAATTAGCCTACCATATTTACTTTTTCACTCTCTCTGCATCATGCATGTAACATGCCAAAACTCAAATGGAATCGCAATTCCTTTTGCATTTGAATTTCCGATGTCTACACGGAAAGCTATCAATCAATGTGAGGGGGCGGGACTAAACTAGGGGGCGTGTTTGTTTTGGGAGGTGACGTCACTCATAGGCGACCGTGCCGAATGCTTTGATCAATGGAGGTAATCAGTAAAGCCTCCGCTAAAGGCAGCTGCCTATCAATTCGTGTCTGTGAGAACGAACAGACATCCTTCTTGGCACAATGCATAATTCTGTCTTTTTTTACCCCAAATGCAGCGATTATCTCCTGCTAACAGCGGGAGCAACAACGGTACGCACAATAGGTCAAAATTCACTATTACCCAAACACTTTTCACCTGTCTCAACATCTCTCACTGTTTCTCTCCCTCCGATTGACGCAAATGAGTAAACAGACAGTGCAATTCTATTACAGTACATTTTATTCCTTTCTTTTAATCTGCAAAAGAGCGCGTCACGCCTGCCTTAATATTTTTAACTGTTTGGAAAAAAAACAAAAAAAAACCGTGCCAATCTTTATTTATTTACCCATTTTCCACCTTATATATTTTATATTATTTCATATTTTAACAGTTTTAATCAGTTGTGGAGCACGCGTCCCGTGGGCAGTGGCACCAAAGCGTTGCCCAAGTCTCAAGATCTCTCACTGTGTACAGCCACCAGACACTGCGATTGATGCACATGATTATTAATATTAATTCACTTTGGCTGTGGCATGTTCTGTGACAGCTGCGCCTAGATCATTGGTGTAAGTGAAGACTCATCTAGGGCAGGCAGAGCAGGAGGAGCAGCATTTTCTGTTTTGTCACGTGCATCAATTGGAGTGTAAACAGACTGAGAGATCTTGAGGCAGGTGCTCTATTATAAGATAGGAATAAGATATAGGTGGCAAATAGGTAAATACATGCAAATTTGCACTGTCTGTTTATGTGCCTCAATCGGAGTGCAAACAGAAAGATCTTGAGGCAGGTGATGCGCTCTCTTACTACGGAAGTTCTAAGCGGCCATGCATATATATTTTTTTCCTTCTTGTTTTCTCGTGATCTTGACATAAAAATTGTTTTCTCGTGATCATGACTTATTTTTCTCACGAACTCAACATAACAAAAGTTGTTCACCAAGTTACACAACTGCGCCAGCAGGTGGCAGTATAGAACAACTGATGGGGAGTTGTATACTGTGTATCCTCTATACTGTACGCATTTGGGACAGAGGACCTTCTTCATGATCGCTATAATTTATGCAGTTCATTACTGACATTTAATTAAACTTATAAATGTTAAATGCTTGAATAAATATGATCATTTTGCTTGAGATTGTATGTTTTTGTTACGCTATTACTGCTGCATGACTCATCAGGTTCTCATTTACAAAGACGTATTTGTAATGTGGATCTTTATTTTTAATCTTTATTGTTAATAAATGTATATTAATAAGAATTGTGATTTGCATATGCGTATAATTTAGTTCAGTGATGTTATACAGTGTTGTAGCCTAATCTTTTGTATTTTCTACATTGTAGGAAACCATAAGTGTAAAATTGCACTGTCTGTTTACTCGCGTCAATCGGAGGGAAAGAAACAATGAGAGATGTTGAGACAAGTGAAAAGCATTTGGGTAATAGTGAATTTTGACCTATTGTGCGTACCGTTGTTGCTCCCGCTGTTAGCAGGGGATAATCGCTGCATTTGGGGTAAAAAAGACAGAATTATGCATTGTGCCAAGAAGGATGTCTGTTCGTTCTCACAGGCACGAACTGATTGACAGTTGCCTTTAGCGGAGGCTTTACCGATTACCTCCATTGATCAAAGCATTCGGCACGGTCGCTTATGAGTGACGTCACCTCCCAAAACAAACACGCCCCCTAGTTTAGTCCCGCCCCCTCACATTGATTGACAGCTTTCCGTGTAGACATCGGAAATTCAAATGCAAAAGGAATTGTGATTCCATTTGAGTTTTGGCATGTTACATGCACGACGCAGAGAGAGTGAAAAAGCAAATGTGGTAATTAATATCGCTATTTAAATATGACAGGCTCATAACTCGTAAGACATGGGAAATACAGTTGCAAATGGATTTTGCTTTTTCATTTGAAATGTGGCAGTCACTGTGCGTTCGCAAAGGCGAAAATGCAAACGATAATGCAAGATTTGCAATTGCATTTGGATTGTCACAATTTATGCGCTCACATGTGGAAAAAGCAATTGAAAATACAATTTGCAATTGCTTTTGAAAAAAAACCCCAGAATATTCTTCCATATGTATAGTTTTGAATGGGGAAAAATGCAACACTCAATATGGCCGCTCTGTCGAACGAAGCCCCGCCTTCTGAGCCACAGAGCCAATCGCTAATCAGGTAAAGTCAGAGCTCACTGCAGCTGCCGTTAGAAGTCTCGGTTGCTATAGAAACAGTCAGCGTTCTGAGACCTGCGCCTAGGACTGCGCATGCGCACTGGCTGGGCTAGCCAGAGAAATATGCTTTTTTTAACGCTATTTGAGCAAAATAAACAACATTTATGATACAGTTGTTGTCAGATTTCATTGGTGATTTCAAATATGAAATTTAATCGTATGCTTGGCGAACAGTTTTGGAGAATTTGATGTTTACCCATTCAAAGAGATAGGAGCTGCACTTGGATGCCCGAGAGGCGTTTCAAAGATGGCCGCCGAGTGACATGATTTGCCTTAAAGGGATTTTGTTATAGATCAGTGATAAACAGCTTCGATTTCTACACGTGGGCGGGAATTAAACACCACTTTCTGCTGATTGGTCAGCTGAAGATCAAACCGTGCCACATCAGTTCTTCCACAGTATCACGCAGCAGAATAATAGTCCTCCGCTGCTGCAGTTGTATGGATTCTTAAGGCATTTATTGCAACTACATTTTATCAAACAGACTAATGAATACCGCGACTCGTAAATTGGGCAGAGTCTAGACAGGGCTTTCTTCTGTGTAGACCAGCGGTTCTTAAAGTGATAGGGGGAAATAATTTGCTATTTCCAGACTGTAAAGTCGCTTTTTTATCATGATACATAGGGCTACTGTGATTTATTCCAAAGTGACTTATATGATGCATTTAATGTCAAATAATCTAAATGAAGCCTTTTAAGCAAGTATTGGCTGTGGTTCATGTTTGTGGCATGCGCCAGAAAGATGCTCAAGGAGACCGAGATGCGCTAAAGCAGCACATTCTGTTGTTCTTTTTCAAAGGCATGACATTTTGTAGTTATTTTGAACATAACGTTACACAAATAAAAATATATGATTATAAATGACAGAATATTAAGTTCTCCTCCATGGGGAAAAAAATCCAAGTGAACTTCAATCAGTATTCAATATTAATTTAAACTGCATATTTAAACTGCTTTAAATATGACTGCTGCTTATTTCCTATGCACTTCAATACTGGTCTGCGCTTGACTGTATACGTGTCTGTCTGCTTATTGAGTAGTTTATCATGGGTCGCGGAAGTGGGGGGGGGGCACGCCCGGGCCTGGGACTGTGTGAACTAGAGTGACTACTCACCTTAATGTTGAGGCTAAAGGCTTATTACTTAATTAACACAAAAAATGTCCTGCTCGCACTTGCCAATTTAATGGCTTTTTTTTTTTTTTTTTGCATATCTGTCGTAAAAATAATCCTATGTATCTCGTGGCGTATATTCCAAGCATTCTGAAGGTATAGGCCTACTGTGGGTTTGGTGAGAAACAAACCGAAATGGCAAGTTATTAGCCTATATTTTATTAAATGTATTTGCAACAAATGTGTTAAGAATCCGTACAACTGCAGCAGCAGAGGACTATTATTCTGCTGTGTGATACTGGGGAAGAACTGATGAAGGCAGGGTTTGATCTTCGGCTGACAAATCAGCAGAAAGGGGCGTTTAATTTCCGCCCACCTGTAGAAATGGAATATTCAAGCTGTTTATTCCTTTTTCTACCCCTGAACGAAAAACGAAAATTTAAGCTGAATTCTCAATTTTCGTTTTTGAAAAAAAAAAAAAAAAAATGAAAAAAATGAAAAAGGAGCCGTTTTTTCATTTTTCTACTTTCAACATTAAATCAAAAAACGAGTGACAGATGGATTGTCTGGCAACACTGTTACTCTTTCATGTCTCCTTATATATCCCCATCCTCCTCCAGCCGGTCTGCAAGAATATTTTAAAAATGTAACTGGTCTTGGTGTAAAAAAGGTTGGAGCGACCCTGATTACATATGGAGTGTACCATTGCTTTGACACGCTGCACACTTTAAACTGTAGAAACGGTAAAATGGTGCTACCGTTTGAGTCTCGCAGGATCTGAAACCGGACCAAACCGCACGTATATGCTACAAGGATGTACAGCAATAATCAAAGATTTTTCAACGGATACAAAAAGTGCATTTAAGGGATAGTTCACCCAAAAATGACAATTCTGTCACTACTCTCCTGTCTGTAAGACATTCGTTCATCTTCAGAACACAAATTAAGATATTTTTCATGAAATCTGACAGCTTTCTGACCCTGCAACATAACCGAAACATTTTATGGCCCAGAAAGGTAGGACATTGATAAATCCATCCATGCAACATCAGTGGTTCAACCGTAATATTATTTAGCTACGAGAATATATTTTGTGTGACAAAATAACGACTTTATTCAACAATTCTCTTCTCTTCCGGGTCAGTCTCCGCTGCCATTCACGAGAGCACCACGAGGCATGCATGTGCATTCCTCTGCTCGTAAACAAGGTGCAGCGCATGTGGGTTCTGCATCAGCAGCAGCACACACATGCATCGTGGTCTTTGCACACAAAAAGTCTTCTCGTAGCTTCATAAAATTACGATTGATCCACTGATGTCACATGGACTATTTTAATGATGTCCTAACTACATTTCTGGGCCATAAAACGTGACAGTTGCATTGCTGTCTATGGAGGGTCAGAAAGCTCTCGCATTTCATCAAAAATATCTTAATTTGTGTTCTGAACTAAAGATTGTACAGGTTTGGAATGACATGAGTAATTAATGGGATTAATGTCATAATTAATGACTGAATTTTCATTTTTGGGTGAACTACCCCTTTAATAATAGCACAAGAAATGGACCCAAACGTTCAAGAAAATGACTCACTTTTCACTATAACTTTTGCACATCATAATGACTAGTGTTTTTATACCTCTCTAATTAAGTTTGCCTTTTTTTCCCTAAAGAAAGATAGCATTTTCATCGAGTTTTTTAACCAGTAAGAATTATGAATTATCAGAGTTTCTGTTGCAGTTTCTTGACCATTCAAGAAGCGTTAGCTTCTATAGTTGCAAATCTTTGATATTTCAAAAATATTTTGCAAAATGCTTGCCAATTTGGTGAAGATCAGATCCGCATGTTAGGGTTAGGTTAGGTGTTCAAAATGTTTTTTTTTTTTTTTTTTTTTTGAAAACTGAAAATATACCTAAAATTATAGACAAATTCAATGTAACTTATATATATTTAAAAGTTTATTGACAATGACCAAGGTCATGAGTTTGATTTAATTTTAGAGAGTAAACTACTAAGTACAGCTAATTGTGACTAAATCAAATATATTTGATAAAAAAATTCTGTAGCCAGTAACAAGTCAAAGTTTTTCATGGCCTGGTTATGTTTATGTTCTGGTTATTCTTCAAATTAAATTATATAAGATATAATATTGTTTATATGTCAAAAGACAGAAATATAAATTTCTCAGTTCTTGGACACTCTAATTTCCAGGTATACAGTACATAAAAAAACAACAATAAATTAACTGCAGTGAATAAAGCTCTCACTGTTAAGTTGTTCCTTATATTGTTCAGTTATCAAGTGCCAAATAACACTTTTCTCTAGTATTTTACCCACACCCATTACCAGATAGCATCTTATATTTTCCATCAGCTGTTGCAGGGTCAGTTTCTGTCACTGCATTTGACTCATGATATAAACGGCACAGAAAGAGAGACAATTAGCAGCTGAGTGTGAATAAGAGGGTCCACACATCAATACAGAGGCCCATGTGTGGATATGTACGTATATATATGCCAAGAGTGCGTGGGTGTTGTAATAACACTTCTCTGAAGGTGCGAATGTTTATTTGCTGCGGTTTTCGAAAATGTCGGGCTCATTTGGACACACCCTTGAACTCGATTTCCTTCAGCAGCTTATGCAGTCTTTTGTTGAGAAAGTCCTGCTCCGTCCACTTCACTGCAGGCCGAGACGAGAAGGAAAAACAAGCAAAGATGTGGCCATTTAAGATACTTCCTATAATTATGTGTGTGTGTGTGTGTGTGTTTTCTATTTCAGAACTTAAACTATATTTCTGTTTTTTTGTGGTTGCTATAGGATTCTGAGTGGTTTTTAGTGTGTTGCTGTGCAGTTACTAGGGTGTACTGAGCTGTTGCTAAGTGGTTGTTTACTGGCCTACTTCAAAAGATTACAACTACAAATCTATATGATACCCTGCTCTCTCTATGGAATATTTTCACATTATGTTTATCAGCTCCTAACTTATGCCTAACCTACAATTGTAAATTTGGTGTATTTCTGCATACATTTGACTTACATTAAGATCAGGGCCCATATTCATGAAATTGTTTTAGTGCAAAAAGTTGCTCCTACTGACAAAATTCTACGACAGTTGGGTGTTTCCCCATTACAATTAAAGAGATGATCGTAGGAAAGATAGGGAAGATAAAAGTTACTCACAAGGTATCTTAACCCTTAAAATAGCCCTTAAGGTCAAAAAGTGTTAGGAGTTGGGAGGAGGACTTTTAATAGGCTTAAGAGTTTCTTTAGCAGAGGAGAAAATGGTCGAAAGATGAAGAAGAAGAAAAAATGTGTTGCAGACAATGGATGACAGTGACTTAAAGGTGCCATAGAATGGAAAACTGTATTTACCTTGGCGTAGTTGAATAATAACAGTTCTGTACATGAAAATGACATACCATGAGCCTCAAACACCATTGTTTCCTCCTTATGTAAATCTCGTGAATGCAAAAGACTACTGAAAAAAATAGGCGAATCAGAACATAACACAGACTGTGACATAACAGTCGGGATCACTAATAGTTGCGCCCCCAATATTTGCATATACCCGCCCATGTTCTAGACCAGCCCAAGTAGCCGTCAGCTGAACCTGCACAGCCGAATCATGAGAAGTTCTGCAGGTATTGTGAAGAAACAAGCGAGGACAACCGCGAAAATGGCAGATCATGGAAATAAATGTTATGTTCCAGGCTGTGCAGGGGATGATATGCAGGGATTGGTTGGTGTCTGTATTCAGAAAGGCACAGAAAGCAAATAACGCGTTCTAATAAAATTAAGTGAGCCACTAAAGGGACATGGTTAGCTCCTTGCTAGCAGTAGCCTGTTACATTGCAGTACATAAGATTTCACTTACCACATAAACAGAGCAAGGAGAGATGACTGAGGACGATGGCGAATGATTTACCAATCCTGAGCACCACTGACAAGCATCTGATCTTGTAAAATGTGTGGTAAGTACTGCCGCTCTATAGTATAAACAGAGTTCGTGTGGTCGTGAATCTCGAAAGTGAAAGTAAAAAGCGATTGTGCATTTGAAAGCAGTTTTAGTACCCCGCATATTAATAGCGGCTCCCAGATGCCCGCATTTTATTTACAGTATAATTACCCAACGATATAACTGCGCAAGAAAGTATTGAAATATATTTTCCTCCGTGTTTCCTTCCTGTGAGGTGTGAAACAGCCAATCAGAGCAGAGCCGCACTGTGAAACAGCCAATCAGAGCAGAGCTCAACATTATTATTCATGACCCTTCCAAATAAGGTAATAACAGACCATGTCATTCTAGGGAGAAATCCTAAGGCTGTAAATGCACATGTAAAACCGTTTCTGGAGAATTTTTGCCCTTACCTAAGCCACATACCTTCTATGTAGATATCAGAGAACAATTTAAAATATTGTATCAATGCATTCTATGGCACCTTTAAGATGCTAGATTAGATCGTGCAGAGATCATGTTTGTGAACAATCTTATTAGACACAACAACCTATATATGTACTGTATGTATACAATGCTTAACAAATTTATTTGACCACCATCACCAATGTAAGGATTGTGCCACAGCTGCCCTAAACTAACAGTATTGATGATTACCAAAATCATTTTTTTTATGTTTCTGTAATAGTTAACACACACCAGTATGTGTAAGTTCTTTAGCCATATCTAATGCTAAAATATAATTATTGTTGGCATTTAATGGATTCAAAGATAGTTCACACAAAAGTTTCATCAAAAGCAAGTCTTTGGGAACAACTAGAAACTATTTGGAAGCCAATAACAACAGAGAAGTACACAAAACAAAGCCAGCAAGAATGCAAGCTGTAATCAAGACCAAAGGAGGCCATACTAAATAAAAATAAAATATATAATATACATAAGTTTCTTTGTTCTTTTGTGTGAATAAAGGCTATTTATTTGTTTCAGTTTATTTGCCCAAAAAATTACAGTACAATTTTCAGTTTTAAAAAGTTTTTTGACAGAAATATTTGTTTTCGCTCTTTATTATTGCAGGTGGTCAAATAATTTTTTAATCTGTGTGTGTGTACATACACACACACACACACACACACACACATACATATATACATACATACAGTAGTCAACATTTGAAGTGGATCAAAAAAGTTCAAAGTTGTCCTAAGACAAGAATGCATTTTGGTTTTAGCATTTAGGACAACTTTGATGAAAGGTTTTGATCCACTTCAAATGTTGAATAGTGTATATGTGTGTGTATTAGGGTAAAATAGGAAAAAATAGACCCTATTTAATAGCTCTCTTAATATTGCTATAAATATAAAATATTTATAGCAGTGGTTTTCAACCTTTTTGAGTTAGCCTACAATCCAGAAAATTAAATAACAATAATAATAAATACATTTATATAATAAATAACATTTATTTTTTGATATCTTGGGGCCCCACTGATTTATAGAGTCATGAGAAATGAGGGAATAGGATTATAATCTTCAAGCCTACCTAAATGATCTGTTTTGTGCCCATGCCAGTGCTCTGGCTCATGGATAAATGCTGGGAGAGGATGATGAGCATATGAGTCCTTAACCAGCGATGACCACACAACTGGGGGCCCTTTAATAGTGGACACATACAGTACAAGATTTGTAATAGACAGTTATGTAATATACTAAAAAGAGTTTTTCTATGTGTTATAGACACACCTGAGATGATGTTTGCACAAAGGTAGTGGCCCATCATATTATAAGATCTGTGCTCATCTGTGCAGCCTGAGCCTGTATTGGAGTAGTGAGGAGCACAAAGCGGAGGAACCTGCAGGTAGTGTACTCTGCACACCTGACATGCACATAAATACACATTTGTGTGATGATACGAGGTGCATAGTAATCCTCATGCAACAGCATTTCAGTGCTCAAAAAATCAATTTAGTGATTAGTTTTGAACATTGGATGACAAGTTATTCAGTTCAGAACTGACCTGACTGCCTCTCTCCGTCCTCTTCTTTGATTTGCTGATGGTGTTCGTCCTCTAATTTTCCTATCAGTAAGTACAATTTATCAGCATGGTAACCAAAGTTAATGCAAATGATAGAGACAAATGATGCAGATTCAAATTGCCAAGTAGGTGGGACTAAAACAGTTTGAATACATACATAGCACTTTAGTAATTTGATAAAACTGCTGAGGCTACATGAAAATATGCCAGGTTTGGTTTGCCATGATAAGTTTAGTTAGTCTTGACCTGCTGTTATAAGAGTCCTTATGAATATCAGCCAATGATATTCCCACAATATCAAAGAGAGACTGGACACATTTCCTGAAACCAAAGTGAAGCAAGCAGAATTTAGACTTTGGATGGTTAAAATAAGAGGTTTGTACCTACCGACTGGCAGTTGGGCATGTTTTGTTTGGCATGGGCGAAACTCTACCTGCGATATTAATAAATAATTGATTTCTACAGAGTATCAGTGGTTACAAATCGTGACTGCATGATGAACATCACACAAACATCATAACGACAGTTTTGCTTAAAAAAAACAAGATGATACTGTTATTAACATACAACATAAACAACACGCTTTTAGCAACCACTTTATCTTTTTATTTCAAATTATACAGACACTCAATACATAGATTATGGCCACACTTAATTAGTATGATGAAACAGTAAAAAAGTAAATAATTTTATATATTTATACTATATATACACAGAAACCTTTACCATCTCTGCTCTGTGTAAAAGTTGTTTCTTAGCAACTGATCACCAACCATTTTCCTCATCAGAAAAAAAACTAAACAAAAGATTTCACTATCACTATATAAAACACTGGTCAGTGATCAGCAGCCAACGTTAACTTGTTTCGGTTGCTTTCATCTTAGAATTGTTTTGCACCCATTCTCATTCAGTTCTGTACTGAACCCAACTTGAACAAATCTTTATTTCAACTCTCAACTGCAGTTTTGGGGTTTTTCATTGAGTGGTGAAGGATTCTGGAGCATCAGAATGGCATCGGTGCAGAATTTCTTTATTAGATTGTGCACATGCCACTCTATGTAGGTGCGAATCTCTTAGCTTGTGCCCTCACACGCTTTTCGTAGTCCATCCTGTTTTGACTGCAAGAGAGAGATAAGATCAATTTTGTAGGCATGGTATCAGATGAAACTGTAAAATTATATATAAAAGCGTGCAGGTGATATTTGGCTGCACATACCAGTATATCGTATAGGCCTCTGCCTGCGCTGGGTCCTGAATGTTGGGCTCATTCAGGAGCTCCTGGATGCCAAACAATATCTACAGCCACAACAACATATTGAGATACAGAAGCTTACTGCTTAAAAGGTTTGTTCAAATGCCTAATCTTATGAGCAACTGTGATCTTTAATGTCCCTATCATAATGGATAAAATGTACACATTCAAAGGTTTGTGGTCAGTAAGTTGTTTTTAGGAAATTAGTATTTTTATTCAGCAAGGATGCACTGAAATGATCAAAAGTCAAAGTAAAGACATTTTTAATGTAACAAAAATTCTGCTGATCTTCTGAACTTCGTGCTTATCAAAGAATCCTAAAAAATATATGATTTACGCGAAAATATTGGTCAGCACAACTGTTTTCAACATTGATAATAATAAGAAATGTTTCTGGAGCAGCAAATCAGCATATTAGATGATTTCTGAAGGATCATGGAGTAATGATGCTGAAAATTCAGCTTTGACATCACAGGAATAAATTACATTTTAAAATATATTCAAATAGAAAAGTTATTTTAAATTGTTACACAACTTCACAATATTACTGTTTTACCATATCTTTGATCAAATAAATGCAGCCTTGGTGAACGTCAAAAACATTTTCAAAAATCTTTCTGCCAGCAAGCTTTTGAACAGTAGCGTATAAGCACACACATGTGTGTTTTTGCATACTTGTTTGATGGTGATGGCTGGTCTCCAATCCTTCTCTTCCTCCAGTATGGACAGACACACTGTACCTGAAGGATAGACGTTTGGATGGAAGATTGGAGGCTCAAACTTGCCTGAGAAGAAAATGAACAAGTCAAACATACTGTTTCAGCTTCACAACAGTTATTTCTCATGTTTTCAGTGTCTATATTAGGCACTAGTGAAGAGCTATACAGGAAACATATGTGGAAGTGTAGTGAAAATGACAATGATAAGCACTATAGGGCTTAACATTTCTCACAGAAGAGAAAACTCACACTTGGGTGGTGAAGATGGGTAATCATCCTTAAAGAGCATTCTCAGTTTGTACAATCCTCCCTCCCAAAGAGTCTACAGGACACAAAAAAAAAACACAGATACAGGTTAAAATCTGTCATTTAAAATGATTCGGTTCACAGTTCAAATATGATATGCATCTATGAACTAATCCAAGAGAGCATGGATTTCCATTTGTCCACAGGCATGTTAGATGGAGATGTTTTATCAAAGCATAACATGCATAATTTATGCAAAAAAATAAGTACTGGCAAGTATGCTTACACAGAAAAAGAGACAGATAATAAAAATAAAATAAGTGAAAAGATGCACGATAAAAGTACGAGAATGTTAAATAGATATAAGCATAAAAAAACACCCTAAACAGATATACAGATTGAGACTTTGTTCAGAGCTCTGTGTAACTTGATCTAAAAGGTAATTTCGAGAGGGGTGTAACATTGTTCAGAAGGATACTAACCCCCTTTTTTCCTGGTATTGCACATTCCCAGTTCATGAGATTCATGGTGCCATCTGGGTTTTTGGTTGGTACAGCCACAAAGCCCTACAGAGAAACAACCAAAATACCATAACTAAAACAGTCATTCTGAGTCGGAATTACAGACTGATTGAACAGTTTGCAAGTCTAAGCTCAAACATTTGCGTTTGTGTGTCCCTCACAAAAGGATGATCTTTCCTCCAGGCCTTGCGCTCCTGCGACAGTCTACTCAAAGCTATTCCAGACATGACTCCACAGCGCCACCCTGCGGACTGAAAAACACACATAAACACCATCAACCCTGCCGCTGGTGCGTCCGTAAACACACAAATACACACTAGAACAGGGCTTATATCAACATAACCTTATTAGACAGAACACATAAAGATTTAGGTGAACCACTTTCAGTGTTTTCAGCGCTAACGTACATCATGTCATCTTTAGCATTATATGTCATTTGCTGTCTTACCTTGAATAAATGATTAAAATGCCTTTCCAGCAAATCCAAAACTGTTTCGGTGAAAAAAACGAACTTTAGAGTAAAAACTGGAAACGTTAAAAAGAGCCAAACGTGCGAGGAAAACACCTCGCGACCCAACCTAGCGTTTGATTATGAAAGCTTGTATAAGGAATCCAAGTGAATTTGCTCAACTGATCGTATAATAGACTTAAAATTACATCCAGACTTGGTATAAAACGTTGAGGGAAATAGGCAGACAACGTTTATCCAAGAAGGCGGTGGAATGGAGAGTAGCGTTTGTTTGTTATTATTCTCAGGACCATCAGGCAATATCAGAGTCGACTATAGGCGTCCATCTGAAGCGGCCATTTTTAGTGTGGCACGTGTGATAGACAAACAGAAATTTGACAATAATTTCTGTTTGCCTATCTATATTTATGTGTAAGTTTAGATAATTTAACAGTGAGGGCAATATGAAAATGCCTCTCACGGGTGTAGGGCTTATTTTTGTTGTTTTAAACACTAGCACACAAGACATGAGCTGTTTATTAGATAAACTCTGAAATATAAAGAGAACGGAAACAACTGAGTTCAGTCATTAATTATATTTGGCTAATTTTTAAACTTAAAATAGTAAAGATCACATTTCTATTGCTTAAAAATTAAATGGCATTATTGATGATTAATTTTTCCCTCATAAAGGTGGTGGTCTGCATTTAAATGCAAAATAATTAAATTATATTAATATAAATATACCATTTTAACAGCATACAATTACATTCTAGAGACTTATTCTGAAGTATTGTTTTCTTCTTTATTCTTTACATCTGATTTGAGTTATGAATTGGTAAAGCATAATAATCAACTTCTTGTAACTCTCTTCCTAGATTTATAAAACTGTTGTTTCAACCAGAAAAGGGGCTTTAATGCATATGCAATAGTAGCAGAATAGTGCAGTACTGAATAGCCGTTTTATGCAATAATTTCTGATACAACTGAAACTCTTGTGATTCTATTAGTCATCAGTTCTTTATTCCAGTGAAGTGGTGTAGTATAGGCTATACCACACCAAGAAACCATTCATCATTGCTGTTTTCCTTTTCCCTCAGAGATCACATGTTCAGGTGCAGCTTTAATGAACCACTCGGCCCACGCCCCGTCGAACAGACAGACCCCCGGGTGGCCGCACAGGTGAGCAGCGAGGGCGATGTGACAGGCTGTCACACCTGAGCCACAGGTGACCCAGAAGGGCTTCTGCATGTCAACTCCAGCCTGCTGGAAGAGCTTCTTGAGTTCCTCCACAGGAAGTTCTAGACCTGATGTCGAGTCCAGGAAGCTGGGAAAAGGCATGTTGATCGATCCAGGAATATGACCAGGCTCGATGTCTAAGATAAAAAGAAAGATAGAGAAATAAGCTAATGGCACTTTTGCATTTTTGATAACATTTTTTATGTCTTACAGTTACATAAAATCTTCGGTGTGTTATATTCTATAAGAGTACTTCAGTAATAACTTAGAAATCTATATGTAACCATGGACCACAAAACCAGTCATAAGGGTAATTTTTTTTTTCAAAATTGAGATTTATACATCATAAATAAGCTTTCCATTGATGTATGGTTTGTTAGGATAGGACAATATTTGGCCGAGATACAACTATTTGAAAATCTGGAATCTGAGGGTGCAAAAAAATCTAAATATTGAGAAAACTGCCTTTAAAGTTGTCTAAATGAAGTCCTTGGAAATACATATTACTAATCAAGAATTACATTGTGGTAGGAAATGTACAAAATATCTTCATGGAACATGATCTTTACTTAATATCCTAATGATTTTTGGCATAAAAGAAAAATCTATCATTTTGACCGATACAATGTATTGTTGGCTATTGCTACAAATATACCTGTGCTACTTATGACTGCTTTTGTGCTCCAGGGTCACATATGAATGTGTCACAAAATGCATGTATACTAATTATAAAAAGTATGTATTAAATGGCACTGTGTGACACTGCTGTCAGAGCTTATGTTAACTACCATCTACTGTGTTACTGAAGAGAATTAAAAGGCTATCAATAGTTGAAAATGACTGTATGCACAAGTCCTCGCAAAGCGTAAAGGGGTAACATGCATGCATTCACTCACAGACGTTTACCTTAACTTTCTTAACTAAGTAGCAGGGTTATTATAGTTAACTAAAATTAAAACCGTAAAAACATTTTCATTACTTGAAATAAAATAAACAACTGAAATAAAATATAAAAAACATTTTATTTTGCCAACATTTAAAGCAACATTTCTCATTTTCATTTAGTTTAACTTGAAGTACTAAAATAACTGCAACTAATAAAAAAGATTAACAAAAACTTTGTAGGCATAAAAAATTAATATAAATGACAAAAACACAAACACTTAAGCTAAATAAAAATCTAAATTCAAAATACAAACATAATATAATAGTATATAAATTATATTAAAATAACACTACTAAATCGATATCGCACCATTCCACAGAGATATTGTGTAACAAAAAGAGATAAGCCAACATATACATTTGTGGTACATGAAATCTGCTGTTATGGGTAACTTTTTTTTTTTTTTTTTTTTTCCAAAAATTCCATATGGGCACAAAAGTGCATTTATAATAATTATACAAAAGTTGGAGAGTATGCAAAAGTGTTGCTTTAAATTGTTTTGTAAGAAGTGGCACTAGCACTGTATGACTGTAGGCCTATACTGTATTACTGCAGAGAATTGAAAGGCTATCAGTTAAAAATGATTGTTTGCACAAAGTGCAAAGTCTTTGCAAAAGAGTAAATAGGTAACATGCATGGATGCATTCCCAGACCGAAGCAATCATAACGAAGTAGTCAATATGACAACTAACTATTCATACTCACTTTCCCTCGGCTCTGGTTCAACCCCACGAAATCTTCCATTGGCTCTGGCGTCGACTACTTGAAATGCATTGGTTTTAATATTGTTCAAAACGTCTTCATAAGTTTTGACCCAGGACTTGTTAAAGCACGCCTTGAACTCGGCACGCTCTGGTTTACTATATTGCTCGGTAACTGCATGACCCTCCTTTAACCAGTTCTTGAAGCCACCGTCCAGAACCGACACCGAGTTGTGCCCGAACACCCTAAACATCCACCACACCCGAGGAGCAGCGAACGAGCCGAAGTCGCTGGTATCGTAAACGACGACATGAGTGTTGTTCCCTATCCCCAGATTACCCGCATAGTCTGCGAACTCGCCCTCGGGAGGCAGCATGTGATCAAACCGCGAGCTTTTGTCACAACACTCGTCGATGTCGAAAAACGAGGCTCCGGGAATGTGAGTTTTTTCAAACTCGGCCCTGGGATTGCGTTTCAGTTTAGGTAGATACCAAGATGCATCTAATACCCGCAGATTTGGTCCCACTCGGTTGCTTTTGACGGCGTCCGCGAGCCATCGCGCTGCAACGAGAGCTCGAGCTCGAGCTCGAGCAGCCATGTCTCTCGCTCTCGCGCTCAGCGGTAGTCGATGTTGCAAAGACCGGGCAACGAATCAAGAGCTCGCATATTACATTGGTGTGATATTTTTTGCACTGGGAAAGGGGAAATATTAATAATTTATTTCTTAGTTTATTTAAGTTGAGATTTGCAATCATCTTTGTATGTCTTGTTGGTACGTATATTGTACAGAAAGCGGGGTTTGTATCGCAAGGGGGTATAGCTCAGTGGTAGAGCATTTGACTGCAGATCAAGAGGTCCCCGGTTCAAATCCGGGTGCCCCCTGTTTTAGCTTTTAGGATCTGTCTTAATACAAAACTGTGAATTTCATGGCTGTGCAATAGTATTTATATTGATGCCATTGAAGGTGTTTCTGATGCCTTATAGATTGCAATGCTATTTAGTAAAGAAGACGCACGTAATATTATATGATTGCATAGGCATAGAGGACAGGTTTGTAAGCGTTTTTTGACAGATACGTAGGCTACATGATTGGATGTGACTGTTTACTCCATTCCAACATAAATAGCCTTATTTCCTAAACAGTATAGAAATGCATAAAACATACATGAGAAAAACGTAATCAATGTTGGAAATAATTGAGCATGAGTTGTGCAAGTGATGTTTTAATGGGTGCAAATAATGCAAGGTTTCTGAAATCAATGAACAAAGTCACTTAAGTGTCTGCATTGTAATGAATTGTTTAGCTGTCAGCATAATCTGGAAGCAGAAATTTTGTTCCCACTTTATATCAGATGGCCTTAACTACTATGCATTTACATAAAAAAAATAAGCACAGTGTACTTACTGTGTTCATATTGTATTGCAAAACACTTGCTGCTGTTGATGTGGGATACGGGTAAGGTTAGGAACAGGTTTGGTGGTATGAGTAGGTGGCTGGGTTAAGGTGTATGGGATAGGTCAACAGTGTAATTATAAATCTAATTACAGAAATTAATTACAGATGTATTTACATGCAGGTATTTTTTTTAAAATATAAGTACATGTAAAAACATGTATGTACACAATAAGTGCATTGTATCAAATTGTTAATTTAGATGGAAGTACATAAATCCACCTAATATAAAGTGAGACTGAAATTTTTGCTTTGTTGGTTATACACATTGCCCCTATGTGACTTGTGTAAGTTGGAGAAAGAGGCACTGTTTTCTTTATCTGAGTGTTGTTGTCAGTTTGTAAGACTTTTTTAGTAGGTTGTCACAAGGTATGCAGCTCTGTGGGAGTAAGTGTTGGTCATGAGAATAAAATTACATAGTCTTTAATGAAGGTTTTAGCACAGCTCTAATCCCGTTTTAGCCTGAATAGTTATTGTGACAGAAGGGCATATCTGTTACCCATTGATCTTGATCATTATCTGTTTAAGTGGTTTTCATTATGTTATGTTGTCAGCATAATTAACCATCTATTTGATTACTATAGTGTTTAATGTGCTCTCTTGTTCACCAGTTGAATGTTAAAATATTTTTATTTAAAATATTTGACCAGCTACATGACAAGAATTGAATTTATCACATATTTTGTAAGGCCATGACAAGCTTCTTCTTATTTTTGGGAACATTGGGTTTAATGAGTTCAGTGTTTAATGATAAAACAATCAAAAGATACAAATGGTAATTTATCTGGATTTTATTATTATACTTTGAAACAATGTTATAAAAGAGTTTTGTAATCATTTTTTATAAATCAGCAAGCCATAATATTTTAAGAAAGTGTTAAACAAACAAAGAATGATAAAAAGATAAACAATCACAGCGTTTGTATAAATCAAACTGTCAATCAAGCCCAGCTCAAAAACATAACATGTTCTGTTCTCAGAAAATTAAACATTTAATCTGAAATGTAATGTAGTTACAGCATAACTTTCATTTCAAAATTTCATATCCGTATTTTTGCTATAATTGTTGAGGGTATATTTGCCATTTTTTTCTATGCTTTATATATCAAGCTATAACCCTACAACTGTCAATATAATTACTGAGTATCCTGTGTTTGTAGAAAATTCTTGCACAAGATATAACATTTGAGGGCAAGTATATACCATTTAAGGCATGAACTTTTTGGCTTTCAGTCTGGGTATGATTTGCATATCCCTGACATCATTGTGCTTCAGAAGCCAGCATAGGTATCTCTCCGTGCCCATACCCCATCCACTTGTAAGAAGAGGGATGACTTGGCGTATGTTGATGTACCATTTGTATGAGTCCTCTGGAACAGCATGGTGCTGTAAGGCCTCTCGTACCATTTCAGGTGTAGAATGACGTTCCCCAAGTCCTACTGTCTCCCCTAACCCCAAGAGAAGGTCAGCTGCCTTGGCTTTGCTCCTGCCCGAGCCTTCAACGTATGCTTGGTAGAAGGGCACACCAAGATGGTCCATTTCTGTCAGCCAAACAGCACCTCCATACTTTTCGATTAGAACTTTTTCTCCCTTTCGAGTTAGCTTCCTGCCAAACTGCGGTTGTCCCTCCTGAACCCATTCGAGGCAATCAGAGGAAGGCATAATGTGAATGGCTTGATCCAAGGTTACTCTTGGAAGGGGTTTGTCTAAGTTCTTCAGTAGTTCTTGGGCATGAGATAGTGTGCCAGCTGTGTTTAAGATAATGCTGGAATGTTTCTTTAGCATTGCCTGAGTCAAATGTGCAACATAGCCTTCAGCTATACTAATGGCAACGTTCATGTCGCCCAGGAGCTCACATTCCACATGGTAGAACTGGTTGAGATGTGTAGCATCAGGATCTTCCCCTCTGAAACTGGGAGACACGTAGTAAGCCCCGGGAAGACCATCTTGAAACCTCATAAAGTACTCTAAAACAAACTGCATAGAGTCCGCCAGATATACATCTTGGCCCAGCAAGTTGACAAACACAGGCTCAGAATCTGACCCCAGACCCATTGGAGAGGAGATTGTGTCAGTTGTGATAGGTGTCAGTGCATAAGCATACTTGCATTTGTTGTTGAAGTACTCTACTGTGCTGTGAAACAGGGTGTTTTGGATTTGAAAGAGATCGCGATACCATTTGCTCCTAATGGCTGATGCAGCGTGAGTCTGGGGGTCTTTCCAGGACTGAGGGGCAGTAGTCTTTGTGATCTTGGTGTGGATCTCTGTAAGGTCATCTTTGCTAGCTGGGGGGCCATCTGCCGATGTTACATATCCTGCATAAGTTGGGCAGAACTGAGAAGCCACGGCTGGGGGTTTAAGGGCATTAGGCTGAGGAACTAATGGGATCAGTTTGGCATGGGCATAATCAATTTCAAAGCCTTCAAATATGAGAGCTACACCATGGGCATTCATTCCTTCTTGCAAAAGGTGAGAAACCTTTCGTGTGGCCACAATTAGGGCTGTATAGTCACTCTCGTTCAGATGGAAGATGTCACTGGTAAGAGGTTTTCTTGGCACTAGAACTGTAAAGCCTGGTGTATTTGGAAAAGGAGTAAGGAAGGCTACATGTTCTTTGTCTTCCCAGACACGCCACTGTTGCTCTTCACCACGGATAATGCGGGGGAAAAGGCCACCATCAGAGGGATCCCCATGGAAGTCAAAGCAAGAAGGGGCATTGGGTGTTGGGAGTCGAGAGCGAATCTTTGCCTGCACCTGGTCAAGATGTATATCTTCACATCGTGGACCACTTTTGGAGCTACAGTATCCAAGGTCATAAGGATTGAACTCCATTTCCTCAGCGAGCTGAGGCTTCCAGTTTGGTTCTAGGCCATGGAGAGGCAAGACTTTGATGTAAGCAGGCTTGTCGAATTCTGGCATGGACACAAGGGCACAGCGATGCACACCAAGTTTCTCGCATAGTAGATTGGCAACAGTCCGTGCCCCCTGCATCATGGCTATGTAGTCAGATAACACTAACTGAAAGATACTTCTAGGTCCATTAATGGTTTTTCGAGTGAGAATAGTGGCTCCTGGGGTCAAAGGATTAGGCTGTAGGTGAGCTACCAATTCATCAGTCTCCCAAATCACATTCAAAAACCCCTTCATAGGTCTCAAAACTTCAGTTCGAGGAATGCCGTTGACCATTGAACCAACAAACATGACCCCAGCGTTGGTTTCAATAACGGCCTCACCTTGATTGTCCACAGCAATAATTCCTGCACACTTTCCCTCCAGATCATTATGGATAACTTCCCGACAAGCCTGTCTGAGACTGTAACCTTTGAGGTTGTATAAGCTGGCTACTTTGTGAGCAACTGATTGGCGTAAAAAAGCATCACCATCACCAGAGCATGTCACCGCAAGTTTCTCATCAGCATATATTCCTGCCCCCACTATAGCTGTGTCACCAACTCTGCCTTTCCACTTGCCAACTAAACCTCCGGTAGATGTGGCTGCTGCTAACTTGCCCCACTTATCCAGTGCAACTGCACCTACGGTTTGAGGATGCTTATTATTGTCATCACCTGACTTCATAAGCAACTCCTTGTATCTTATGTCAGTGTCAAAGTACTCTGATTTCAGTGTAGTTTCTTTCTCTCTAAGACTGTCTAGAAACTCTTCTGCACCTTCTCCAATCAGTAATGAGTGCACACTCTTTTCCATAACACATCGGGCTGCTTTTATTGGGTTTTTCACTCTTCGCAGGCAAGCCACGGATCCAGAGCTCTTTCCATGTCCATCCACAATGGTGGCTTCCATTTCATGCTCCCCATCTCTGTTATATACTGATCCCTTGCCTGCATTAAATAAGAAACAGTCCTCCAGTGCAGCTACACTTCTTTGTACTGCATCCAGACTACTACCTCCCTGAAAAAGCACTTGTGCTCCAAGAGTTAGAGTTGTTTGAAGGGCAAATTCGATGGTTCCAATCACCTTTTCATTCAACATCATTTCCTCTCCTGCCCCGCCATGAATCACTAAAGTGAAATCTGGCTTCATGGTTTTGCTGTGTCCTTTCTGCTCTACAACTTTGACTGCGTCATCCGCTGAAGATCCATTTACTAGTTGTTCTTCATTGTCTTGCAGGAGACATTCAATGGCTCCCATCTGCTCAGCAATGGCATACCTTAGTGCCAGAAGCATTACTAGTTTTAGATTGAGCTCAAGTCTTTCTTTGAGATTTCCCAGGATGTTGGCAAAAGTACCCTTCCCATTCAGCACTAGACGTACTTTGTCCTTCCTGCCTAGATATGTGACTGCCAGTTGGTCTGTAGCATACACATTACCTACAGCACACTCAACTCCCTCCATCAGATCTGATCCAGTCAAGTAAATGGAAGGGCATCCAAAAGGGACAAGAAAGTTTTTGAGTGGGTTATCTTGAGACATAGATTTGCGCAAGGCTGCCAGATGAGGCCCCACACCAAGACCAATTTTTGTGGCTTTAATGAGGTTTTTGTGCTCTAAAAAGGCAAGGTGAAAGAGCCGGAAAAGCTCATTTGTGTACCGGGGAACCTTGTCTGGGCCAATGGAGGATGCCAGTGCTGTAACAAGTTGGTGAGATCTCACAGTTGTGGAGTATGTGGGATCACAGCGGCCGTGTTTGAAGTGACGTATGTGAGTAGGTGTCACCATGATAAGGCTAGTAGCTGCATCCCCAAGTGTTTGCCTCAAGGATAGCTGCAAAGTGAAATTAATCCATGCATCATATAAACCTCTTTGGCCCCTTAAGGTGGTGAAGACATCTGGGTAAGATGAAACTTCAAAAGTCATGACAGACTGGCTGTCTTGTTGAAGGCTAGAAAGAGACTGATTTGGCATAGTTATGCCGTCCAGTGGCATTTTCAGAGGTTTAGGATGAAGGGAATCAGTGTTTGAGGGTGGAGCTAAACCATTGGTTTGGGTGTTTATCTTTTCTCTGTTTTCTGATTCTGAGAGCTGCCACAGACGTTCCATGACAAGTCCAGCTACCATTCCATCCAGGGCACTATGCTCGAACAACATGCCTGCTTGGCCATCTTTAAAAACCACCAAGTTCACCACCTGTTGATGAAGATGGTAAATAGTCATGTCATTCTGCCATTCATATCTAAACATTACAGACAGTTGAGTTTGATTTAGCATTAATAATAATTACATGTTAAAGAAGTCATCACAGTTTGTGCATCATTCAGAACCGAATTGAGAATGCCTATAAATTCCAGTTTAGTTTTTGAATTTCAATGGAATTTTAGTTTGCAAACATGTTGCAAAATTAGAATTTAAGAATTAGAGTTAAAAATATTTTGAAATGCAAAATAATTAATATGATTTTTTTTTTTTTTTTTTTTTTTTAAAAAAGCCTTGCAGTTTGGTGTTTTTTTAGGCCTGGATTCTTCAGTTCTTCAATTCTGAATCTTGCAAAACTCTGATTAGCATGGGCTTCTTGTTACACAGTACTAATTATAAAGTGGTAATTATAAGCATCCTAATTTGTTTTTACATACCTTATCATAGTATCTCAAACATCTGCCATCTTTCTCTCCTAGCCGGACAGCATTGAGCATATTTGCAAGATCAGCTGGTGCTGGGTTGTCTTCCAGGGAAACAGCCAGAATGGCACTCTCCATCATTTCAAGGGAAACTGCTGCTTCTCCCCCTGCATTTAAGATTTCCATTCTCACAGAATGCCAGGCTTGGCGATGAAGAGAAGACAGACCACAAATAGTGGATGGGTCTTGTTCGGGGGCTGCTGCTGGGTGACTCATTGCATGCACCAGTTGGGCATAGATATCGTTGAGAGGTAAAGGAGAAAGAGATTCTCCTGAACTTGGTTGCCATAAAATTTGAATCGGAAATATACCCCCTCGACAGGTCAATATGGCGTGAAGGTTGTCCTGGTATGTCTGGAACATTAAGGCCAAGAAAGTATGTCATTAAGATTGAGTCAGTATTTCTAAAAATTACTTTGCTAAAGAATCTTAAAATTGTAAGTTAGATGTAAAAAAAAATAATGGAACCAAAGCTTTACCTTTAACTCATCCTGGCTCTTGCCTGGTAGGCGACTAGCCGCAAAAACCTGCGACTGTTGTGTTCGCTCAGTTGGTATATCCCCTTCTACCAGCTGTGGTTCACTGTACAGCTTAGCAGCTGCCCAAAGCAGGGCTGTAGCCCGCTCTATCTGTGCAGACTCTCCCTTCAGCTTAGAGGAAGACAGGACAGAAGGAACAGCAGTGGAATTGGGCAGGGGATTGTAGCAGGAGAGCAGCCGCTTTTTGAATTCCTCAGTCACCCAGTTCTCACGTCCAGAGACGTGTTTCTTCAGCTGTTCTTGGACTTCCTGGAGTGCATCTCTCTGCTGAAGAAGGGCAGTTTCATAGCGTTGGTATTGGTCAGGATTTAAGGTGAGCTGAAGCACGCGGCTAGCCTCCTGGAGCGTAACATCCAGTTCTGGAATAGGATAATCAGGTAGCACCATCCTGTAGAGTAGAAGACGAAACATAAAACTTTAGACCACACGAAACAATTGTCACGTGATTTAAATTTTAGTCCATGTTTGAGTGATTACACATAGTGCTTTTTCTCAGGGTACATGTGACACATGACTTTTTTTGTCATGTGTAATTCAATAATTTCATTAAGTGGCTCAATAAAGTGGCTTATTTCCAGCACAAAAGTCTCAGTGTGGCTTGGAAATGTAGTTTGACTCTACAAGCATATTTCAAAGGCATACAAATACAATCTAAGGATGAGCATTATTAACGTACACCATGATTTGACAACCTTTACACATTCTCTAAATTACTTTTTGACCTTGTGGCAATAATGAGTTTAGCATGCTGTTTGTATAGCCAGTTGTCATGGGAATATGTCTCATGCTGCATCCCTAGTTGTATAATTTGATTTTGTCTGATTTAATCACGCTGTGTCTCTTTTTGTAACTCTCGTAATGCTTTCTTTCTTTTTTCCATTTATGCTCCCTGGTGACATGGAAGTTCACTGTAGGCGAACTTGATCATGTGATGTCATTGATTACTACTGAATTCATTCACATTAAATAGGAGCAACACCCAAGTAAGTACAATTACAAGTAAATTCATTATAATTAGACAAATTTGCTTTTGCATAACATAAGATTCTTATCATATTAATTGCCTGCAAAATATTGCATTATCCTGCTTAAACAGCTTAAACCATCCTAAACCAGCTTGACCATGCTGTGCGACCAACTTAAATCTGCTAAGATCAACAAACCATCTTTCTTGTTTGGTATTTTCTAGCAAAGAACTTTTATGTACAGATTTGACATTCTAAAGCGTTAATTAAATTTTTCAGTATTTATTTTATTTTATTTTTTCAATAACAAATGAAGCCAGCATATTTGTATAAATTTTTGAATGTATGTATTTTTGTTTTGTTAAATGTTTTGTACTAAATAAATAAATCCTACTGATCTTGAAAAAAAATAAGTTGTATATTGCAAGTAAGTTACAAGGAGAATGTAATGCAAATGTAAATGTAGCTGTATTTTTGGAAACATTTAAAGAAATGAACAAGTAAATTCATGATCAGCTGGCCATAAGAGGTCAAATCAATTAGCTTCCAACTACCATAAGTTTATTGGTTTAACACACAATTGGCTATATCTATTTTGATTTTGAAATGTTCAGAATTAATAATGAAAGTATATATATGTATATTTTATTTTATTCTATTTTTTTTTTTTTTTAATTTAGAACTACAAACCAATGCACATGGCTAGTGGGTTAAAGCTGGGTTTACACTAATTCAGTTACTTTTTTATTACTTAACTGTAATCCCATGCAATTTGCTCATGTATGCAAAATGTGATTTCTTAGATTTTCTTATTTTCAGCGTAAAATTATTTAAGGTTTGTCAACAAACTTGTAAATTTTAATGTCAGAGCAGAAACATTAACTAAAAAGCAATATAGAAACATTCAACTCACCTCAAGGCAGTAAAGACTCCAAAAGTATATGTCGACTTGTCAATGCAATGAGAGCTAGAGTGCAACAAGCTTTTGTTGCAGTGAACAAGCAAGAAGAGGGCTGTAATCTGAACCTAGTGATTCCAATTAAGGAATTTAATTTCCTATCTCCCAATAGAAGTGGACCGTAAAACAGGACAGATTGTCACACTGACATTCCTTTTCTTTATATGCAGTAAAAGAGTATATGGTCAGTCTCATTTATAGTTTCTACAACTGTGGGTTGACTGTATGAATTGAGTTTTCTAGATTGTCTGTGTGCAAGCTGCATTTGATCCTTACTAGTATGCACTAATAACATGTTTAATAACGGCTTGTTCTCTCATTCAGAAACAGAAACAACAAGATTATTAATCTAATGGCCCACAAACATCACGTCCATTCTGCATCCACCTAATTCATTCAGAATGACATGCAACATGTGAATCATTTCCTTGTACTATGAATTTAGGCTTGACGTTAAATTAGCTCAGTATTGCTTTATAAACTCATTCATCAGTTTTAGGATATCATAGTAGCCTATGATCTGGACATTACTTGTGCTCACTGTAATCAGGTTTCCTGTAAACAACATTGAAGTGTCATTATCTAACTAAAAGACATCAGATGGTGGAAGAAGGATGAAGAGTTCCACAGCAGACATGGAAACCTACAAATGTCATGTGATGTACTGTGTGGTGCTGATTTTTGTCATGTGTGAGTGTCTGTTGCAGGCTGAACAAAGAACGTACTGAGTTTGTGTCTCACGTGAGGAAGGTGCTTTTTGATATCAGACATCCAGATTATGAACAATGTTTAATTGTGACTTATTCAGCCTGACCACATGTTCTCATCATGCCTGACCACATGTTCTCATCATGCATCTATCTGTGTGTGCTTGTGGTTAATAATTTATTTTAAAGTACATAAAATGCATTTTGAAAGCCTTCTAGAAAAAAAAAAACACAAAGTGCTAACTAGATAAACAGCTCTCGGTTTTTGAGTCACAGCCCTAGTAACAAACTTATCCCAAAAATAAATAAATAAATAAATTCCAATAACACCGGAAGTAACGTTCTAGTCTAATCACTTGCATCCTCTTCCGGAGCGGCATTGGTCGACCCCGCACTGAAAACTGATCTCCCTCCAGCATTGACAAGCCAAACATTCACTTCTGTCTCTTTCAAACGTGAGTTAAAGTCTTTTATCGGCTCCGAATATGAGTTAATGAAGTATACGAGACCTCAGAGGTTGCGATTATTGGTATATTTACACAGTTAAAGAAGGTCATTGGAGATGAGGCTAGCTAACGGTAGCATGCAAATAACTGCAGCTCTGTTTATAAACGTCTCGTTTTCATATTTCACATTCCCCTGAACTGATTCCCGTAGATCGTAGTAATAAATGTACATATTTGTATAAATTTGTTTTTGTTTACCTGACTATACTAAATGTTAGGTGTGGAGAACAGGCGGTAAATCTGTCGCAGTGCTTATAAAGGCAATCGTTCACTCTCCTATTTTGTTTCTTCAGTTATCAAGTAAGGCATTAAAAAAAAAAAAAGATGTAAAAACCCCTAACGTTAATAGTGAGAATGACAAGTGCAGGGTCAGTGCATGTAATTACAGGGTCACATGACCGAGAGTGGGGTCAAGAAGTCGCACGTGCCAGCACTGGTCCTGTGTGTGTCCTGTTATTTCACACCTTGGCTTTAACCCTATGATTATTCAGGTAGGGTAAGGATAGTCAAATCAAGCCTAAACTATGAAGTAGGGCAGGGCGATAATACGACAGTGATAATTATCGTGATATAATTTTCCTCTATAAAACCATAACAAGAGTAAAGTGATTTAATATAACTCAGCAGGTTAGGGTCAATGGGACACTTTCTGATCAGATATAGTAACACAGGACTGCCACAAGGTTGTGTTTCATCGCCTGTGCTTTTTACACGAATGACTGCAGGAGCACATATATTAATGATTATATTATGAAATATGCTGATGACACTGTCATTTTAAGTCTCTTACACAAAGATATGGACCTATCATCCTACCACAGTGAAATAGATACTTTCATTCAGTGGTGTGACAAGAACTGTCTTGTGTTAAATGGTCCTTGACCCAAGAAGTGTATCTGAACACAAGCCTGTGATCATTAAAGAGACAGCAAGTGACATTTTACAGATACCTGAGGTTATATATGGATAGTGTTTTTTGTTGGAAGACACACATTGACAGTCTGTGTATACGACTACAACAGCGGCTTTATTTTTTTTTAAGAAGGCTGAGACTGTATGGGGTGGGTAGCAGTATCTTGCTTGTTTTTTACCGAGCCATGCTTAAGTCTTGTTCACTATGGAATCACAGTCTGGTTTAGAAACGTGGCCAAAATTGGCTCATATCCACAAAACAGCCATGCAAATCATAGGAGTAAAACAATATGAGCCCATACAGACTTTATATGAACAGGCAGTGATGAGAAGAGCAATAAGTATCAGTACTGTTTCCGAACATCCTCTCTTTAGCGAATACCAGCCACTGCCATCGGGAAAGAGACTGAGAATGCCAGTGTGTAAAACTAATAGACTGAAGCTTTCATTTGTTCCTGCCTCGATAAAACTGCTGAATTTTACCAAGAACAACGCACCTATATTATATTAGCATTTTACTGTGTTTTGCACTTTACGTATTTTACATTTTATACTTATACGTTGTTGTATTTTAATGTATGTTCTTAATTGTTTTATTTAATTTGTTTTATTTATTATTATTGTCTTTTCAGAGCAACACTGTAGCACTTGTTTCCTTTCGGGGACAAATAAAGTTTATCCTTATAATATTTATGTGCCACAAGCAGAATGAAACGGCGCCATATAGTTACATTTTTACCCTGATATTGAGGTGCTATGTTTGTGTTTTTAACTGTGGTTATCATGGTCTAAATTAGGGATGCACGATATTATCGGACCCATATCGGAATCGGCCGATAATGGCTTAAAATGCAAATATCAGCATTGGCCCGATATGAAGAATTATGCCGATATGTCTTGCTGATAAGAGGATTAACTCACAAGTGCTCAGGGTGTGCTATTAGATTAGATCACGTCAGCAGTGTGGTCATTCTTGAAGTGGACTTTTGCCTGAATGATGATTAGATTCACTGTTTTGGATCGCTGCGTTTAATTTAAGAATGCAAATACAGAATGACACGTTCGGTGTGTGATAGAGTCACTAGAACAGTCACTAGCACGTGCGGCAGCGGCAGCCTCCCCCGAGTCGTAATGCCCGTTCGGTAACAAAATGAAAGTAAAATACACATAATATCACTAAGAAACTTGTTTCTGAATAAATAAAGCAGTATCATTGTCAAAAAATCATGAGTGTGTCTTGATTTAAAGGTCAGAAGCTGTAGCTTACACATGAATGTAAAAAAAAAAATCACAAACATGACACTTGGAGATGTATTCATTAATGTGTAATATGTTTGTTTGTTTAAATGATTTATGAGCTCTAAAAGATTTTCAGAATTTTTACAACTCTTTTGTCTTAGACCATCTACAAATGTTAAATCTTAAAAGAATATTTTAAGGTTACCACTGCATCTTTCTGGAAAAAAAAATGCAGTGATTGATATAGTTGATTTATAATTATTTTCAAAGCTTTCAATGTACTGTCATTATAAAAGAACTTCATTATTGTTTTTTTTTAATTCTAACAAATAAGTTTTTGTTAAAAACTAACTAAAATTAAAAAATAATTTGTTTATAATTTCTGCACAGGAGAGACTTGGTGTTGTTTATATACACTATATTGCCAAAAGTATTGGGACACCCCCTTCTAATGAAGAGGTTTGACTACTTTAGTAATTTCAATGAGTACAAATCTTAATGTTAAAGCATATAATGATATTCTAGGGAATTGTGTGCTTCTAATTTTATAGCAACAGTTTGTACAGGACCCTTTTCTATTCTAACATGACAATGCCTCTGTGTATAAGGCAAGGTTCAAAAAGAAATGATTGATTCAGTCAGTGTGGAAGAACTTGACTGGTCTGCAGAAAGCCAAGTCCTAATCCAAGCTGAAAAAAGTCACACCAGAGGTGTTCATCTTGGATTAGGACTTGGCTTTCTGCAGACCAGTCAAGTTCTTCCACACTGACTAAATCAATCATTTCTTTTTGAACCTTGCCTTATACACAGAGGCATTGTCATGTTAGAATAGAAAAGGGTCCTGTACAAACTGTTGCTTTAAAATTAGAAGCACACAATTCCCTAGAATATCATTATATGCTTTAACATTAAGATTTGTACTCATTGAAATTACTAAAGTAGTCAAACCTCTTCATTAGAAGGGGGTGACCCAATACGTTTGGCAATATAGTGTATATATATGTATATGTGTTATTATTTTTAATATTGCAGCCTGCACTGCAAGCTGTGCTGAAGATACGAGTCATCAAACTCAGGCAACACAAACGTTAAAAATTAATTAATTTTTCTGTTATTTATTTTGTTTAGAAAAAATGACTGGAAAAGTGTAAAGAATTCAAAATCGTGCTGTTTGTCATGTTCTGATCATAAAGAGTAGTTTAAAACCACAATTCGCTGTCTGGTTTCTACAACTTACATTTAGGAGCAAAAATGTGCCTAAAGATTTAAAATTTATTATGATAATTATCAGTATCAACTGATATGAAAAATTTTAATGTGATGATTTTTTTTGGCCATATGGCCCAGCCCTGCCTTGAAGTACTCACCTGCTCACAGTTTGAAGTCCTTCAGGAATGATGTAGAAGTGGTTGTTGTGGTTGTTCTTTTTTTGAGGATCAGTTTGTAGTTATAAGTGAAGTCTCAAGGGAGGCAATTGAATCTCTTATTTTATTGGTTACAATACAAAGCAGTTAATGCAAAAATAAAACTTAAAATCAGCTAAACTGAGTTCTATAATCAAAACTTAAACTGCAATATTGGAGATGCTGTAAGGCGTCCCTCAGTAGGGTATCAGGTGTCCTTCACGCTTAATGCAAGCAGCATGTGAAGAGTGGTTTACTCCTCAGACATTTTATACATCTTTTTGGGGAACTCCAATTACATATCAGTGTATGTGACATCTAATAATGCAGATGTCATTCCTTTGTCGCTTGCGTTTTCATACAGCACTCTTCCTCTTCTTCGATGCAGTTTTTGTCTGTCTCATCACTGCTTGATGTTTCAACATGCTCTCCTCTCCACTGCGTACCCTAATGTGGTTGATTACAGAGCATCAAACTCAGAAACCTGACTTTCACAACTTTTGATTATTTATCCCATCTTAAAGGGGATGTCTAGTGCTATTTAATGCATTCTGACTTATTTACGCTGCTAAGGAGTAGGGTGTTCATGCTAAACATGACCAAAGTCTCAAAACGAGTTGGACGTATGACGGAGTATTTCTGTGGCAAAGACACTGCTTCAGGGTTCGTATAAGTTTCGGAAAGTGTTTTTTTTTTTTGTTTTTTTTTTCCGAATATGGCCCTGTATGACGTCATAAAGGGTGGAATTCCTTGTATGGGCACTTCTCCAGGAAGAGCGCGTGCACACATCAACCAGGGATCCGTTTCCCGAAAGCATCGTTAACTATGGTCGAAAGTTCCATTGAATTCTATTTGTAACGATGGAACTTGCGACAATAGTTGCTTTTGAGGAAAAACACACCCCAGAGCGAGAACAAGAGCTCGTCTATCAACGTGCTTCATTCGGGTTACAGAAGTTGTCGGGGTCAGTGAAGTTTTTGTTCCTGTTTTGATTTACGTCAATGTAACAGCTTGAAAACGATCACTAAGCAAAAGCTTCGCATACTCGTGAATCTTTAGCTCCGCCCACAGCACACATCCAGGAGCTTGACTGTTTTCTGAAGAGGTACAAATGTATCTGTCTTTAATAAATCTGATAAAACTAAAGATTCTTCGGAGATGCAATACTATTCTATAGGGATTAACTTGAGTAACATGAGAAACTGAAAGAAACTGTGGGTTATGTCCACTTTAAAGTAAACAAAGGAAGTATTGCAAGTACTTTCCAAGGCATTCAAGTATTTTTATACTAAAGCATATATGGCATTAACTTAAAATCAAGCAAATAATATAACATTGAAACAGGTAAATAGCTGTATCAATTTCCAAAGCACCCATTTCTTTCCATTTTCCTGGTTCAATCTAACACATTTATTACTCTCTCATTCTCATTTGCATGTAAACCTCATTGGTCTTTTTGTTAAACTTCATAAATTCACTGAAAACTTGACCTTATGTAGTTATCTTCATTTTCTCAGTAACATTCACTCTTTCATTCATATTTTTCCTTTTTTTTTTGGACTCAATACATCTTCCCTCTCAATACATCTTCCCTAAGGACTGTATCTCTTATTATCATTTTAGGGCCAAATTTGTGCATTCCAAAGAATGGCACTGTCTACTGTAATACAATTTGCGACTTCATGTACGTAAATTTGGTCCACTGTAATCAGTTGGGTAGCTAATTCAACTAGAGGCCATATCCCTACTAGGGTTACGGTGACTGTTACCAATATTACCATTAACATGGGTTTAAGCAAACATGGTTCTTTCCATTTCTTCATTTTTCTTGACCAATTTTCTTGTTTTTCCCCTCAATCCCATTTTTCAACGGCCATATCTGACTCAGGAATAACCCTGCACTTTATTCTCCTGCCAGTTCCATTTTAGTCACACAGGCGAGAATTACAGGTTCTGATGTTGTGGTCAAATTTATGATTACCTTGACTATCAGGGTCAGTGTGTGTGCTTGTAGATATTCTGTTTCTCCTTCTATAATAAATTTTCGTTATGTATACTTTGCACCTTTTTCTTTCTGAGGGCTTTTCCCCTTCCAGAAGTCTATAGGCACACTTGACACCCTGCCAACTTTTTCTGTTATTCTGTTCAGCCAACGTTCTTCGTCAGTTTGTCCAAACTGGTATCTCATATTTCCATTATTCTCATCACTTTTACCTCGCGTGGGAAAATCAACTCTTGGTGACATTATTTGTTCTCTATCACCATTTTCCATCTTTAGCAACAGTTACAATTGACCAGAAAATTCCTTTTCCTTATTCTGGTTTAATTGTTCGTCCATTTTCATCAAAGGCCTCACGTTCAAGACGCTGTAAAAGACACAAGCACAGTGGTCATACACGTTCGTCTAGTGGTAGTATGGGGAAAGTATTAACAGGATTTAAAAAAAAAAAAAAACTAAATTATTGACATGGGCCAATTACGTCAGTTACAGGTTCTGAATTACAGTTTGGATTACTTTTCGATTAATTGTCCCGCCAAACCACCATATATATTCTCCCAAGCATCCACAAATTACACAGTTTTCTCCAACAAACAGCCTGTTGCATTTCAAGCTAACAGGGCTTCATGTTTTTCCATTTTGCCTGTCCTTTTCATGCTTTTCCATTTTGCCTGTCCTTTTCATGCTTTTCCATTTTGCCTGTCCTTTTCATGCTGTATGTCCGTAACTATAAAGTTTGTTCTGCTTTTCGCAATTGTGTCTCTCTTTGAATGAACCCTCATGTGACTATTTGTTTGAATCATTCTTTTTAGCTTTACTTCCTCTTTCTCTGACAAGTTACGCGAAGTCAAACCATTTGCGGAAACCGATTGCCTCATAAGATTGCCTCATACATAGTTCAAATCATTTAAATTTTTAAGTGTTGTTTAGTCAATCAAAGTCAACTCAAAGATTTTAAGTTTATTCCACTCATTCAGTTTGATGTCAGGTAAGAAATCTAACTCAAAGTCTAATGCTGCATCCCAGTTCACCTACTTATACTATGCCCTAAAACTATGTACTCTTTTTGTGAAGAAAACGTACATACTTTTGAGTATGTAGCAGAATAGTAGGCAAGCTTTGGGACATACTACTTCGTCATAACTGCGTCTTTAACGGACGCTTTGTTGCTTAGTTACGTGCATCCTGTTACTGTTTAAACTACACTGTCAATCATCTTGTCACAGTTAAAAAAAAATCCACATTTTGTTTAATTTAATTTCCTACTGTATTGGAGAGAAATGAAGAGATACATTGATCTCCCAGTCACGGGTCTATCATGACGAGAACTCTCTTCATATGAGAGTTTTAAATGCATAATGATGCATTTAAAACTTAATGACCAAACGTTTAAAAGTTCACAATGTTGCTGCAGATGAAATATAACGCACATGATATTAAATAAATATTTTTAATCAGGTTAGACATTGATTATTTATCACTAGAATCCCTTTCTCTGCCTGTTTGTCGGCCTCGCATATCCACCATGTTTGAAGTTATTAAAAACTTTTTTATGCATGTTTGTAGTTCTAATCGAATCCTCATCCACCGCACAATGAGCAATGGCAATATTAGCCGTTAGAGTGTGCATCGATCTGTACTTCGAATTTTAAATCTCAAGTAGTAGACCATCCGGGAATCTTTGGCATACTCTTTTCAACATACTATGATTTGGGACATAGTAATTCTGTTTTCGAATACTATTTAGGACACATAGCATGCGAATTGGGACGCAACATAAGTCAAGTATATATGAAATATATACGAAATACAAAAACGTGGGTACAATGCAATGAAGACAGAACAGGAGGGTATTCTTCAGTGTTTATTTAATTACAACATTTACGAAATGTTTTCAAGCATAAAACAATCAGTGGGCAGTATGGTCAAAAATATAACACTTAAACAATCTTATCAGACTTTTCACCAAATAAGTTAAGACTGCACAACAGGGCAGCACGATTAATCAAATGTGATTTCCATGCGCATTTTGTCAGTAAAGCCAGTTCTGTAATCAGCAGTAAATCTCCATCACCTGCTTTCAGATGGAGCAGCATTTACTACACAGAGCCGTAGTTCACTGACAGGTAATGCAAAAAAATTGCAGACGATATTATTGCGCGATTATGAAATCGAAGAAATCGTTTCGCGATAATGACAGCTATTTGCGTAGCTTCTTAGTGAACTACGGCTCTGTGTAGTAAATGCTGCTCTATCTGAAAGCATGTGAAAATTTAATATCACATTTAAATAACATGTTTTTACTCCAAAAATCACTTCATAACGTCAGTCGAGTGTTTGAAATAAATCCTTCTGTGAGATGATGTGGCTTCTTACACAGAATAAGGCACGCAACATATTTCATAGCAGCTTATTCTAAGCAGTGATAAAGGCATTGCATTGTTATATGCTTTATTATAATGAAAATTATAATAATAAGAACTCAGATAAACCATATATTATTGTAGTCGTGTGTTTATTAGTCACTTTGTATCAATAAAAGCAATTAAATCTTCTGTTTATTCAGCAACCAGGCATTTCCTGGGTTTCTTCTGCGGGGTGTATTTGGAGTTTCCGCTTGAGAGTGCCCTCTGGCCTTTACTGCTGATCACAGAACCGTGCTTCGCTGAAAGATACGCATGACAATCGCAGCTTCTGCCTAATCGCGATTTCGATTTCACTTTGATTTATTGTGCAGCCCTACTGCACAAACAAGGAAATGTTTAAAAACTTCCATTAAAAAATTCCAAGTAATAAATAAAGAAAAAGGCCTAACTGCTATGAACTTACACCACATGAAACACAGTGGATAATTTTTATGTAAAAAGTAAATTAAACAGTCCTGTTTTCATATTGTTTTAGTCACCTTTGACCAAAGATCTTTTAGACCAGATGCCATTTTCTATTAATTCCACTGTATGCTGCTCTACTATTTTTGTTATTATATCTTTCTTTGTTATTAGGTCTATCTTTGTGCTTAATCTCTAACCTCATTATTTCCAGCTACCATCTCACTCACTCCTATCTTTAATATGCCCTGGCTGATGTTTAACAGTAAGGCCCATTCCTACCATATCCTCCTCTATTTCCTTCCAGATATCTATGTGCTCCATATAGGCTTTCCTTTTGTCCAAATACTCATTCATTCCTACTTCAACATATTTACTGTCTGTTGTCATTATAGCCTGTTTCATGCCTAATTATTTTAATTTCTTTATTGCTTCAGCCACAGCTTTGACCTCTGTTGTTTGTGCTGTACCTTATTTCTGTCTTTCTCCTGTTCTTTTGTTTTTGTTTTATAATGTATCCCCAGAGTACCTGTTCATCCTTAACGATTGACTACTGTATTTTTTACCAAGTCTGCTTTTCTCTTCTGACACACTTTGTCCCATTATCTGTTGAACCTCCCTTACTGTTTCTGACTTTTTTAACTGGTTTTTCCTTTCTTTCATTGATTGGGTATCTCCTCTGTTGCCTGCAGGAATCCAAAAACCTAAAAACTCTACAACATCTGTCGTTAGGGCTGGGAGATATGGCCAAAAAAAAAATATCACAATAAAATTTTTCATGCAAGTAGATATCGATAATCATGACAAGTTTCAAATTTTAATTTTTTTTTTTCAAGCATAAAGGCAGATTTTTGCTCCGAAGTGAAAGTTGTAGAATCCAGACCATTAATTGTTATTTTAAACTGCTCTATTGTCATGACAAAGACTTTATTTTTGTTTTCCTAAACAAAATAGCTTAGTATAAAAATTGATTTAGTTTCTGCACGTTCTGAGTGATATTGTTTCAAATGAATTCAAGTGCTTCACATTGGATCTCACCGTGCTGTTTAGTGCTTGCGTGACCGAGACTTATCAGTGATTATATCGAACATTTACCAAACTCGTTATCATTCTATCGAGGAGAATTATATCACAATAATTATTTTTATCATTTTATCTCCCAGCCCGAGCACTCTTCCACTTCTTCACTGCAGTCTTTATATGTCTCATCTGCACTTGATGTTGGAACATGCTCTCTTCACCACTGAGTACCCTGTTGTTAATATTTGTGGTTGATTACACAACATCAAACTCAGAAACCTAATTTTCCCAACTGTTGCTTATTCATCCTATATTGAAGTACATGCATTCAAGCATTTTATACTAAGGCATATATGGCATTAACCTAAAAACAAACAAATATTATAACATTGAAACAGGTCAATAGCAATGTCAATATCAAAAACAAAGGACGTATTGTGGACTGTCCTTGTTTGAAGAAGAGCACTGAATTGTGGTGATTTGAATGTGGTTTGGTTGTCTCAACTGTTTATTGAATCGGATAGCATTATGACAACCATAACCACAGCTCTTTTGTGTGGTCAATGACCTTTTGTCATCCAGTGTGGGGTGGTATTAAAGTGTCTACTTTCTTTTGCAGGTGCGTGTGAGACGTCTGTCTCTGCCCGGTCTGAGCTCTCCCTGATGGGCGGCTGGTCCCGCAGTGCCGTGCTGCAGCTGTACCGAGCACTGCTCCGTGCAGGCCAACACCTACAGTACACAGACCGTGACTACTACCGGCGCAAAGTGACCCGAGAGTTCCGGCGCTGTCAGACCCTCAGCGCCCCAGCACAGAGGGAGGAGGCGCTGAAGAGAGGCCAGCTCTTCCTCAACAGCGGGCTGGGCGGGTTGGTGTAGAAGAAGTGGTCCATCAGCACCAGACTGTCTAACTGCTCGCCGGTAAGAAGGAATTTGTGCATCAGAAACGACGTAGGCAGTCGCAGGATGTGCATATTGTGATGTTTTTTTGTTGTCAATTGAGAGAAAAGTTATTATTAATAATAATTTTATTATTGAATATTATTATATACATATTAGATGAAAAACTTTCAAATTTGAAATATTCCTTTGGCACCTAATTAAAATAAATTGAAGGACTAAAATTTTCAACTAGAAATAAAAACTAAACCTGACTTAAAACTAAAATAACCTTTCATCTCTGCGGCTATATCAGCTCAATTTTGTCTACTCAACATTGGGTCTTTGGACTTATATTTGGCCTTCGTCTGCCAGGATTTTATCATGACCAATAATATCGATTTTTTTTCATTATCACAGTCCTGCATTAATTCTGAGGAATGTGCCCCTCTCATTGAGTCATCCCCCTTAGATTATTTTTTTTTTCACCAGCCAAGACTGACAGGCCGAGGGGGAGGCCTTGCAGTAATTCACAGAAGTGTTTTTAGCTGTTCCCCAGTTTCACTTGGCTGCTTCTCCTCCTTTGAGAGTCTCATTTTTACTTTAAAGAATAAACTGCCCATTTTATATGTTTAAATCTACCAGACCCCTGAATCTATCTCCAGTTTTATTCAGGAATTTTCTGACCTTTTATCAGTCATTATACTACATTATGACAGAGTTCTTATTCTTGGTGATTTTAATATCCATGTTTGTTGCCCTTCTTCCTTGTTTACTTCTGATTTTATTAAACTTTAGACTCTTTTAATTTGACTCAATATGTGAAGCAGCCCATTCAAGGACACATGCTTGACCATGTGCTCTCCTATGGTTTCTGTGTGGATTGATTTTGCTGTCTCTGATCATAACGCAGTGTTTTTCTGACTCCAAAACCTCTAATTTGCTCCAACCCCCTAAATTCACCATTTTTTTTTTTTTTTTTTTTTTTTTTTTGAAGCTTTTTACTGCCTTAAGTTTACCTTAACACTAGTGAACAACATGACCTCTCCGTAGAGGAGCTGTAGCTCCAGTCAGAGTTAGAAAGCTGAAACCACCTTCTCTACTGTGGTTAAATGAAGAATCAAGAAACCTAAAGAAACTATGCAGGAAGGCAGAAAAAAAGTGGAAAAAGGATAAATTCAGTGTCTTCCTTGCTTCTCTAAAAAAATCTGATGCGCACTTATTAGTGTAAAATTAAAGAAGCAAGGAACACTTATTTTTCTGACCTGGTTACTAAACAGGGACACAATCCCAGAATCCTTTTTTAAAACCGTAAATTATATCATTGGCCCTGTGCCTATCCAGCCAGTTGGATTTAATCCAGAGAATTGTGGGTCTTTTCCAAATTACTTTTATAAAAAAAAAATGTTGGATATATAGCAGCATTTTAATATTGATTTCAGAGAACATGATGTTGACTCCTGTTCAATGACTCCTGTCTCCTGTCAATGAACACGTTGTTGTACTTTCATAATCATCCACCTGCCCTTCTGACTGCATTCCCACTTGGTTTCTAAAAACTGTATTTCAGATAGTTTACCCACTAGTAAAGAAGGCCTCTCTAGACCCCTCTGTTTTAAGACCCATCTCCAAGTTGCCATGCTAGAAATATTTTGTCCAAATTTTGTCCAGATTTTTTGAAAAAGTTGTGTCCATGCAATTGACATTCTTTATGAATTCAATCTAATCTTTGAAAAATTTCCATCTGGCTTCCACTCCAAACATAACTTTAATGATCTACTGTTTACAGCCGACACTGGCTTGTATTACATTTTAAGTCTTCTTGATCTCAGCTCAGCCTTTGACACAGTGGACCATAATGTCCTAATCAACTATCTGAAGACTTGTGTTGGTATCAGTGATGTGGCTCTGGATTGGTTTATCTCTTATTTGTCAGACAGGTCCTTTTCTGTAGTGCTTGGAGATGCCTCCTACTCTCATGCTTCTCTATTTTGTGGGGTCCCACAAGGATCTATTTTGGGTCCCCTTTTGTTTCCTATTTACGTGTTACCCCTAGGTCAAATTATGCGTAGTCGTGACTAGGGCTGGGCAAAAAAATTAATCGTTTTTTTTTTTTTAAATGACATCGATTCGATATTGATTCTCAAAAGCTGCGAATCGATCTTTTCTGGTATTAATTTCAGCAAACATATTACACAAGATTTGATTAACGTGAGTCTTATCATTAGTCTTCTCCACTAGATGTCGCCCTCTTATTTACCTTGTGCAACAGAAAGACTGTCATTCATTCAGTGCTTATCATGGTGGAGATACTGTTGACAAGAACGAAGATCAAAGCAATATGCGTGATTTGCAATGCTCAGGTGAAATGCTGTAATAATACTACAAATCTGTGGAAGCATTTGACCACGCATAAGGTGCCATGATTTCCACAATGAATGAATGAATGGCAGATGACGCGATGCACTTTTTGTTTGTTACACATACAATGCATGGACGATGCTCACGGTGTTTTCAGCCTCTGCCATCTAATATATGATAATCATAATATATGACAATATGAACACGAATATCAAAAATAATAATACTAATATTGTTTAAAAAAAAAGGACCCAATACAAAACAATAATAGGTTTAAAATACAGGCCTGTGGCTCTTAATTTCTTTTTATTAATTTACCATTTGTAAACTAATTTTTACAGTTCATGTTTTAGAAATATCAATAGCATTTGTATTAAAACTATATTCATTGAACGTAATCAAAAAATCAAGAATCGAACCAAGAATCGCATCAAATCGAGAGCTTGCGAATCGAAATCGAATCGAATTGGGACCTCTGAATCAATACCCAGCCCTAGTCGTGACATTGATTTCCACTGCTATGCAAAATCACAGCTAAAAGGTAAAATAAATGTAATTTACATTTTCATATATTTTAATATATTTAACATATTCCCAATCCGGCCATAAAATTCCATCAACTGTCTCAATCGTCTTTCTCTCAGGCCCAGGACATCTGGCAGTTCTTTATATCAAGCCCTGCCATACCTGTTTCTCTCTGTGTAAACTTTTTTTTTTTTTTTTTTTTTTTTTTTTTTTTTTTTTACCAATAACAACACAAGCTATTTGCCGACATAACTGGAAAGTGACATGTGACATGGTGATTTACATAATGTCATCACTTAGTAAACAGCAAATAAGCTCTGCATATTGCACAACTTTTAGTTGATGAGAAAATCTATTTACTGCCTTTTTTCCCACTTTCTTGCTTTGTCTCAGGGAGGGAAAAAGATCGATGGCAGGAGTGAATGGGGACCGGAAGGGAAAGAAAGATGACAATGGGCTTGGCACAGCCATTGACTTTATGCTCTCTAATGCAAAGCTGGTGCTGGGAGTCGGGGGAGCAGCCATGCTCGGGATCGCAACACTGGCGGTCAAAAGAGTGAGTACAGGAACAAGCTGTAATGCTCTTTGAACCAGTAGGTGTATTAAAGGGGTCATGTCATAAGGAATCACATTTTGAGAATTGATGAGAATTGCTATGAAAACTTCCAGTCTTTCTGACCTTTTATTGAAACTGAGCAGCAGAAACGACTTGAGACCAAATGAAATGAAATGGCAGATAAAGTTTATTTTTAAGTGTCTCTGATCATTTCAGTTTGAACTTAACACTGAGCATCACAATTCAGTGTGGATTATTTTATGAATCTTTCACAACTCAGCTTTGCAAAGAGTATGGAGTAGTCATCTTTGTTTAATATCCTGTGCAAGAGACCTGCACAAGTTCTGTAGCTTATTAGGGGCCAAGCCCCAAAGGGGCTGCCCCTATTGTATCTGTATGTTTTATTATTATTTTCGTCCAATGGGAGTCTATGGCAGCCCTATGAATGGAACATAGGAAAATTATGAAATTTGGCACACTTGTAGTGATGGCCATGAATAGTGATCTGACCAACTTTGGGGTATCTAGGACCAACTCTATAGCGCCACCACCAGCTCAAAGTTCAACATTGACATGGTAATAACTCCTGAACCCCTAATTCTAAAAAAAAATGAAACTTAGTACACCTGATTACTCTCATCATGCTGATCACATTCAATAGCTTACATTAAGACTCCACCCATTACAGTAGCGGCCATTTTGAAAAGTACAGTATTGTCTTTTCCCTACTACTCCTTCAAAATTTTTCCAATTCTTCTGAAAATTTGCTCAGATGATCTTTGGACTGAGCTGAACAGAAATGACTGAACATAATTTTTTGACTACTAGTGAAAAAAAAGTTATGATGTTGTGAACGTAACAAGGTTGACCCAAAATTGGTTCAGAGGCTCTATCTCGGCCAAACTTTGATCAATCGAAATGAAGCTTGGTATGCTTCATCAACACCATTATCTGAGGGTCCATGCCAAAGTTTGGAACAGCGCCACCTATGGGTCGTGAGTTACCTAAAATTCACATTTTCACTTATAACTTTCGATTAGTTTTGTAGTGATGGTCGTGAATAGTCATCTGACCAACTTTGGGGTCTCTAGAACCGACTCTATAGCGCCACCACCAGTTCAAAAACTCAAAATTGAAATGTTAATAACTCCTTAACCCCTTGTTCTAGAAAAATAAAACTTAGTACACCTGATTACCCTCTTCATGCCGATCACATTCCATAGCTTGCATTAAGACTCCACCCATTACAGTAGCGGCCATTTTGAAAAGTAAAGTATTCAGTCTTTTCACTACTCCTCCTTCAAAATTGATCCAATTCTTCCCAAAATTGGCTCAGATGATCTTTGGACTGAGCTGCACAGAAATGACTTGACTTAGATTTTTTTTTATTCATCTTTGTCCAAAAGTTATGATGTTGTGAACTTAACGAGGTCGACCCAAAATTGGTTCAGAGGCTGTATCTCGGCCAAACTTTGATCAATCGAAACGAAACTTGGTACACTTCATCACCACTATGATCAGAGAGCCCATGCCAAAGTTGGGAACAGCGCCAGCTATGGGTCGCGAGACACCAAAAATTCACATTTGTGCTTATA